>CM055833.1:7930275-8530275 GCA_029582265.1 Zoroaster sp. YZ-2022 | reverse complement strand
TCTGTCCACTCTTAGCTCCTTGAAAGTATCATTGGGCAGTAACACCATCAGCTGGGTGCAGCAGTTTGGAGAAAAAGGCCTAGAGGAAATATTGAAAATACTGGATGAGTTTGGTCAAAGGTACATGTATATGCTGATAATTATGTTAGCAAATTGGCACATATGAAACAAAGGATGAATAAATTGTTTTTGGACTACTGTGATTAAACTTTCTTTAATTTGAACACCCAAAAATCATAGGGATGATTTTCTTTCAGGATGGATTTTATTCCAATCTTCTGTTTATTTCTTAAATGACTGTTTGAATCAATCGTAATGATTGTCGGAATCTACATGTATATCAAAATGAGGTGTGGAACTAATTTCCTTCAAATTCCATTCTTTTATCAGAGATTTTGTGTCATAAAAGGAGGAAATGTTTGGTTATTAGAACCTAAGTAAGGTTAGTTGGTTCATTGTCATGAACAAATAACACATTTACACATAGCAAACCCTAGAATGTTGATTGAAAAGGAGGATCGCAACAATGTACATGTATAGACTACTTCGCAAATATACACGTACGTTGCATCTCAGTCTAGCTGCTGATCACCGTTCACATTTCCCTGTACGTTACTGTGTAGTTTATAGTCGTACAATCTATGTAGTTGTGTTATTAAACAGAACTAAAAAAAATGGAAGAAAAGCATGGCTAACTGTTGTTCAGTGTGCTTGTAACATTGACAGACATTAGGCCGTATTCATAAAAATAAGTAATTACTTACTAGTAAATGTTATAAGTAAAAGCAACAGCTAGGTAAGTAAAAGGTCTAGTCTAAGCAATTGCTAAAAATCTTATTCATAACCATTTGCTAAATGATTACAGTTGTTACTTGCCTCGGCTAGTAAGTTCTCAAGTAGTTGCTATTGTACTACAGTACCATCCATGAGTCTCGGTATTTGGTGGTATGAAGGTGTTTGCAAGCCATTCCACATTTTCTTTGTCAAACCTAAATAAAGTTCTGTAAGTGGTAGGGTTGACTTCATAACGATTAAGCCTGATGTTATACACCTTAGGTTGTGGTCTTGGACGTAAAAACATGGCAGAAAATGTGATATGTCTGTATTGGCTAAACAGCAAGCCAAAAATTAGGTGCTTGTACAATCACTAGTAAATGCTAGTCGAAGGTCATTTTTATGAATACAAATTGAAGTAGGTGCTAATTTCTCTAGCATTTACTTATAAGTAAAAAGCAATTACTAATGCTTAAAACTTGTAGCTTTTACTTGAAAGTCATGGCTTATTTCTATGAATACACATTTAAGTAAAAGGTTAGTAAAAGGGGGTTGTTACTTTAGTAAAAGCAATTACTTATTTTTATGAATACGGCCTAATATCTAAGGTCAGTATTTACAGTATTTTGTTGTTAGCTAGACCGACATGCATTACGCAAATCGGCTTGCACGTGTGCACTGTGGTATGTGCTGTTCTATGCTTAAAAACCAAAACAGAGAATTTATGGATAGGCACATTAAGGTGTTTTACATTTTCATTGGCATAGCTAGGGAAGCTGCTTTGGTTGTGATAGAACTCGCCAAATTATTTTTAAAGTTTGCTGAAAATGTATGCAGAATAACCAGTTTTTAGTTTTGAAATACTGTATCAGTTTAAATGGTTTTCCGCTAGTATATTCGATACACACATGTTCATTATTGGATGAAATTTAAGAAAGCACAGCAAAGCAATTTCAGATGGTGATAAGAACTTTTTATCCACTTTTCTCCTGAATGTCACCCTCTTCAGGGAAGACCAGCGAAGTGTGGACATCAGGCATGAGTGCATCAAATGCCTGAAAGCATTCATGAACAACAAGTACGGCATCCAAATGGTGTTCTCAAAAGAGGGCGCTCTCAGTACTGTGGCGGGGACGCTGGACCCTCGTCACGAACAGATCATGATGGAAACGGTTAGATTACTTGCTGCTGTGTGCTTGTATCCTGGTGGGTAAGTTGATCACAAAATCAGTGTCAGAAGGGGATCCACGGCTTCATCACTGATCAGTGATTATCTCCTTGATAGATCGATCACTTGTCGTGATATAAAACCTTGATTACTCATCTTGTCCATAAATATCCTCCTTTAGTATTAAATCCTTTTTTGGCAGAAAATGGACCGTTTGCCTAGACAGGTCCCACAGTCTAGCTCAATATTACCTCAAGACAAAGTTTTAACAGAATTTTATGACCAACTTGACAAAAACTACATGACGGATTTACAAGAACTATTAGAGTTACAATGTTTTCTACCAAATGTTCCTAAGGAACGTGTATAAAGGCTGTGGCAACAACAATTTGTGAAAGGAAAAGAAAAAAGAAAATATACCCAGACAAAAAATGGAGTTTGGTGTCAAGCAGTGTGTTCTCTCTCAATCATAATGTAAGGATAAATTAATCATCGTCAGGATTATAACTGTCGGCACAAATATTAATATCTCACCAACATGTGATAAGAGTTCCCATATGGAATTAGACAAACAAATTGGCAATTGATGGAAAGCAGTTGTTGAAAATATCCCCCCTGATCAAAAGGAAGTTGGCATAAACATGATGACCAACTCCATGTACTTCCTGGTAAAACCCCTTCTTTTCTCATTATGTTGACAAAGTTGCCCTGCTATTGGCATTCTACATCTACATTAGAGTATCCTGTCTCAAGTGGTACTCTGTAGTGGCACTCTAGTATTGACTCTGTTTAGGAGCCAACTGTTTTTAACTGCAGATATATCTAGTACATTTACCCACAGAACTTAATGGAATGTTAAAGAACTGACAAAATGGAAGACAGTTTCAAATGCAAATGAAGCGACATACATGTACTGTGTTAATAGAGTACTGTGTTAATAGAGCGGTCTAGCTTACCGGATTCAAGTTCTGGTGTTAGCAACATAATGTGGGTTCGAATCACGGCCGTGACACTTGTGTCCTTGAGCAAGACACTTAATCATAATTGCTTCTCTCCACCCAGGGGTTAAATGGGTACCTGTGAAGGCAGAGTTGGTTTGCTCTATATGCGCTAGAAATGGCAGCAATTGAGCTGTATACTCCCCAGGGAGCTGAGATGGTTTCAGGAATGATTTATGAGCCTTATGAGCCTTATGAGCAGGGATAATAATATAATGCGCCTTGAGCACCACTTAGTTGGTGGATACGTGCGCTATATAAATCCACACATTATTATTATTATTAAAATGTACAAATTAAAATGATTCTGTAGCGATTGCCTAATTCTGTTAACTGAGTAAAACATTAATTCAAAAAACAAATTAAAAAAATAATAAATATGTAAACTAAAAAAACATTTTGTTGGGTAAATTTTGGGAGTGGTTTGTAAGGGCTATCCTTATTCTATTCAACACAAGAAGCAATGCAACAAAACTGTTTTTAATTGCAGGAATTTCCCCTGCTCTACCTTTCCCTTTTGTTTTTATCCAGCATCAAGGAAGAAATCAATAACATTTCATTTCCCTTCCCCAAACCTTTTGTTACATGGGCGTTGACAATTTGTTCAAATAAGTTTTCCCTTTGGGGAAATGTGGCATATTCCATTTGTAATTGCTCATGCATTTGCACAGCATTAAGTCGGCCGATTCCAAGTTTCATCTGAGGTGTGTTTTGTTAACATGCAAATTAATTGCTTAAGGGGCGGTGACATGAAACATAACAAGTCCATGTCTGCATGACACCCCTGGGAATCGTACCAAGTAATTACCCCCTTCCTCAATTCACATAGCCCCCCCATGACAACCACAATATTTTAAGGCCTCGGTTTTGGGAAATCCCTTCACATGAGGGATTCACATTGATGAGGGATATGTACCCGTGAATGCTCTACAAATTTAATTTTTGTATGAGTAATTACTCTCTTTCATTTTTGTATGACTAATTAATAATCTCTTTAATTGAGACAATAAAGATGGTCTGTGAGGAATATTGGTATCATTATCAGCTGAGGTATTGTATTGGAGAATTTTATGTCTTTCTTATTTTGTTTGAGAAATTGTGATGGTCTCATTAGAATGTTTTTGGAGCAACTGAGCAGAAATGGAAAAATATATAGGTTTGTGATCAATGTTTTTTGTAAAATATGTTTTGTCTTCTCTCTTCAGGCACGAGAAAGTACTGGCAGCTTTAACAGACACGGCAATGTTTAGAAATAGGCCAAGATTTGCACCAATCATCGAGGCACTCAAACAAGAGGAAAATCCAACATTACAGGTACAGTAGGACTAGAAATCCGTCTTCAATTCCTCCTGGCAAAGTCTTGACATTGTTCACATGTAATGTTATAAATAATGGTACATCACTGTAACACGTTTAACATTATAACACAGTTTGGCAAAAGCATGAGTTTGTGAAGAACAATTGCGTTCGTTCTGTGTTCCATTTCCTGAGATGTACAGGATTCTGAAGACATATTTCCTATTGTCCTTGAAAAAGCTGTGAAAATTGAATTGAAGGATATAAACCAGATTAACCAGCCTAAAAGGCAAAGGCTATTAACCAGGATTAAATTATTATCTCAATTAAAAAAATGCAGTCATGTCTGCCAAGGGGTGTTAATACTTCCTGATTGATAATGCTCACATGTAAGTCTGGTATGTGTTAACTGGACATAACCAACGTAATGTCTGCTAATGAAATGTGGGTTACTCAAACCAGATATATAACTAAGATTCAACTGTAGGTGTTTATTAGAAAATCCCTGGCTAATTGCAACCAGATGCCAGCAGATGATTACCTGCTAACAAAGTTTGCCCAGTTTGCCACCGTTCAATTTCATTTTTAATTTCCACAATTTTTTTCCCAAGGTAAGCTATGATGAGCATATTGTAAACAGTCTTCTTATCATCATCTTTTGATTGAAACCGGTCTCTTTAAAAAAAGGTCGGTTCATGCATGTACTCTGTTTTCTGCAAATTGAAACAGACATGGTTACTTTGTTGACTCATGTGACTCATGCTGACCAATCACATTTAGTCATCTACAGCTGTCTGTGCTATAAAAAAAGTGGAGAAGTTTCACTAGAGCTGATATTTCCGTTGGACCGGATAAGCTAAAAAGTACATTATAGGGTATCATTTGTATGGAGAAATGTTTACTGGCCGGCAAGAACACTCCATTAAACAGAACAAAACACATCATTATCGGGTCACGCCCAGTAGAAATGAATTTCAAGCATTGGAATAACCTTTTGTCACAACGTCTCGAGTCGCAGGAGAGTACGGATCGAGTAGCGTCAACTAGTAGTAGTACCCTGGTTTTGGATAGTGTAGTTGTGTGTAAAATGTGTTTTTTTCATTCTTTACTGGCACTTTTGCAATTAGTCTTACTTGGCACTTTTGTTGTTGTTGATAAAACCACTTTGACCCAGCTTGATGTTTATCAGAACTTTTTGCCAAATGTCTGTTAGCCCAGGGATCACTTGTGCATGAGTAAAAGATGGGGTTCACATCAGGTCTTTGCCCCCTCCCCCCACTTTTTGGGCTTTTCCCATGAAGAGCCCTTCTTAGGAAATACATGTTTTTTAATTTCCATGCCTCTGTTGATGAAGACCTTGGGACAGTCTCAGTGGTTGCTTCATGGACTGATCTTGGAAGATGGCCATTGGCTGAGAAAGTGCTGACGCATTGTTTTGTCAGCAGAGGACAGAGCAAAAGTTTAAAGCCCCGATGATGAGCGCTATATGCTAATGCTGTGCTCTCTCAGCTGTCAGTTGCCTGATCAGCCATTGAATCGCCTGTGGGTTCTCCAGAGCTGAAGTGCGGAAATGGGTCTTCAGGTAGAGCAGCTCTACTGGGGTTTGAACCAGAAACCTGTGAGTTGAGTGGGTTTTGGGAATTATGGGTTAACCCATAGTCACTGTCAGAATGCATGCCCAGCAATGGATAGGTCTGTTAAATAGGTCTGGCGCAGTGTTTAACTCTGTTGGCAAAACTCACTTCATTCGTAAGACTCATCTTATTGCTAGAACACTGTACATGGTATATTCTTTCTGTTGCAACTTCCTCGATTTATTCTGTGCAAACTAAAATATATTGTGTTTGGTCTTGATGTCATTTCTTTCTCCTTTTTGGAAGAGACAATAAGTCAATCTTTATTGGAGTGACCATTGTACAAAAACATGTAAGTATATCCTAGGCAGCTTGGCATTTAGACAGATCTTGAACCTGCTGACCGCGAGACTCAACTTGATTTTCAGAAAGTTTGACTGCTGTCGTTTTGTGTCATATCATCACTGGTTACATGATGTATGTTTTGGTGGCCGAGTCAATTAGATTGTGTGCTTCTTGGCTGGGGAGATACTGTACTGCTTCTTCCTTGAACAAGATGCTTGACAAGAATCTTACTGGGGACCATGAGATGGTTCTGCATTTAAGAGGAGTTCTTAGCAGTTTGTTCATTGTTGCCATATGTTCATCGCTGCCATATGTTCATCGCTGCCAACTATTATGAATATTTTTGTAATTATTACAAATTTTTTCAGGAATTATGAAAGTACGAATTGCTCTTTAAAAATCACGAATTTCAAGTTTTCTGCCTAATGAAAAAAAAGAAGCCCTTGATAAAGTACCATTTTATGAGCATTCGGGTAAAGTCACGTATAACGATTGTAAAAGTCAGAATCGGTACTCATACCGAATATTTTCGTACGTGTAATTTGCTATAATAAATAAGTTCTGAATTACCAAAAAGTATTATGGATGTCAATTAGTGTAGTATCGATACTTGTTTGTCGGAGTACCAATTTGTGCGATGTAGTAATGGGTAATAAACAGGAACCAGCGAAGAGCCTATGGTTTCATCATGGCACCCGCCACTGTGTAAACGTGCAATCGGAAGTGAGAAAAGTTTTAGCATTCTCCATGTATTTAGTGTTGAATCGTGTAAGATGGCTTCAAAAACCAAAGGACAGTTTTACACCAAGAAATACAGTGATTTACGTACACACATGTAGTAGGTTTTTGTTTGATTTATTTGCAGTTGGTCATCTTGACCATCATTTTAGTTTTAATACAAATTGTTATGTCTTGGTCGGTTTCATTACGAATTGGAATTTTGAAATGTTGGCAGCTATGTATGTTACTTCAAGGGTGATGTAATGAGCAAAAGGATGGTACATCATTGGTATTTGGTAACATACGCTCATTTCAAACCTCTAAAAGTTTCATCACAATAGGCGGTAATGTTTTTGAGAAAACAGTGGAAAGCCGTTAGATGTTTTTGGTATGTTTTTATGTTTTACAAAAAGTAAATTCAACATAACATTTCCTGTTTTCACTAAGATGAAACACTCCAGGCAAAATCATTTTCCTGGATGATTGAAACGTGTACCAATTATTCACCTTGTAAGTTTTAAAATAATATCTTGATAATAGGATACCCGAGTAAACTAATGTTGTACCTTCACTTAAATATAAGAGTAAGAGTCTTAAGACGTGTGAACATATGTACAAGACATTCAGAATTCATAATTAGTTTTATAGGGTCTGTAAAAATTAATAGTGTGACTTGAACTGTAAATTGTGCATGCGAGTTTGGTTTCTGTATTGCTTCAAGTAATAATCAATAATTTCTCCTGAATACAGACGGTATGCATGCAGTTAGTGAACGCTGTTATTATTACACCACATGAACCCGAGGAACTAGACTTCAGGTTACATCTACGCAATGAGTTTCTTAGAACAGGAATGCTGGACCTTCTACCTGTAAGTAGTTGTAATCAGTAATGTTTTTCTCCCTAACTCACATAATGAAAATATTTCACAAACTACTTGATTTTAATAAGAGTATGAAAACATATTTGGATCATTCAAATTCATTCCACTGCTGAATAGACGTTGATGACTTTTGAGTCCTTGGAAATAAAATCAATTGCCAACTTGGGTGAGAACTATTGATCAAGCTTGAGCAGTGCTTGAGTGGTTTGCATCAGTTGCCTGGATGTTGTGGGTTGGATCTCTGTGCGAGTCGCCCCTTTTTACCCCCACTGCAACTCATACAAGCACTGATGAGCATACATGTAGTTAGCATACAGAGCCATATCAATTAGGGCAGAAGTTAACACCAGTTTCTTATTTATGCATTCAAAGAATGTCAGGATTTCCTAAAGGGTCATGTACCATCTCTGTTGGGGACTTGATAATTCATGGGTGTGAATCCATGATCAAAGGAATAATAAACTCGGTCATCCACAATTGATGAGTATCTAGATCAATGCATTGCATCCACAAAAGAAAAATAGTTGACAAAAAAAAAGGAATCAATTTTAATCTTCCTTGACACCTGCCGACACCTGCCAACACCTGCCAGTGCTGAGAAACGTGACGTAAACATTTCAACCCGTTGGTCAAGTGTGATCAAATGCCTCTGTATATGGAATGCTGGATGATATTTAGAATGTCACAAATGTGCATTAACTAAATGCTTTTTAATTTGATATCATGGTGTCAGTGATCAATTAGGGTGATTGTCTTTTGGACACCCTATTCGGAAATTGGACACCCATTCTATTTGTAGTACATGCTTAAGTTATGTTGGACACCCAATTCCAGGGTTTCCTGGCTGAACCAGTTGACTTGGAAGTAGTCCACCCGGCATTTTCACTGGTCTTTTATTTTCGTTGATACGTTTTGTGACAGACAACTTCAATTAGCATTGTGTTAGGTATCCTAAACAATGGCTCCACTTTTCTGTGACAGAGCTGTAAGCCACTCTTGCAGTGAATGTTTATTTAATCTATATATAACTCGGTACAATCGGAGTACAAGTTCAATTCATTATTGTTTGGAGAGGGCTTGGAGAGGGCTGTTGACTTGTGTGCTGCTGTTTTAACTGGCATTTGGCTAAGGTCGAACCCTGGTTGTTTTCAAAATTCTATTAAATACACTTAAAATCCAACAAATAACCATATAAATTCCTTTAAAAAAAGTACATTTCTCACAGGATAAAAGCCTGTTTAGGATTGTAGATTTAGGTTTTGTGCTGTTAAGTCTGTAAGTCATTTGTTTATTTTCAAAGTCATTGTACATGTATCTCTCCCCCCCCCCCCCCCCCACCCAATATAAAAATTCTGGCCATGCCCCTGGCTTTTTCAGGGTTAACTTTGCTGTAGAATAATTGCTAAATATAGTATGTGTGACCAAGCGGCTACATGCCCACAACATTACTCCTTTCAGCTGTTGTGAGCAGGCTTGCTATAATATCTCACCGTGAATTGACAAAATATAAGACGCTGAAGATCCTTGCAACCCACACAAAAAGACCTCAACCAGATTTATCCAAAATCCTCACGTTTGGTTCGTAAAGTCTCAGTTGTTTTCTTGGCAACTTGCCACTGATTTTGTCAGGCAGATTTAGGGATGTTACTTCAAGGTTTGTTGAAAACAGATCGCATCTTCTTGTTTTGAAAATGTTTCAGCTGCAATGTTGTCCTAACAAGTAAATATAGTTTTGTTTTCTCAAGTACACTACATATGGCATCACTATACAGAGTCAGTGTCATCCCAGGTCAAACTGAAGCAACACAAAAACACCACCAAATTATTTTGTGTTTTACATGCAATGTACTTCATCTCAAAACTTATTCAACTGTAATATATTTTGGTTAACTTTTTAAATTGGTTTTGTTTTACAAAACCTGATGTTATATGGAAAAACCTTCCTTAAAAAACTCCCAGTGGACACTCCCACATCTTAATTAACACATAATTTATTTGTTTTATGTGTATGTAACTTTATATGTGTGTATACTTTCTGTTTCTGATAACAACAATGTCACATGTTTACACTCCCAGTGGACACTCCCAGTGTAAACATGTGACATTGTTGTTATTATCAGAAACAGAAAGTATACACACATATAAAGTTACATACACATAAAACAAATAAATTATGTGTTAATTAAGATGTGTCGCCTGTGTTTACTGGTAGTTCCCGGAAATATTTGTTTTCGTAGAAAGGAAAACAGATACTTTGAAATGATGTATTTCACAAAATAGTCAGAAGCTTGGTTAACAGCAAAAAGTGTCAAATAAAATTTATGATGGTACCCACCATAAATTTTTGTCAAGATTATTTTCAGAAATGTGTCAATTTTACAGCATTTGTATTCACTTCTTCAAGTAAAATACAAGGTGTCCATGAAAAATAAAATGGCTGTTAAAATAGCGAAAAACAGAGGTGGTACATCTTTAACCCTCCTACTACTACTACAAGCGTCAAAATCAGTCAAAATATTGATATACTTGCCAAGGTATATCTAGTGCACTTAAAAGTCAAACACTGTCAAACCTTACGTGTAGAAAGTACACATTTACAGGTCAAAATGAGTCAACCGTTTTTGACTGGTAAAAGCATTGTCTGGCATTGTTCAGGGTGGTCAAAATGACAGTAAAAACCAGTCAAAAATGCCCCTGTGTGTTGGGTCAACAGTCAAAATAGGCAGTTGACTGATTTTGACCCCTACAGCAACTTTCCACTAAAGTGCAACAATAGTAGGAGGGTTAAGTTAGTGTATGGTAACTGTGCTCATCAGTGCTTGTTTGAGATGCAGTGGGGGTAAAAAAAAAAAGAGGTGATTCGCACAGAGATCAAACCCACAACATCCAGGCAACTAATTATGCAAAAAGCTAAAGACATTTGTCTTTCTTTTGGTATCATCATTAGGAATTACGGGATAACAAGATAACAGAGCTGGAGACTCAGATGACTGTTTTTGATGAGCATCGGGAAGACGATTATGATGAGTTCTGTCATCGCTTTGAAGGACTCAAAGTTGAAATAGAATATCCTTAACTGTATTTTTGAAACAACAGTAAAGTCAGTATCATTTATCTTTTTGGAGTTATTGTAGCCAGAGATACATGTATGAACTTTCTAACAATTTCTGAATTCTAAATACACAAATTTCCATGGGCAGGTGCAACATTGGTCATTATTAGATTATCCAATAAATAAATTATTATCTTAAAACTTACTTGAGGGAATGTTGGAACACATACCAATTATTTTGAGAAATTATTTCACCTGAATTACTTTCATCTTGGAGAAAACAGGAATTGTCAAGTTTACAAAAAGTTTACAAAAAGTGCCGGACGACAACTTTCTGTAAAATTTAAAAACATTCCAAAAAACAATGAAGTAGTTTTTTTTGTTATTTTCTCAAAGTCGTGAGCACTTATTGTGATGAAATGTTCACTGGTTGGTGTTATGCTATATATTTATTGAAAACTAGAGGGTTGAAATGGTCATATGTTGACAAAGTTACCAATGTTGAACCTCTGTTAGGGTTAGTAGCTCACCTATATACTAGGGAGAGGTTCGGGAGACCAATGTTGAACCTCTGTTAGGGTTAGTAGCTCACCTATATACTAGGGAGAGGTTCGGGTTAGTAGCTCACCTATATACTAGGGAGAGGTTCGGGTTAGTAGCTCACCTATATACTAGGGAGAGGTTCGGGTTAGTAGCTCACCTATATACTAGGGAGAGGTTCGGGAGACCAATGTTGAACCTCTGTTAGGGTTAGTAGCTCACCTATATACTAGGGAGAGGTTCGGGAGACCAATGTTGAACCTCTGTTAGGGTTAGTAGCTCACCTATATACTAGGGAGAGGTTCGGGAGACCAATGTTGAACCTCTGTTAGGGTTAGTAGCTCAACTATATACTAGGGAGAGGTTCGAGAGACCGGAAACTCATAATTTACCTTGTCTAGGCACACCTTGACTTTGATTGACAGATATCAATTGGGCGATTAGTATGTACTTCTTGAAGATTTCTACACCCAAAACATGAAACAGACACTTCCTTAAGTGACATGTGTCAACATCAACTGGCAAAGTTTCAAATTACCACATATAATGTGCCTGGAAAAGTTAAGCAGTCATCGCATTAATGGCCTGTCTCTGGCAGATGACATGTGAGGATTTAGCTTAGGAAATGATGACTTACAGTTTGTACAGAAAATAAACAATATCCTGTGTACATTTGTTCCAACTTGTTACTTTACTTATTCATACATCCTACAATGTGAAGACCCTGATTTTAAAATCTTACACAACCATTTATAAATACCAGTTGTGCTGAATATGGACACAACCCTTGCCATACATGGGAAACTGAACCTCTATACTTTGTTATTAAGTTGGTTTGTGGAAAAAGCCATGGGAACTAATCAGTCTTAGTCTTAAAGATGTAAACGTTCCAAGAAAAACAGGTGGGATCATGAGATCATCATCTTGACTAGTCAAGTTGTCAATAGCATATGTGGTTTTTTTCTTAACTGCTGATCACCGATGAGGAGTCAGCGTATCAGCTGCTTCATCAACTCGTAAGTGACACGCCGGCTGAGCCATTCTTCCTGTCAATCCTTCAGCATCTTCTCATGATTAGAGAGGATAGTGTGATCAGGTAACGTCTTATTGGGATCTGTCATCTGATCCCTCCACTTTAAATACATGGGTTGGGGGGGGGGGGGGGTGAGGATGTGAGCTTGATGAGCAATTTGAGCAAAATGTGCCATGTGGGTCATTTTGAGCAGCAGTGTTTTGAATAGCCCATGATCGCCAATGATGTCCCAAACACTGCATCTGCTACATGTATTCCACGTGCACAATGTTTTTACTGAACAGTGATTTTAAAAAAACACCACATTTTGCTTAATGAGATCAATGCCATTTTTTCACAGGTATTTTATATCTACACAGGGTTTGAATTTGCTGGTGGCCAAATGCCAGTTAAATAGGTGGTGATGTATCCAAAACCATTCTCCTAGTAGTCTGGGCCAGTCAAAATTACAAAGACCACCAGATCCCAGTTCTTTTTATTTTATATTTACACATTTTATTCCAATGGGGCATATTTTCATCATTTTCAAATATGCTAGCATTGTGAAATATTGACGGTTGTGGTCCACCCTGTAGAACCTTATATAAAAAGAATTTTAAAAACATGCGGACCAGTGAAAATGCACGCTGAATAGCTAAAAGTCAAACTTACTGGTCCAGCTGGTTAGTGAAACAAATAGTTAAGGGTAACCTTGGTACATCTTGAAGAAATGGTTAAAATGTCAGGCCGTGAATTTGTTAGATGTAGGGCAAGGGCAAGGTTATGGGGTGTCATGGCCGAGCGGTCTAGTGCATTGGACTTGGGTTCTGATGGCTGAGTTGCCAGAATGTGGCTTCGAATCCTCACCGTGACCGTGGTGCTTGTGTCCTTGAGCAAGGCACTTTACCGTAATTGCTTCTCTTCACCCAGGAGTATACATGTAAATGGGTACCTGGCAATAGCTAGGGAAGTAACCTGCGATAGACTGGCATCCCATCCAGGGGGAATGGAAATATTCTCAGTCGTTTCATGCCAATGAAACCGGAGATAAACACCGGCCTGATGAGCCAATATGGCTTGGGACAGACTTTACTTTTTTACTAAGGTTAACAAGATGAGATCATGAACTCATCCTTCTCACTAGCATGCTAGTTGTCGATATCATCAGCAAATGTGCACCTCTATTATAGAATCACAATGTCTAGGGACAGCATCCAGGGCAAATGCCGTAGGGATATTGAATCTCTGTAATGTACAGTGTTATTTCTTCCCTGCAATTACGATACATTGATGTTTCTGATTTGAATGACAGACCACAGTACTATAAACTCATAGAGGAGTGCATCTCTCAAGTCGTGCTTCACCGAGGGGGCATCGATCCAGACTTCAGACATACACAGAAATTTGAAATAGACGTTGAACCTCTTATAGGTGAGTTAATACAACTACTGTATCCATCGGCTTCGTCCATGAACTGTTGAGGGTGTATGCTTTCAGATCAATAGGGCATTTGGTATTCTCTTTGCTTGATTGATAGGGCAACATGCTGACTGAAATATCTTTCAATATCAGTTTACATGAAACTTTTAATAAACCCAATCCTTCACATGGTGAACTGTAGACCTCTCTTCCACAATGCAAAGCCTTAAGTCTTTGACAACTTTGTTATCACTTTGGCAAAGTAGGGGTAACAGCTATAATTGTGGAGTGCCATGGTCGAGCGGTTTAGTGCATCGGATTTGTGTTCTGATGGCTGAGTCGTCAGAACGTGAGTTCGAATCCCAACTGCGACCATGGTGCTTGTGTCCTTGAGCAAGACACTTTACCATAATTGCTTCTCTCCACCCAGGGGTAAATGGGTACCTGTGAGGGCAGAGTTGGTTGTTGTGTTTGATTAGCACTATATGCGCTGTAATGGCAGCAATTGAGCTGTATACTCCCCAGGGAGCTGAGATGGTTTCAGGAATGATTTATGAGCCTGATGAGCAGGGGTAATAATATAATGCGCCTTGAGCACCAGTTTGGTGGATACGTGCGCTATATAAGTCCACATTATTATTATTATTATTATTATTAATTGCTGATAAATAATGTGGCTCAGTGGACAAAACAACACATGGTTATCAGCAGTCTCAATCAGAAGAATATGATGACTTCTTTTTACAAACTGTTGTGTTTTGCTAATACGATGTGTAAAACCTGGCAATCGTAACAAACACCATAAGCCTCAATGAGTAACTTGCAGTCAGTCATCATGCTGGTGTTTTTTGGTTTGGGCAGTAGTTTTCATTTCATTTTAAAATTGACATTGAATTTTGTTTGCTGCTAGAAAATCACCATCCACATATTTTGGTTGCAGTGTTTGCAATTTTATTTAATAGCTCATCTCATAAAGTTCGCTCCTAAACCCTAACTCACATTGTGTTCTATACTGAAAGATTACTTTGAAAAATATCTCATTTCAAAGCTTTGTTTCCTTTCTATAAGGAAATGGTGAGTAATGATCAGATTAAAACTAAAATTTGCTAGTAAAATAATGACAAACAGTACATGTGCAAACTAAATTAAATGTTTAACCCTCCTACTATTGATGCACTTTAGTGGAAAGTTGCTGTAGAGATCAAAACCAGTCAACTGGCTGTTTTGACTGTTGACCCAAATGTGCACACAGGGGCATTTTTGACTGGTTGTTACTGTCATTTTGACCACCCTGACCAATACCAGACAATGCTTTTACCAGTCAAAAACAGTCGACTCATTTTGACCTGTAAATGTACTTACTACACGTAAGGTTTGACAGTGTTTGACTTTTAAGTGCACTAGATGTACCTTGGGAAGTATTTCAACATTTTGACTGATTTTGACCCTTGTAGTAGTAGGAGGGTTAATGTCTGAAACTCCAGAGTAGCTTATACAGCATCCTCCCACATTCTTAATTATTTTATTTCTTCTTTGTTTATCAGAGGGACTCAAAGAGAAGGCATTTTATGAAACATTAGAAACAAAGGCACAAAAGTTAGAAAAGGAGGTAAGTACAATGTTTATAAATAATAAATAAGTAAGACTAATTGCGGTGACGCCATGCGAAATTCTCTGTTGAGTAGTAATTAGTTCTGAACAGAACTGGAGGTTACAACTCGACGTTTCGATCAGTATGCTCTGATCGTCTTCAGGAAAATGTTTATAAACTAATTAATGATTACTGAAAAATACCTGCATCCTAGATATTTGGATGTCTACTTCTGTACTCCTACGGGAAGGACTCTCTGTTTATTCTTAAAGGTAGCCAGGGTAGATATGGACGCCAATGATTCTGGCAATAATTCTGTGGTTTAATCACTCTGTTGGAGTAGATATTGCTGTCTAACATAGTTGTAGTTTGTTTAGCAAACAGCTTCTTAGAATGGCATCAAAGTTCTTGGTTGGGGGAGTTTGTATTGTACTTATGAAGAAATTTATGTGTCATCAAGATACATAAGTTGCAGCTCTTCTCTCATGAAGAGATTCTAATTTCATATCCCCTTTGCATAGATGCAAACATCTGTTCTGAACCTTCTCTAAAGCTTCGATACTCAATTTGATTAGATAGTTTGTGTTTTGCCTCAACTCTGAGACATACGGTACCATGCAGTTGTTTTGTATTTGACTTAATTTAATGGAAATTAATGTGATTATCAACATATGGTTGGATAGACAGGTTTCAATTGACGTCACCCAATGCAAAATTGGCCGTCTTCACGGACAGTGTCAAACATTTGGTCCACGGTACGTGTGTTCAATCACATTGCATGCTTAATTGTTCAGTGAATCAGTTAATAAACTGCATAGGAAAAATAAGAATGCTTAACACGGCTTTAACTGAATTAAAATTGCCTGTGGATTGGCGCCAATTGAAATCTTAATGTAAATACAACTTGACAGCATTCAATTGTATGGCTAAACGGTTCTGATTTGAAATGACAGTAACTGTCTTTAAGTCTGAATGTAAGCATAGTCATAGATACTCGTCCATGAACTCTACAGTAAATCTTAGATTTGCCTTATTACTTTTATGATTCACTTTGGCCAAGAAATACAAGGTTGATCGAATGTTAGTGAAGTGAAGTTAGATCGAAGACATTAACCAGGGGTTCATGCAGATTTTTATTTTTATTTATTTTAATTTCTTTTTGTGGGGTGGGTGGGAGGGTGGGGGTGAGTGCAGTGATGAGAGGAAATAAGAAGAGTTACTTACTATCGGACCATGTCACATGTTTATTCCGAGAGTGTATTTTATAGTACCTGGTTGATTTCATGGCAGGGCCCAGTGTGAATGTTCATAATGTGCAGATTTTACATTTTGTACTTGTCACATCTGTATGTACTGAAATGAAAAGGAAGATTAAAAACAGGTCCTCAAGACTGTTAGATGTTGTATCTATAATGAAATAAACGGGGAAGGTACAACATTGGTAATGCAGGTTTGTGATTTCTTAGGATGTTTCCTGATTTCATTTTTTTAAAAACAAATCTCCCTTTGTCTCAAAATTTTCTTGAAAGAAGAGAAATAGCCACCAAGGAAAGAAAGAAGTAGCCTGTATTGTGTCCAAACCTCTAGCTTCTTGTTTGTGGGGATGTGGAGGGTCTGTAAATCCTCCAAAACTAAACATCCATGAGGTTTAAGGGGGCTTTGTCCTCTAGACCAATGGGAGACCCAGGCCTGCTAAACATTTTTCAGGATTTTTTTACTTTTGTCAAATCACACCCTTGGTAATGTTGGCAAAACTGCTTGTAAGAATATGCTCACTCTCTTTAACCCTAACTCCCTAAGCATTGTTACTGAACAATAAAAATCCTTCAAAATCCTCCAACTGCTTTTGTTGTCTAGGGAGTTGGGGTTAATTCAAGATATACGTTAAACAACCAACCTGTGAAAGTTGTGGCTCAATGCGGATTCTTATTCATGAGAAAAGTGTGAAAAAGCATTCCACAATTTTTACAGAAAACACTTCGTCATGCATGTACATGTACATGTATAGTATATCATTGATCAATTGTTTTTTGTCTGGCATTATTTATTTGTTAAAATATCTCACTCTCAAAGAAATTAAAAATAAAATTCTTCCATCCTGTGTCATTTCACACATTATCAAACACAACTGCAGACTTCAGGATGCTGTTGTCTTTACAAGGCACTTGCTGTCCCCAGAGCGAACCAGTCAATTCACGTACATGTATTTTCCATAAGGCATCTTCTAAAAACTATTCCGGGACAACTTGTGGGGAGATTTCCCCGCAGTTGATTTTTCAACCTGCAAAGTATCCCCAAGCAGTTCAAATATATTGCGGATAAATTTGCGGGGAAAGTATTGAAACTAGACCAGGCAATTAAATTTGTTTACATGAAGACTAAACCGCAGACTTTGAGATCGTTATCTACTAAAAGCCATCGGTGGTCCCTGCAGGGTGGATTTGCGTTTTTTTACTGGCCGACTGACTGTGCTGTTACTATTTTAAAAATCTTTATGGTATTGACGAGTTTCAGATCTGTATTACTTTTTATTTAAAAGTAAACCTTTGTGTTCTGTTGCTAAAGATCAGACTCTTTCATTGACATCAAGTAAGACTAGATTGTCCGTGATCAATACTCTCACAAAATACATCAGGCATGTCACATTTCGTAAACATTGCCTGGCTTCTCAAAACCGCAAAGGGCTGTGAGATCTTATTAGTTGGCCAAACTGTAGACTGCTCAGTGGGGAGTCTATAAACATATTGTGGGTAAATGTGTGCTTTGTATCTAGGAAAGAATCCACCCGCAACGTTTCTGCAATGATATACCCTTTGCGGAAAAACTTTCACAAGGTGACCTAGGCCCACTGAAGTTGGCAGACAGGTCATGCTCTGAAATGCCTGAAATTCATTTCACACATTATCAAACACAACAATTGCAGAGGTCTGGATGCTGTTGTCTTTTCAGTGGGTAACTATTAAGTGCCCATGAGACAACAACAACCATAGGCCCATGGGACCTAAAGGTAAATTTATTGTTGTCATTGAGCACTTCCTGGATCATGAAAAACAATTTTAAGAAGTATTTTGTTCCCCATTTGCCAACCATTGGGACCTGAGAATAGTGCAATGTATCCCTCTGAGTGGATGTCCAGTGGATAGATTTCTAGTGTCTAGATGCACCTGGTTGCACTATTGCTCATCTGACCGGCTAGTGCTGCTAATATATATGAATCATAATTAACAATTGTGCTGAATCTCGGAATTCTCAGACATACATGCATTGGTATATTGGCGATCACAGTCTCCCTGGAAAACCTGCAAAGTCCCAGGCCTGATTTCATAAAGCACTTAGATGCCTCTTCAGTAGCCTGAAGTAGAGTAACTCAAATAACTCAATTAAGACATTCACTGTGAATAATTTCCCCAAACTTAAGATGAGTCTTTAAGTCTCACTTTCGATTTATTTGTTTGAAGCCCCATTTGAGTAATTTATTTGTTTTAAGTCATTCTTATTAGAATTATTATTTTATATTTTTTTTATTGTATATGTTAATATATATATATTTTTTATTATATATGTTATTTTGCTATTATTGATGACATTTTTTGTGGGTACGGACACTCAACATTATTCAGTGCTATGTAAGTCGGTGAAAGGCAAAATAACATGTAACATAAAATAAAACAATAACATTACTACAGGGACAAGTTACTTGTGGTATACCTTAAACATTTCTTGTCCAGGAAAAGACCCATGTAAAATGTCTATGAGGGAAGAGGTCTGGTCAGTGGTAAACATGTTGTTTTGTGAAGGATACATTTGTTGGACTGGACACATGTAAGACTCAACTGTTCCCTTGGAACCTATTAAGCCAATGCCATCTTTACTTTGGCTACTCCCTTGATCAAATTGCCCCATCCTTAGTTTTGACAACATCACTGCAGTGTACAAACATGTTTGCGTGATAGATAGTTCTGAACCTTCAAACTCTGTCTAGTCTTTCTAGTGACTGGATATCATGTGCTTTCGTAAAAAGCTAATACCAAATAAAGACAAGCAAATTCAATGCATTCTTTCAATTAAGTCATTTCGCAGAGTAATTGAGTGGCATATGGTCTAACTTAGACTAATTAAATGTATTTTTGAAATGGTGTAATAATTTATTGGTCATCAAATAATGGCAAAATAACTGTTAAACAATGTCACTTGAATTGTGAAATGCCTCATTTTAGTAAATAAACTCTTTCCTACATGTAATTATGTAATGGTCAGACAGACCAATTCCTGATTTTTCTGAGGCAATTTAAAAGCTAACCACTTTGCTTAGATTTCTTGTTTTGGATTTACCTTAATAAGAAGCCCTCTTTAAACAATGCCATTAATTAAAACAATATTGTTTCATCTTCCTCTTTTTTGGTTTGTAAACTGTGTGCCACTTACTTAGGACATGTACCTTGCATATGTACATGTATCAATCTGCTTTTGAATTCCTTAGAAGAATGCAATGTAACCATATATATCCCTTCATGAGAGAGCAATTTTTGTCCATCAAATTAAATTTTTTGTTTATTGAAATTATTCCATCATACCCATTGGGTATTGTGTGTGGTCCAACAGGAAATGTTTAGCATTGCTGCCTAATGGCATGGTTCCTGTATTGAGACAAACATTGTATCCTTCACCATGTTCAAGTAATGGCTCAAATCACTGACCATCAAGGGGGGAGGTCTTAATGGCCTTAATAGGTCCTAATCCCTTTTCCTGTATGCTTGTCACCTGCTCTGTCTCAGGACGAGTTGAAATTTCTCCATCTTAGATTTGTAACACTGATAACAGTTGACACAGGCTGAGTAACTTGATGTTAGGGCCCTCCTGCCTATATCTTCCCCGAATAAACTGCTGAGTCCCCACAAGTTGCCCCTTACTGGCTGGCTCAAGTACCCCTGGGGACCATCTACAAGTTTCCGGTGTTAGTCAGACATTATGTTGACCCAAGACCTCAGTCACCCAACCATTTATGCCCTCTCCCTCTTCAACAGATTCTGCTTTGGGCTTAATGCAAAACGTTGCTTGAAAATTAATGTGAGAAGCAAAACTTGTACTTTATGTTTAATGTTCATCACTCGGCTCCAGGCAAGGTAAGTCCACCACATGTTACTACACACCTAGCTCGAGGGAGGAAACGATGTTTCTCGTAGGAAATTACACCAGGATATATCCAATGTAACCCTTTGCCGTTGAATGTTTTCAGCTGGACCAAGAGTTAACAGCACGGCAGGAATCGGAAGCTAAACTCTCCCAGGCACATAAGAAGAATGAAGAATATGAGAAGAAAATAGCAGAACTTGAAACGAAGGTACATGTATGCACCTGATATTTCAGCTTTTTTTGGTCGTTCACTGAAATGCAAACACATGTTTTTATTGTCTCTTTTGGGAAGTGATACTTGGTCTGTAAGTCATCTATTTTCTCTTGCTTTTTGGTGGACACAGATGAAGAGAATGTGTGACTTTAAAAAAAAGATACAGTTTGCTGTATTAATAAGGTCTTCTTTTGAAGAACAGTCACTCCAAAAGCTCCCTAGATGCTTGGTGATGGTGATAAACTTGCCAAGATAATTACATACATGTGAAATTGTTGTTTTATAAGGATCATAGGGTAGAACATTTATTGACTAAAATTAAAATGTATTTGCAATGGACATTTTTGAAAAACTAACCAATACTTTGAAGTGCCATGTGGAAATCTTCTCTCTTGTAATATGCAACAGGAAGATTCACAGAAAGTTCATTTTATGAAGCCAAACAAAAGTTTAGTAAGAACAGTATGTACAAATTCCTGTGATTTCTTAACACGGATGATACTTGATTGAACCCCAAAGCCAAGATTGGAGGTACATGTACCTCATGTATGGGCACTTGTTAGCCAAAGGTAATATTTGTGATCAGGAATATCTGGAAAAAATTATCCATCAAATCTAACATGAATGTGTTTACCTGCTTTCCAGCTTGCATCAGGCGTCCTTGTCTCTCCATCATCAGTACCACCACTTCCAATCCTAGGAGGAGCAGGGGGTGGTCCACCTCCTCCTCCTCCACCCCCTCTACCCCCAGGTAGTGGTATCCCTCCCCCTCCCCCTCCCCCACTACCCCCTGGCATGAGTGGTATTCCACCACCACCTCCACCCCCAACTGGGGTGGACCACCACCACCGCCACCGCCACCTGGTATAGGGCCACCTGGTGCCCCACCACCACCTGGTGGCCCACCGCCACCACCCGGCGGAGTGCCTATGTTTGGTGGTAAGGGGGCTCTGTCACCCTCGCCCATAGCAGCACTTCCTCATGGAATGCGAGCCAAGAAGAAATACAGCCAGGAGACACCACTGAAGAGAGCTAACTGGAACAAGGTAGGTAACAGATTGTGAACACACCTATTCATAAACATTGTACCTGTATCATGCTGCAGACTTTTGATTTTCTCTATACAAATTACAGGCCTCCCAGCGAAAACTATAAAACCTATAAAAACATATTTCAAAATGGGAACCTATATATTAACCTATAATCTCCTGCAACACATTTTCAACTTCCTCATAAAATTATCATGGCTTTGAAGAAAAGTTACTTCCTAAGTATAAAGAGATGAAGGCAAAACAGTAGCCTAACTGTAACATGTGTATCACTCTTAGATTTTCTGCCAGACAGGGTATGGGGTAATGTACTTTGTTGCAAAAAGTACTCGGAAGGTAGGCAATTTACCACAAACTTGTTACTTAACACTGCATAATCACGGGAAATAACTTATAAAAGCCTATATTTTGGCATTTGGTAAACCTATAATAACCTATATTTTGCTTAAAAAACCTATTTAAAAATCTGTATTTGGTAGATTAGGCACTGGGAGGCCTGAAATCAATGAGACCGAATTGAAGCTGCTTGCAGGAAAAAATGCTGGCTGTTATATAAGTTGAGATTCAGCACTAGGATGATTGTCATGCATTCAGCACGAGGATGATTGTCATGCATTCAGCGCTAGGATGATTGTCATGCATTCAGCGCTAGGATGATTGTCATGCATTCAGCGCTAGGATGATTGTCATGCATTCAGCGCTAGGATGATTGTCATGCATTCAGCGCTAGGATGATTGTCATGCAATCAGCGCTAGGATGATTGTCATGCATTCAGCACGAGGATGATTGTCATGCATTCAGCTCTAGGATGATTGTCATGCATTCAGCGCTAGGATGATTGTCATGCATTCAGCACTAGGATGATTGTCATGCATTCAGCGCTAGGATGATTGTCATGCATTCAGCGCTAGGATGATTGTCATGCATTCAGCACGAGGATGATTGTCATGCATTCAGCGCTAGGATGATTGTCATGCATTCAGCGCTAGGATGATTGTCATGCATTCAGCACGAGGATGATTGTCATGCATTCAGCGCTAGGATGATTGTCATGCATTCAGCGCTAGGATGATTGTCATGCATTCAGCGCTAGGATGATTGTCATGCAATCAGCACGAGGATGATTGTCATGCATTCAGCGCTAGGATGATTGTCATGCATTCAGCGCTAGGATGATTGTCATGCATTCAGCGCTAGGATGATTGTCATGCATTCAGCGCTAGGATGATTGTCATGCATTCAGCGCAAGGATGATTGTCATGCATTCAGCGCTAGGATGATTGTCATGCATTCAGCGCTAGGATGATTGTCATGCATTCAGCGCTAGGATGATTGTCATGCAATCAGCGCTAGGATGATTGTCATGCATTCAGCACGAGGATGATTGTCATGCATTCAGCGCTAGGATGATTGTCATGCATTCAGCGCTAGGATGATTGTCATGCAATCAGCGCTAGGATGATTGTCATGCATTCAGCGCTAGGATGATTGTCATGCATTCAGCACTAGGATGATTGTCATGCATTCAGCGCTAGGATGATTGTCATGCATTCAGCGCTAGGATGATTGTCATGCATTCAGCGCTAGGATGATTGTCATGCAATCAGCGCTAGGATGATTGTCATGCATTCAGCGCTAGGATGATTGTCATGCATTCAGCACGAGGATGATTGTCATGCATTCAGCGCTAGGATGATTGTCATGCATTCAGCGCTAGGATGATTGTCATGCAATCAGCGCTAGGATGATTGTCATGCATTCAGCGCTAGGATGATTGTCATGCATTCAGCACTAGGATGATTGTCATGCATTCAGCGCTAGGATGATTGTCATGCATTCAGCGCTAGGATGATTGTCATGCATTCAGCGCTAGGATGATTGTCATGCAATCAGCGCTAGGATGATTGTCATGCAATCAGCGCTAGGATGATTGTCATGCATTCAGCGCTAGGATGATTGTCATGCATTCAGCACGAGGATGATTGTCATGCATTCAGCGCTAGGATGATTGTCATGCATTCAGCACGAGGATGATTGTCATGCATTCAGCGCTAGGATGATTGTCATGCAATCAGCGCTAGGATGATTGTCATGCATTCAGCGCTAGGATGATTGTCATGCATTCAGCGCTAGGATGATTGTCATGCATTCAGCGCTAGGATGATTGTCATGCATTCAGCACTAGGATGATTGTCATGCATTCAGCACTAGGATGATTGTCATGCATTCAGCACTAGGATGATTGTCATGCATTCAGCACGAGGATGATTGTCATGCATTCAGCGCTAGGATGATTGTCATGCATTCAGCGCTAGGATGATTGTCATGCATTCAGCGCTAGGATGATTGTCATGCATTCAGCGCTAGTTGTCATGCATTCAGCTAGGATGATTGTCATGCATTCAGCGAAGGATGATTGTCATGCATTCAGCGCTAGGATGATTGTCATGCATTCAGCTAGGATGATTGTCATGCATTCAGCGCTAGGATGATTGTCATGCAATCAGCGCTAGGATGATTGTCATGCATTCAGCACGAGATGATTGTCATGCATTCAGCTCTAGGATGATTGTCATGCATTCAGCGCTAGGATGATTGTCATGCAATCAGCGCTAGGATGATTGTCATGCATTCAGCGCTAGGATGATTGTCATGCATTCAGCACTAGGATGATTGTCATGCATTCAGCGCTAGGATGATTGTCATGCATTCAGCGCTAGGATGATTGTCATGCAATCAGCGCTAGGATGATTGTCATGCAATCAGCGCTAGGATGATTGTCATGCATTCAGCGCTAGGATGATTGTCATGCATTCATACGAGGATGATTGTCATGCATTCAGCGCTAGGATGATTGTCATGCATTCAGCGCTAGGATGATTGTCATGCAATCAGCGCTAGGATGATTGTCATGCATTCAGCGCTAGGATGATTGTCATGCATTCAGCACTAGGATGATTGTCATGCATTCAGCACTAGGATGATTGTCATGCATTCAGCGCTAGGATGATTGTCATGCATTCAGCGCTAGGATGATTGTCATGCATTCAGCGCTAGGATGATTGTCATGCAATCAGCGCTAGGATGATTGTCATGCAATCAGCGCTAGGATGATTGTCATGCATTCAGCGCTAGGATGATTGTCATGCATTCAGCACGAGGATGATTGTCATGCATTCAGCGCTAGGATGATTGTCATGCATTCAGCACGAGGATGATTGTCATGCATTCAGCGCTAGGATGATTGTCATGCAATCAGCGCTAGGATGATTGTCATGCATTCAGCGCTAGGATGATTGTCATGCATTCAGCGCTAGGATGATTGTCATGCATTCAGCGCTAGGATGATTGTCATGCATTCAGCGCTAGGATGATTGTCATGCAATCAGCGCTAGGATGATTGTCATGCATTCAGCACTAGGATGATTGTCATGCATTCAGCGCTAGGATGATTGTCATGCAATCAGCGCTAGGATGATTGTCATGCATTCAGCGCTAGGATGATTGTCATGCATTCAGCACTAGGATGATTGTCATGCATTCAGCACTAGGATGATTGTCATGCATTCAGCACGAGGATGATTGTCATGCATTCAGCGCTAGGATGATTGTCATGCATTCAGCGCTAGGATGATTGTCATGCATTCAGCGCTAGGATGATTGTCATGCATTCAGCGCTAGGATGATTGTCATGCATTCAGCGCTAGGATGATTGTCATGCATTCAGCGCTAGGATGATTGTCATGCATTCAGCGCTAGGATGATTGTCATGCATTCAGCACTAGGATGATTGTCATGCATTCTCCGCGAGGCTGATTGTCATGCATTCAGCGCTAGGATGATTGTCATGCATTCAGCGCTAGGATGATTGTCATGCATTCAGCGCTAGGATGATTGTCATGCATTCAAGCGCAGGATGATTGTCATGCAATCAGCACGGATGATTGTCATGCATTCAGCGCTAGGATGATTGTCATGCATTCAGCGCTTAGGATGATTGTCATGCAATCAGCACGAGGATGATTGTCATGCATTCAGCGCTAGGATGATTGTCATGCCATTCAGCGCTAGGATGATTGTCATGCATTCAGCGCAAGGATGATTGTCATGCATTCAGCGCTAGGATGATTGTCATGCATTCAGCGCTAGGATGATTGTCATGCATTCAGCGCTAGGATGATTGTCATGCAATCAGCGCTAGGATGATTGTCATGCAGTCAGCACGAGGATGATTGTCATGCATTCAGCGCTAGGATGATTGTCATGCATTCAGCGCTAGGATGATTGTCATGCAATCAGCGCTAGGATGATTGTCATGCATTCAGCGCTAGGATGATTGTCATGCATTCAGCTCTCGGATGATGGTCATGCATTCAGCGTAGGATGATTGTCATGCATTCAGCGCTAGGATGATTGTCATGCAATCAGCGCTAGGATGATTGTCATGCAATCAGCGCTAGGATGATTGTCATGCATTCAGCGCTAGGATGATTATCATGCATTCAATACGAGGATGATTGTCATGCATTCAGCGCTAGGATGATTGTCATGCATTCAGCGCTAGGATGATTGTCATGCAATCAGCGCTAGGATGATTGTCATGCATTCAGCGCTAGGATGATTGTCATGCAATCAGCGCTAGGATGATTGTCATGCATTCAGCGCAAGGATGATTGTCATGCATTCAGCGCTAGGATGATTGTCATGCATTCAGCGCTAGGATGATTGTCATGCATTCAGCGCTAGGATGATTGTCATGCAATCAGCGCTAGGATGATTGTCATGCAATCAGCGCTAGGATGATTGTCATGCATTCAGCACTAGGATGATTGTCATGCAATCAGCGCTAGGATGATTGTCATGCAATCAGCGCTAGGATGATTGTCATGCATTCACCGCTAGGATGATTGTCATGCATTCAGCGCTAGGATGATTGTCATGCATTCAGCGCTAGGATGATTGTCATGCATTCAGCGCTAGGATGATTGTCATGCAATCAGCGCTAGGATGATTGTCATGCATTCACGGAATCTTACAAAGATGACTGCAGTATGATAAAGATGTACATGTATGCTGTAGTTCCAAATAGACGACATCCAAAGAGACGGCATTTATACAGGCAACTTGGATTTAGCTTTGCCTTTGTGCTGTATCAAACAATCTTATATACAGGGGTGTTATTAGTCTGGATTTTTACAAATCACAATGTTGTGATCCTCCGGATTTTAAAGATTTAAGCAATAAAGGAAAGCAAAGCAAATGCTCAGAACTATAGATTTCACCCCAGCGCTGTTCACAACAGCGGCCCCAATACCCCTAGCAAAATTGACGTGGATTTTTCAGAACTGCCTGATGACACCCCTGTATATATTTTTATGCAGTAAAGTGCTTCACTGACCAATGATGCACAGAAATTGTTGAAATGCCCACACTCCGCATGCACTCCTGCAACGCAGGGATATGCATTTAACAAGGTGTAATCATTGCCCATAAAAGATGGTTAATTTTCAATGTTTCACTCCCTTACTACAATAAATAATGGAAGAATTGACAATGAATTTTCATGTGATTTTTTTTTTTTTTTTTGCATGACAATAAATAAAATCTTGAATCTTGAATCTTGAATGTAAAACATTTATTAAGAACAAATTAAAAACATTATTTTCATTTGTTTTACTTATGCCTGTTTTTAGATTCAGCCAAGGACTCTCAACAAAGATTCCTTCTGGGTTAATGTGGACGAGGAGAAAATAGAAGACGACAATGTCTTGTCGGAACTGGCCTCCATTTTTGCATCCAAACCAGGTGAAACTTATGCTCCACATATGTGTTTTTGAAGACTTTTGAAGTAATTTAGAACTCTCAAGATGTTCTACTAGGTTTTGTTTATTCAGCATTTGATGGGCTCCCATGCTTGGGAAAACCTAACAAATCTTAGCCCTGATGTACAATCTCCGGGGATGCTGTATAGGTGACTTTTTGGGATATAAGAGGTGTATATATCACTCTTTATTTATTTGATATACATATTGTTTTGTTCACTTTTATTGACTAATTTCAAATGATAAAACTGGACAATTTGAATGATCAAATACTGACAGATGTGGGAAATTAAGTTTGGTGTATATCCCAAAATGGACATCGTTAACAGCATTTGTTTGTATTTGTGCCTGTATAAAGGCAATCTTAGTTTTATAAAACAAAATGGTTGAATTATAATGTTAAACATAAACATAAAGCTGATGTAATATCAATCTTCCCTGGAAAAAATATTTTGTCTGAGGTGCTGTCATTTTTAAGAAGACTACAAAACTTTCCAAATAGAGCACTCTTCCCTTATAAATGTTCACTACTGTGCGGTATGGGAATTAATACTGCCCTCAAGAGTTATGAAGGAAAAAAAAATCAAATTTGAAAAAGAATGTTTCCAACTTTCTCCCAAACCGATTAAGCTGAAACTTTCACATATTGGTTGTTAAATGTATATCTTGATTCAAAGAAAGTAAGGATACTTTTAAAAAGCAGTTTTGCCACAGTAATAATACTACCTTTAATCCTAACTACCCCCAAGTCCATCAAAATCCACCACCTGGTTTTGCTTGATTTTGGAGGATTTAGTACTCCACAGTATATCCATCAAACTCCACCGGCTGCTTTTATTGGATTCAGGACTGTGTATAGCCAAGCCATGGATGCTTTGCATTTGCTACTGTACCAATTCCATCAAAGTCCAACAATTGGGGAATCTTTTTACAGCATGTTGATGGATTTTGGAGGATTTTGGATGGTTCCTAGCAAAAATGCCTAGGGACTTAGGGTTAATACAGTCCTGTTTATTATAAAATGATGTATGTGTTTGTCTCAACAGCTGTCAAGAAGCTTGGTATTGATGATGGTGATGGCAAGAAGGTTTCAGCCAAGAAAAAGGTCAAAGCTTTCAAAGTCTTGGACGCAAAGACAGGACAAAACCTTGGTAAGTAATTGGAAGATAATATTGTAGTACATTTAGAAGAATCTGTTTCTTATCGTGAAATTAACCATTCCTGCTTTCTACATAGTGAAAGACTGGAAACCATGTTGTATCTTCTGTTAGTGATTTTCTCACTGCTAGTTCTTCCCAGAACCAGCAATTATTACAACATTGTTACATTACATGACATTACAAGTTTGTACATTGTGCTACCGCTAGCCTTACTCCAACCATCAGTTCTTCCATCATTCAAAGTCTTAAATGTCATCCTCATTTCACTTGTGGTTTCAGGCATCCTATTGGGTTCCCTAAGAGTTCCTCAAGTGGATATGAAGCGTTGGATCCTAACCATTGATGAAAACCATCTCACCGAGAGCATGATCCAGTCGCTCCTTAAGAATCTCCCTGAGCCAGAGCAGATCACCTCCCTCTACGCCCTCAGGGAGGAGTTTGATGACATGGCAGAGGCTGAACAATTCTGTGTTACTGTGAGTCCATTCTTCAGTTGGGTCTATTTGCCCTAGGAAATCTCTGCTTTCTAGTTCATTTATGGAATGTGCATCACTTCTAGACCCCCACTGATGTTGTTTTTTCTTTTGCAAAATTGTACTAAAGTTTATTTTGTTTAAACCCAGTAAATGAATTGATTTTAAACTAGTTTTAAAAGGTGTACATGCTTGAGTCACCTTTAGCGCTGTGTCAAATGATCCTAATAATCGGTACTGTATCTAAAAAAAAAAAAAAAAAGAAAATCACTATACCATTTTTGAAGCCATAGCCCCAACTGAAAACCAGAGACTTACATATATACATGTATGTTTTAACTTTGATTCTGTTTTAAGAAAATGCAACTGAACATTCAAGCGTTTAATGCTAAAGCATATTTTGGAGTTTTCACCTTGGTGAATGACCCCTCGAGCTTGCATGGTTCTCTAATATTGTCAAAATAAATTGCTGCCATTTGACAGCCGTTTCATTATCTGTATTTCATTTTCTGTCATGTAGTGAATCAAACCTCGGCCACATCTGGAGTACTCCAGAATGATTTCATAATGTCCCTTGTGACTTGTGAGTGGCACTAGTTAGTCATGAATGAGCAAGCAGTTATTGCTATGTTTACAAGTGTGAGATATCTCTTCATCAGTCACTGAGTGCAGTGATTGCGTGATAAGATCATTGATCAGGCTTTTATAACAGGGCAGATAATACTGTCATCTGTGTGACAGTTGTTTTACTTTTGGTCAAGTCTAACTGTCTGATTTCAGATACTTTGTTGAAGAAAATGCATCATTGCGCCTACATTATCTAATCTACATTAAATCCTTGTAGAGTTTGATCCCTCAAAACCCTTTGAAAGGTTTTGAAAGGTGAAAAGTAATTGCCAGCGCTTTGTAGGGGTTTTGTGTAGGACTGCATCTACACTGTACATGGTAATATGTTCTACACAGTTTTTCCACCTTTCAAAAAACTGACAGACAAACTGACATGGCAAAATCATCCATATTTCATTGTGAAGTTTCCCTTGTGTAAGATTGTAAGACTCTGCGATTGTGTTTCAGATCGGAGGAATAAAGCGTCTGATACCAAGACTACAGTCAATCAGTTTCAAGATGAAATTCCAGGAGTCTGTCAATGACATCAAACCAGTGAGTAAATCAATTCTTTCTAGAATCCAAGGCTAGGGTTGAGCCCTAACCTTAACCCTGCGCAGTGCAATAAGATACAACAAATGTAAAAAGTTGCATCTTGTCGCCCTCAGCAGAGAACAAAAGAACCATTGTTCTAGCTGCTGGATCTTGTTGCCTTGAGCAGCCTGCACACTTTTCTGCTGTTGCTGCTGCTGCTGTTGCTTCTGTTGCATTCAGCAGGGTGTCTGGGAAAAGCCTATATAGGGGATTATAAGCTCTCTAAATTTCTTGAGGTTGGGAGTTACCTTTGGTTTGAAGACTTCTTGTCTTTTTCTGTAATCTGTTTAGGTAATTGTAATGGGTACAAAAGCTTGTGAGGAAGTACGTGACAGCAAGAAATTCAAGAGGTTACTAGAGATACTCCTGCTGTTTGGAAACTACATGAATGCTGGCTCCAGGAATGCACAGTCCTTAGGATTTGACCTGAATTACCTAACAAAAGTAAGTGAGCTTGTTGTTTTGGAGTGGACAATGACAAATTGACTGAAGTACAACCTCTAGGTTACCATACTGGTGCTCTACCATTAGGGTAGAGAGGTTTCTAGCATTCAGATCTTTGGGCAGTTCTGTTGTTTTTTGTTCAGATATTGATATGTGAATCTGATATTATTCACATTTTTTCTTCGGACAATTTCAGAGAGCTGCTAAGTGGATTTTTTTGCTGAGCAATTTGTTTGGGTCATTAACATAACATTCAGTCAATGTCTCAAATAGTTTATATGCAATACTTAGTGCTGGTTGTCTGTTTTTATGCTAAGCAACAATCTTACTGTTGTGGGAAGTAGCTACAGAGGTCAAAACCAGTCAACTGCCTGTTTTGACTGTTGACCCATATGTGCACACAGGGGCATTTTTGACTGGTTTTTACTGTCATTTTGACCAACCTGAACAATACAAAACAATGATTTTACCAGTCAAAAACGGTCGACTCATTTTAACCTGTAAATGTACTACACGTAAGGTTTGACTTTTAAGTGCATTAGATATACCTTGGCAAGTATATCAACATTTTGACTGATTTTGACCGATTTTGACCCTTGTGGTAGTAGTAGGGTTAATAGCTGTATGAAAATAGTCTCAATTTAAGTGAATAAGCTGTCTTATAATTGGCTTAACCTACATAATTTTTTTAAAGGCTGGTACACCCTGACGCATTTCTTAGACCGATTTGTCACGATTTTGCTTTGTCATGTTTGTCATCTACATGTAGCCGAAACACCACAAATGTAACAGTTATACGCCCTGCAGCTTAATCTAGATTTCATCAAGTCAGCTGTCATTACAAATGGATAGCTCTGTTGCTGACACATGGCTTATATGAGCTGATGTATTTGCACATTGTGTCGGAACGCCCCATTGAAAAAGATTAAGTGCAAATTAATCACCCTGATGAATTTCTTCCGTTTTACTCATTGTGCATTGTTATGCCCTGCCGGCATACAGTTTCTGACTTGTCCTGTGTGTGGGTGTACCCACGGATACATTCTTGTGGGGTACTGACACAATGGGAACAATGGAACCCCACAAGTTTCTCTTTGTTTCTGTGTACCCCACAAGAGAAATTCTAATGAAAAGGGACAATAGGACACTGATGGTACCCCGCAAGTGCGTGTGTGTGTGTCACACTTTAGTGTCATCGCGATAATTTGAGTTAGACTTTGTGTATTGTCATCAAACTTAACAGGTAGCTTGCGAGTGGAATCCCGAAGGAACCTCTTGAATTTGAGGGCTATAGGTCAAAGGCCAAGGTCAATGTGTCTAAAACTAAAGAAATGGTGTCCTCGCGATAATTCGACTTTGTTAGACTTTGTGTATTATCATGAAAGTTGAACGTTGATGTAAGTGAATGGCCCCTCAGAACCATATAGCTGCTATGGAATTTGATGTTAAAAGAGTGGAATCAAGTGATAGGAATGGTTTTGTCGCTAAAACACACCTTTTCTTGTTTTCGAAATGTTTTTGAAGTCTTGACCTTCACTTTCCAGATATGATTCAAAATCCTTGTCAGCTGTTTGTGGTGTGACCAAAATACGCAATTCCAACCTGAAAACAAAACTGGGTCTATAAGGATTATGAACAAATACATTATGAAATTTTGAAAGAAAAAAGTGTCGGCTAGAACATTTTTCTTGAAATCGTGTAGAGCAAGTTCCCCATTCAGCAGAGAACATCACACATAGAAGTCTGATATAAACAGAATAAATAGTAATAGTAATTACATGAACTAAATATCTTAATGCAATTCGACTTTGTTAGACTTTGTGTATTATCATGAAAGTTGAACGTTGATGTAAGTGAATGGCCCCTCAGAACCATATAGCTGCTATGGAATTTGATGTTAAAAGAGTGGAATCAAGTGATAGGAATGGTTTTGTCGCTAAAACACACCTTTTCTTGTTTTCGAAATGTTTTTGAAGTCTTGACCTTCACTTTCCAGATATGATTCAAAATCCTTGTCAGCTGTTTGTGGTGTGACCAAAATACGCAATTCCAACCTGAAAACAAAACTGGGTCTATAAGGATTATGAACAGATAAATTGTGAAATTTTGAAAGAAAAAAGTGTCGGCTAGAACATTTTTCTTGAAATCGTGTAGAGCAAGTTCCCCATTCAGCAGAGAACATCACACATAGAAGTCTGATATAAACAGAATAAATAGTAATAGTAATTACATGAACTAAATATCTTAATGCAATTAATTTGTACTGCTTTTTATTTTGTGCAGCTTCGAGGAACAAAATCAATTGACAACAAAATCAACTTTTTGAATTTCTTGGCTGATACGATTGAAACCAAGTACCCAGAGGTAGCGGAGTTTACAGAGGAGATTAGTCACGTAGAGAAGGCAGCAAGAGGTAGGATTATTAGTCCAGGTTTCCCTGTTAGTGGTTCTGAATGCAGTCATGCATATAGTAATGGTAATGGATAGGTGTACCAGAAACCTATTATTCTTCAGGAAGTGTGGACGCCTGCCTGCTGGCCATAACCCAGTTCATAGCATAAATGTATGCATGCACAACACGTACAGTAATAAGTTTGTCTTCCCTGCCTTAAAGCCAAAAAAAGTCTCCAGTTTCTTAATAATTTTTTTGCCAACCAGTGAAATATGTGATACATTGTATACACGGTTATTGACACCAGACCAAATTTCCCATACACATAGTGTGGTGGCTAAGAGAGGCCTCAAAAATCGGGCAAACATTCATACCCCTATTTGAAAAGGCAGATTTCCAATTGATCCAGCTTTTTTGGCTGCAATTGGACATCATGTCTTGGGAAAAAAAGAAATAAATAAAAATGCTGACGCGCAGTTCTGAGGCGACACGCACAGAGACCAGAAACCAGAGACTTATTTTTTGTCCGGGATCAGGCACTCAGTGTAGCTTGTTGATTCCACGTTTTTTGTACATATATTTTGATTCTTAAAATGAATGGAAGCATTTACGTTTTTTCAACAAGTGTATACAGCTTTGATAATTCAATATCCATATTATTGTAATCTATACATTGTTATTACAGTATCTGTGGATAACATCAGCAGCAACCTTCGCACTATGCAGAAACAAATCAAGCAACTAGAGGCAGACATCAAATCCTTTGTGCCAAACAAAGAAGGCACCGACAAGTTCAAGGATGTCATGGGAATATCCTTTTGGGAAAATACTATAATTCTCTTTTTGCAAGTTATGAACACTGTGAGATGAGTGTTTCATTTGAACTCTATATCTGAGCGTTTTTGTATTTCTTAAGAAATACACAGGTCAGCTGTACTTTTGTGGTTATACCTACTGGTCATCATGTTTGGTGGAGATTTGTAGAAAAAGACAAAGGCCCAATTTCATTGCGGAAAATATTTGCTTAGCAAATTTAAGTTCTTATCAAAATTTAGCTGAATATCAATTATCCTGAGAAGTTATTCAGTCTGAAGTGCTCTCAACATTTTGTTGTTTTCATAAAAACATGAACACCATTTGCAATGCAACTTTCACAGGTTGATTTCATGATACATTTCTTGAAAACTAAAGCAGATGAAATGAAGTTACACTTTCAAAAACCAATATTGTACCTTCCCTTTAACAATTTCCATTGCATATGGATTCAACAATAGTCAATGAACAGTGATGTATTGATTGAGCACAGTAGATTTCTTATAAATCATTGGCAGTTGAAGTTCAAATTGTTCAGACTATATTGTAATATTCCTTAACCACTGATTCTTCACGAGTTTGTGGTGATGGCAAAGGATCAATATGAGATACTGGAGAGCATGTTCACCAAGATGACTGATGTGTACAAGTACCTGGGGAAGTTCTACTGCTTTGACATTGAGAAGAGACCATTTGAGGATTTCTTTGGTGATCTGAAGATTTTCTTGGATGAGTACAAGGTACATGTTATTCACCAATATCAATAAATTGTCATGTTTTTTATCACGACAATAAATATTTTGAATCTTGAATTTTTGAATCTTGAATATAACATAACACAGCACAAATAAAGTCTGAACTTTGCAGCATGAACTTAACATTATATATTAAGAGAACATTCCAGTCAAATACTTTATGACCCAAAAGAGTACTCCGTCCAGCTATTTATCTCACGTATCAACCTAAAAAAATCAGAATGCCCCTAAACACTGTTCTGAATAAGGAAATTCATTATTCCATATATTCTGATATGGACGAGTTAGTCACTGAGGTAAAAAGCACTTCTCTCAATTATGTACATTGGTCTAAGAAGAACTTTACTGAATTGAAAAATAAACATTATAATGGCATATTGTAAAATCCCTTAAAAATCCCTTAAAAATCCCTTAAAAAACCTTTTAAAAAACCTTTAAAAAAACCTTTAAAAAACCTTTAAAAAACCTTTAAAAACCCTTTTAAACCGTTTTAAACCGTTTTAAACCCTTTTACCTTTGAGATATAGAACTAGCCTCTTATTCCCAAAATCATTCAGGGATTCAAGGTGCTTGTCCAGTTGATAGTTTGAGAAATGTGTTCATAATGTGTTGACAGTGGTGCAGCATTTTGCTATCACATTCTCACAAAACTTTTAAAGTACTTAAGCATCACCATATTCATGAGTTAACCATTTCATGTCTTATTCCCTGAATACAAGAGGTTGTGTACCTGTACATGCTCATTATAGTAACCTGCCTAATTTTGTCTGTTTGCAGAGGCAACCTCGCTTTCAAATTTCATTTAATTTGAAGTAAATTAATGGAAATAGCTACATCCATTTATTTATTCCTTATGTCAGGAATGAACTTTTCTTTGGAACTATGAGATTGTTGCTGGTACATACAGCATGTAAGCTACGGAGTGTGATTGTGAGAATTACAGCCTTTCTTTCGAATATTTATAGTGAATAAGGTGAATTGATTGACAGGCCAAACTGTAAATTGACCTAGATCGAATTGTACTCATTATTTGCTGAACACAATTTGGAATACCTAAATAACCATTCTCTATTTTCAAACTCATTCATTTTTTGGTTGACAGCAATCAGTGAAGGAGAACAAGAAGAGGCGTGAAATCGAAGAGAAAGCAAGAAAAGCCATGGAGGCTAAGCTTAAAGCTGATGAAGAGAAGATGGCCAAGAAGAAAAAGAAGGATCAACTCGCTGGCATGAAATTAGGTTAGCTCTAAAGATGATGTGAAGCATGGTTATATCTAGAGCGCCCTCTATTGGTATCATTGATTTCATTGTAGGCAAGAGTGTGTATTTTGGCATACATACAGCATGCATGCCATCAAATATTGTTGAAATTAATAATGAATAACACCAATGATATAACGCAGTCCATAGAATTTTTATGACAAAATTAAAGAATTTTCCTTGGGACAGGTCATTAAATAAGATGTTATTATAATAATAATATAATAAAAATGGACACTTATATTGTGCCGATATCTGCCAAGTTTGACGCTCATGGCGCATGAACATTATTACCCCTGTCATCAAGCCAGTTATATCATTCCTAGAACCATCTCAACTCCCTGGGGAGTTAGCATCTCTACCCTCAAAGGTCCCCATTTATACTCCTGGGTGAAGAGAAGCAATTATAGTTAAGTAAGTGTCTTGCTCAGGGACACCACGGTTGCGGCCAGGATTCGAACCCACCTTCTGACGACAAGTCCTATGTACTAAACCGCTCGGCCATGGCACCCCACTACTACTTTTAACTATCGCCAATCAGTAAAGTCAATGTGCTGTCACCAGTATATTACTATTTAAAAAATTTTTGTTTGTTTTTTAGTTTTCTTTTACATACTTTATTTATTTACCCACTGATTGTATTTGTCCTCGGTAAATGCAAATTGGAAAATCATTGTGATTGTGATGCACGAATTTATTCATCGTCCCATTGTTTGGCCCTTCTAAACACCCATTACCAGGTAGTTGTAAACATCAGGCTGTTGGCACAAATATCTTAAAGCATGATATATCTCATTTATATCTCTTATTAGGCTGTTGTGGCTCCATTTATAAGCATTGTTCTTCTGTGTTTCAACTAGTATGCTGCAGTGCTCTAGTCATCTTCTTGTGATTACTGGTTGAAATGTAGACCAGAGAGATGAATCCTAATATAAGATTTACCTATCTCAATAGAGATGTACACATCATGGTGTTACCTCTAACTGACCGCAATTATTTGTTTAATTAACTAATTGTCTAACGCCCAAACTAATTGTCTAACGGGATACTCTTCTTTCCTTCTCTATCACCTACAGATGATGACCAGGCAGGTGTGATGGATAATCTTCTCGAGGCTCTGCAGAGCGGTACAGCCTTCACCAGAGGAGACAAAGGAGGCAGGAAGAGAACGCCAAGACCTGCTGGAGGTGGGTTTTGTTTGTAGTCATTAGGGCTGGCCGTCCTCGTATTGTCACATAGCTGGCTGTGTTATTGTGGTCATCCATTTTTCAAAGTCCACTGGAGTTTGGATAATTGGCAGGATGTTTTTGTTTTGTTTTTTGTTGCTCTAAGCACATGGAAAGGGGGGGGGGGGTGGCAACAGAAAACCAAAGAAAAGAGGGTTAGGTGTAATGGGGGTATACTCTTAGATTCTTTCAGGCCTCTCAGTACCTGTCAATGAAGTGGGTGGGAGAAGGGGTGGGGCAAAGAGATACAAGTACTTGATTCATGTGTGTGTGTGTGTGTGTGTGTGAACGTACACACCATTCGTTGTGGGGTCCAAAACACAATAGAACAATTGGACCCCACAAGGTAACTATAGAAAATCTTGTACCCCACAGGAGAATTATAAGGAAAAGGGATAATAGAACGAACAAAGGAATACCCCACAAATCGAATGCGGTGAGGGTGTGTGTGTGTGTGTGTGACGTACACACCATTATTGTGGGGTCCAAAACACAATAGAACAATTGGACCCCACAAGGTAACTATAGAAAATCTTGTACCCCACAGTAGAATTATATTGCAAAGTGATAATAGAACGAACAAAGGCCTACCCCACAAATCAATGTGCGTGAGGGTGTGTGTGTGTGTGTGTGTGTGTGTGTGTGTGTGTGTGTGTTCAAGCACTGGCCGCGTTATGGGGACAGAGAACAAAATAGTGATCAGGAATTACTTAGCTGTGGGGACATTTTGTGTGTCCCCACAACGTTTTAATCCCCAAAATCCTTTGTATTTTGTCCCCACAACGCCTGCGGGTTTGTGTGTGTGTGTGTGTGTGTTCGAGCACTGGCGCGTTATGGGGACAGAGAACAAAAGAGGGATCCGGAATTACTTAGCTGTGGGGACATTTTGTGTGTCCCCACAACGTTTTTAATCCCCAAAATCCTTTGTATTTTGTCCCCACAATGCCCCGTGCGGGAATGTGTGTGTGTGTGTGTGTGTGAAGAAAGACTTAAGGTAATTCGTTGGTGACATTGACAAACCTGCTGGAATGAGTTTGCTTACTCTCCTTGAATCAAGATATACATTAAACAACCAACCCGTGCAAGTTTCAGCTTATTACATTGTGTCCTTTATGAGAAAATAGTGAAAGTACATTCAGATGGATTGTATTCATTCTTATGTGGAATTTGAACTGGACATTATTACACTTTTCTTAAAGGGACAATAACATCACGATCAACAGGGCATTGAATTGGAGTGCTAGTTTTAGATTAACACAGTGACTGAAAATGATGATGATTATTATTTCCACAGCGGAGAGGAGAAAACAACTAGAAAGAACAAGGTCAAGGATCGGTCGTCCCCCCTCATTGACGACGTCCGAGATTCCACTAGACGACGAAGAACCAATAATCCAAAATGTCAACAAGGCTGTACCAAACAACAAGAATCGGCAGCGGAAACCAATGAAGGCGTGGGGAGATGGGAAAGATGGCGAGGACTTAATGGAAAGATTGAAAAACTTATAGCGCCAACTCATTTTGTCCTAGCAACGTGTGCACTTTGTATGACATCCGCGTCAATTATGTTTGGATTAAAGGATCTTTGGATTGCTCAAGAGCAGAGGACCAGTGATATTGATATGTGGATATGGCGAAAGATCGAGAGATGGTAATTTTGCTTCCTTTTGGGTTATTACACGGTGCTTTTAGAACTCTTTGGAAAAAGTTGTTGATATTTTTTTACAAATTCGTTTTGGCAGATGACACGTATGTCTGACCGTCTGGTTTAGAGTGCTCTAAGCTTTGTATATATTGCACATTTTCTTAAAATGCTTTAGTCGTTGGCCTGTTGTGACAAACGGAGTTGTCAACACGAAGCAGTGTAACAGATTCTTTGTACTCCACACTGTGCTGTTTGTGCCTTGTAATATGTAAAGAATGGAAAGATTGCCATGGCAGTGAATAAGACGAATAGTGTGTGTAAGGCATTTCTAGTGCCACAGTTTTTCTATAATTATGCTCAAAAACGTATTTCTATTTTAGAATTCACTACTGAGCAACCATTTTATCTATTAACTTTCCTGATAACTTTTGGGGCTTTCACTTGAACAATAACTGTACTAATATTTTAGGCAGGCAATCTAGTTTCTTATAATCAACATTTTATTCTACGTATCTTTTAATTTCATGGATATAAATTTATAACGTTAAACATTTATTTATCCTTAAATCTAAAACTACTCCAAATTGAATTTCTCAAAATTATTTTTGTGAAATTCCTTTCAATAAAAAAAAAATAACTGTATCCATTCCACATAATCAAATTATAATTTTATTTGAGGAAAATAGAAATTATTTTGTATTTAAGCATAGGAACTAAGAAATATACAGAGATGTCATATTGGGAATGAATGAAATACTCTGTAGTATGAATTACAAACTTGACAAATATGTAAATCTGGACTATTTAAAAAGGGCCTATTTCAAAGAAGACATTGTCAAAGATATTTTTTCTGTGCGAATCTTTTTTTTACAGTTTAAGTTAGTATATTGCTGTAGAAGGGAAATAAGTTACTGCCACAAAGACCATTTCACAAATTAATTGACCCGAGTATGGTTAAGAAGTAATTAAGTAAATAAATTAATTGATGACGCAGCGTGAACATTAATTTGTCCTAAAATAATTACACCCATGGAGAACTATTTTGTGAAATTAATCTCTTTTGAGTGCATTTTACATGAACATTAATTCCACAAGGGAAACGGCAATGTACTAAGTTAAACATGTATGAAAAATACATCTTGAAGGTGAGAATATTGGATGAGGGTGGTGGTATGTCAGTCTAATACTCCAAGTGGTTGAATATACCTGTTTAAAGGGAAAATATTATCACGATCAGCAGGGCATGGAATCGGAGTGCTAGTTTTAGATTAACTCGGTCACTAAATTAGCCAGTCACCATGTTCATCTTAAACTAGGATACCGATTCCATGCCCTGATCATGATGATACTGTCCCTTTAACTCACTGTGTTCATCTTAAACTAGGATACCGATTCCATGCCCTGATCATGATGATACTGTCCCTTTAACTCATCCTCTTATTATATTTAACTGATATTGGTTCTATTGAAAAGGTAATCTGTAGATAGGTTTAACCCTCTCAGTACTGAATTGTTTTGACATAAACAACCGCTGGTGACCACATTGTTTGACCACTCAAGCGTGAAGCACACATTCTTACACAACAGAAAGCTTGTGTTCAAAGGCCAATTTTACAAACTCTATTATCACCTTGAAGATATCGTTTTACAGCAAAATAAATAATAAAAAATATCTTACTTATTGAATTCCCTTTCATAAAATCCAAAAAACTTTAAGATCGGTCAATAAATGTCCAAGTTCTCGGTCTTTGTTTCCTCAGTGTGATCTGTAAACTCAAACACTTTTTTGTACACAAACACATGGCGCTCTGTAGGTGTTTGGCATTTCGGATCTTTACACTCCAATTTGAAGGGATTGCATAATAGCAACCTTATTTTATTTCACCATCAATGGAAAGATCCGATCTTGCTCTTTCCAACCATTGTAAGCTTGGGTATGGAGGGTGAACATGGACAAAACTACAGCTTTATAACAAATGGCCTTTGTGCTCAGGCTTGAGTGCTTTTTTGTGTGAAAGCTTGGTCGACTAAAGTCGCCTATGGTAAGGAAAGGGTTAAAATTAAACAACATGATTTGCTTAAAGGAAATGTACAATATTTGTTATTACCAGATTATCAAATAAACAAACTATTATCTTTAAACATATTTGACACATGTAAATCACTATAAGAAGTTTGTTCGTCTGAAGCACTTTCATCTTATGGAAAACTAGAATTTTACAAAAAGTTGCTGGACTGCAACGTTTTTGTAAAACATGAAGAAAATTTTTTAATAAAAATCATACAAGTTTTTGTTTTGTCAAAAACGTGAGCCCCTATTGTGATGAAATTTCACAGCTTAGTTAAGAAAATATTTCTTATCAACTAAACGGTTGCAATGAACATACATTAGCAAATACCAATGTTGTACCTTTCCTTAAAATTATAGATAGCAAAGAAATATTTCACACAGAATCATTTATTTTGTAGATTTCTGACATTTTCATAAATGGTATATTTACTTTGTAAATTAAGTTGTAGATAGTTCTGTATGTACTTCATACACATATAAATGTAATTATGTAGATATTTATACAGTCTCTATAACTTTAAACACATTTGGCCATAGTTGCCTTGTGATCTATTGAATTCTTGATACAAATGAAATGGAAGGTATTAAGTGCTGTGTAGGGTTACCACAGGGAAGTAATATTGAACGTCATGGTAATGGATCAGATGACAGTGATTGAAAAAATTACATATCTGAAGCACAATTGGCTAATCAACAGCTGTCCATTCAAATCCAATGTTGACCAATCGTATTTGTTGATCAGACCTGTGAGTTCTCAGGATTATTCCTGATTTTGGGATTTTTTTTTTTACAAATCTCCCTTTGCCTCAAAATGTTCTTGAAAGAAGAGAAGTAGCCACTAAGGAAAGAAAGAAATAGCCTGTATTGTGTCCAAACCTCAAGTTTCTTGTTTGTGGGGATGTGGAGTCAGTAAATCCACCCAAATTAAACATCCAGGAGGTTCATGGGGCTTTGTCCTCTAGACCAAAGGGAGACCCAGGCCCGCTACCCATTTTGTAGGATTTTTTACTTTTGTCAAATCACACCCCTGGTTGATTGGCGGTGTAATACGTGTGTGTTGTACACCATTATGTCTGACAAGCTTGTTTGTACCTGTTTTACATATTTGACATGTTAGGCTTATTATTTCTTGAACACCGTTTTGAAAATCATGTGCATATATACACTACCCCTTTATTGGGAAAGAGAAATCCTACAGTTATTGTTCTGAATTGGTTAACTATATTGTTTGGCTTCATTTTTACTGGATATTTCATTTTAAGCAAAATATTCCTTTTTTCCTTGTAGAAAGTAAGAAGACATTTTACGAAATACTATAGTTGTCAAATGCATGGTGGATTAATTACATTTTGAAATAGATTGATAACAGGTCTCATCATGAGACAAAAATATGGGCAATATATCTTTTCCTTGGCGTCTTTATAGCCTCTTAAACCATTCACCAAATTACACTTGGGAAACAGTTGATCTAAGAAAAGCAATAAGTAATACTCTAAATTAAAAAGTATCATGTCTCTCAGAGAACAATTTTGAGTATGGGCTATCGGTCTCCTTGGACTGTCTCTTCAAATTGGAGTGCATTTATTTGAAACTTGGCACCAGTAGCTATCTATCAGTGAGACTCATGGGTGCAGGGCCAAGCTAGTATTGATGTGTCTGTTGCAGGTAATTGCAGTAATGCATCCCATGTGGCATATACATAACCCCTTATTTCTTAGCTGGATGGTTGTTTTTGTAGAAGTCTGAGTCATGAAATATGATCTGAAAAGCGTGGATTGGAAGTAAATGATTTTTATTGACCCAATTTGTATGCAACATGCACATGAGACACTTTCAAGTTAATAGAGTGAGTGGTGATGATGTGATTACAATTTATATCAAATTAGTCTGGCACAGTTGTTGGTATTGGGATTTTTCAATTGCAAATGACAGTGTTTGAGTTGGCCCTGAAGCTTGTGAGTGCAGTGCACTTTTAATGTTGGGAGAACTAATAACACCAAAATATTTGATTGACTGATTTGTTTTCATTCAGTGGTATATTAAATAAACATCTTTTGTATAATAACGGACATTATAAAAAATTATTTAGAAAAATTGTATTGACCAATAACAAACACAATGATTTACCACATTAAAACAATTGATCAATTATGTTTTGTTATGGGAGTACATTCATGTATTATTAAATTACGTTAAATAAGCATACAGCTTACTCTGTATTTGCTAATTGTCAGAAATATTAAAAAATATACACTCACTGCCTTGCCCCCTTGGACTTCGACTGTTGTAAATTGCGATATGAAAAAGCAAATTATAGTTAGAAACAAATTGCTGGTTACAGACTGACATTGCTTTAAGATATATTTACTATAATGTAATGTATGATTTAAAGACAAGGTACAACATTGGTTATATATGAATTACTTCTAGGAGTATCTCTACTTTCTTTGAATAAAAATGTACAGTAACACATCATTTAAGTAATGAGCGATTTTATGCAACTTTTCCAAAATTGTTTGTACTTTCTCTGAAATAAAAGTACTTCATATAAAAATATTTCTCAGGATGATTTTAACATTTTGACTAAATTAGCATCGAACTAGCTTTTAGATAATCATTGGCAGATCCGGGGGGGGGGGGCTAAGGGGGCTGTAGCCCCCCCCCCAAAATAAAACCAAAAAAACATAATCTGATGCACGGTAAGGTATTCCCCTCATGTTTCCCCTCATTTCCCCCTCACTGTGCTTTGTTTTTCTCTCCCTTTGATTATTTCATTGTAATTTTTGTAGTACTGAAAAATCGTTCTTGATTCTCAGCCCCCCTAAAAAATATTCTGGATCCGTCCATGATAATAATTCAGTAATTTTATCAGGTTAATTACCAATGTTGTACCTATCTTGAAGTTATATGCAGGTTATGTGCATTTGCAGCTAATTCTACAGACGTAGGTAATTTCTCACAAGCAAAACTTCAACACTAACATGTTTAGACTTTAGTTTTTTATAAATTTATTTTTATTTGCTTCCAGGCATGGTATTTACTTTGGGCATTCCGCTATTTTTACAAAATAAATGAAAGCAAATGGCTACTTAGTTGTAAATGAACGGCTGATTTGTTTGATTAAATATCATGAAATATGATGAGTGTATGCTACTTTTTGAAAAGTGTTTTATTGTGGTCAAATCTTAGCAAATTGCACGTTTATCAAAACCAGTAAATGGCACATACATTAAGAATGTTAGTTTTGGTTGGTTTTTGGGAATGGGATACATGGGTTGGGGCGGGGGTTGGGTTACCTTCAGTGGCGCACCCAAGGGGGAGCTTGGGGGATCGAGCCCCCCCCTCCAAGGGCCCGAGGCCCCCCCCCAAGGGCCCGAGCCCCCCCCAAGGGCCCGCTGATGTTTATTTTTTTTTTTTTAAAGGAGCCAGGAAAGAGCAAAATCTGAGCCCAAGTCTTGTCTACAGAGGAGTTCGGCAAGGAGTATAGGGCAGTGGTACAAGGGATGGGGACTCAGGAGACTCAAGCTCCCCTCCAAAAGTTTTCCATTTATTCCACTCACTATTATATTTTACGGCGTTGCGTATGCATGTGCATGTAAGCTTGAAGGGCCACCAGTATAACAAACATTTTTACACATCCCCCCCCCCCCTGCCATGGTGCACCCTGATCAGGGAGCAGCTTTACTTAATTTTATTTTCATTTTCTGTTGTCCGTTTCTCTTGTTGAGGTCGTTGACTGTCGTTGAGGTTACTCGTAAAATTTAAACACGCCCGCATTATAATCAACTCCTTTCCAGTTTGTACACAATGGCCCAGGATTGGGTTTTAATTTACGAGGATTATGTGACACTCTTTTAGCAAACACCGATTGGATAATATTGGGATTTGGTTTTGCCGCCAAATTCGTGTTTGAAAAAATTTAGCTCCGCCCAGAATGATCACAAACTTTACGTCCACGCAATGAAAGTATTTAACTATAGAAATCTTGCAGACGAAACAAGCTCAAGTTCTTTACATCAAGAGGAGGAAATTATATGGAAGGTAAAACCCTACGAGTCCGAATCATGCCATAATGTCTTCTTTTTATGACTAGAAACCACCAGGAAACATTTAACATGTGCCGTAGGTTCACTGACGAGCACAACTAGGGACATGGCTGCAGCCGCGCCAGCGGTTATGGTTTGGGTCAGCCATGTCTCTCCCCATATTGGATTTCAAATAAAAATATTTTGAGCCCCCCCCCCCCCCAATCAAATCCTGGGTGCGCCACTGGTTACCTTCCCTTTTTTGCGAAAGAAATTGACACCTTATATGGTTAGTTCATAAGCGTGTTCATTTGGCCAGAGGTAATGAGAATTTAGTAGTCATGTTATTTGTATTATCTCAATACAAATAATAGAATTGATAATTTCTCAATACCTCAGGCTAAAACTTACTGAAAAAATGAGCCTGCATGTTCCACTGACACATGGGGGTGTTGCACTAGTAATACAATAATCTCCCTGCATTCGTTCTTTCCCCTCATCCCCACAACAAGTGCTTAATATGATTTTATTTTCCTAAAACATTAATTTGATATACATCTATGCTTTATTTGCTCGAAATAATTTTTAAATATATTATCACCCCCTCATCGAGAGAAGTTGCCACAGCCAAAAATGAACGCATGCTTTGAGAGTCTTCTCATTAGCATATGAAAAGAAAGTGAAGCTCTAGAGAAAAGTTCTGTTTTGTTATGCAGATTACTTTCTAGAAGCCATTGGTGATTGGACCACACGTCCGTACGACGTAGACTGTACGTTCACCGGACCGGAGCACGTGGTAGACAAAATGGCCGACGACTTTGACGCGACAGGCCCTCTGTTAGTGTGATAAAATGTTCCATTTTTGGATACAATTCAGTGGACAAAATTAATACAAAAGGAGTAAGGTGAGTTGAGAATTATTTCCTCTGAAGAATTACTGCTGTAAATGTGGTTTATGCCAACACGTAAACGTTAAAGATACATGTTCGTTGTTTGGCGGCAAGTTTGAAAACGCTGCACTGCATGCACGATGTGATGTGAAATAAGCCTTATCGGAATTGTGCGCGCAATGAATTATGGGAATTTGGCCTTTGGAAAAAAATGTAAACAAACGCACACGTTTGTGCACAAAGTCATAGGAGAAGAAAGGTGATCGGCAAGAAGTTTTTTCCATTTTATAGCAAAATTATGGAGAAAATTATTAAGAAATCGGTTAAATTACAAACAGAACGTACATTTGTATTTTATAATTAAGAAAAGAATATTATTTATTAGTAGAAACCACGCAAACGGAGGAATTCTCAGCTGATTTCTGGATGACAGTTACAGTATAATGATATATCATTAATTTAATTAATAGGCATGAACAAGAATTGCACTGTACTTTTGACCATAATGCTTAATTTGTTTTTTAAATACGTTGAAATTATCTGTAATTTTCTCTTTTTTTTTAAAGAAAAAAATGCTTAAAAGACTAAAATATAATTGTCGCACCTGGGGATCACAAATCAGCTGAGAATTCCTCCATGTGCATAGAATAGTTTCCAGGAAAAAATTGATTCTTTTCTTAATTGTAAAAATGTTCTGTTTATAATTTAATTGATTTCTTAATAATTTTCTGCATAATTTTGCTTTAAATTGTTTACATCTTTTTTCCAAAAACCCAACTCCCATAATTCATTGTGTGCACGATTCCAATAAGCCTTGTTGCCGTGCGCATGCACATTGACTTGAAAAACAACCTTGCGCCTTGGAAAAAATGAGTACCCTTGTATACAAGGATATGTAAAAAGTCATTAGTGTGGGGGGGGGGGGACCGATTTTTTTTGATAAGTTGAATAATTAAAATATTCTGTTTATGATATTAATTTCAAAGAAAAATTCTCCATAATGTCATAATACATAAAAAAATAAATTTATCACCCAAAAAATTAGCCCCCATTGACTTTTTACATATCCTCATAGTCATACACAAGGGTGCAAATTTTTTCCACGGAGCGAGGTATGTTGTTTTTCAAGTCAAGTTTTAACTTTCAGGACAAAACACTGCTTATTGGAATTGCCGCGCACATGTGCTTTGACTTGAAAAACAACCTCGTGTCTTGGAAAAAATGAGTACCCTTGTGTACATACAAGGCAGCGGCGTAGCCACGGGGGGGGGGCACGTACCCCCCACAAATTTTCAGTGCCCCCCCAGGTGCCCCCCCACGAAAAATCCTCATAGTGCCCCAAAAAACAAACGAAAAAGAAAAGGGAAAAAACCCATATCCCCTGGGCCCCCCCACTGAAAAGCAATGCCCCCCCCTGTGTCCCCCCCACTGAAAAAGTCCTGGCTACGCCGCTGATACAAGGACATGTAAAAAATGAATGGGGGGGTTGGCCGATAAGTTGTAAGTTTTTTACGTACTATGACAGCATTACGGAGACATTTTCTTTGAAATTGGTTAGATGTAAAAGTAAAATATTCTGTTTATGATCGTATCAATTTCAAAGAAAAATTCTCCATAATTACATAAAGATCACCAAAAAATCGCTTCCCCGTAGACTTTTACATATCCTCGTACGTAAGGGTACTCCTTTTTTCCAAGGCTCGAGGTTGTTTTTCAAGTCAATGGACATGTGCGCTGCAATTCCAATAATGCTTATTGACCCGACATCATTGCCATGGTCTTGCTCATTTCAACCACTATCCCCTGGCCAGCTGCAAGTGATTTAGCGGTGATTATTTATTGCAATTGGTCTAGTTCCCCAATCACCCCTCACTGCGTTATTGCCATAGAATCAAACTGCAGTGCATATAATACTAGAATGGACTTGTAATGTGCATGTTTCCACCAAACTGGTACCAAGACACTTATCATTACAACTCCTTGCTCATCAGGCCCATAAATCATTCATGAAACCATTTCATCTCCCTGGGGAGTATAAAACTCCATGGACTGATCCATTAAGCTTTGCCCATCATAGTAATTAATTGCCTGAAAATGACGCATGTGGGTACAACATGTGAGCTTCATCCCTTCAATTGTGGAGCTGCCGACGTGCACACACATGTCCCATACATATACATAATGGCAGCTTTACGTTTGTCATGGACACCATACAGCTATTTTAACATGTCAAATTTTTGTCGGACTTTTGGATGCGTAATAGCTACAGCTAAAGCCGGGGGTAGCCATGGCCCCCTTTTTACCATCACAAGGCAAAACAAAATGTGGCAACCCCCTTCAAAATATTTGGGTACTTCTGGCTATATGCTATATGTGTGATATGCATTGTATTGTTACAAATCTTACCCTTTGATTTTGATAAATATTAGCGCCCTCTATTTCACTTCTTTCACTATTAAATATTTTGCTTATGATGCAATTTTTAGTCCTCTAATTCCCAGGGATTGTTTCCCTGGACACTCGATTATCTACCATGAATATGCAATCCTTATAAGGCCGCTACTTTTGCTCATGCATATCCAGCGCCAAGTGCGGTTCCGAATGATATCTGTGCGATTTGATCCAATCCATGACAGTGCGATATACTGAACTATGACAGTCCAGTGCCTCGTTCATTGAACCAATGGTGCAGCGCGTCGATATGACCATTGGTTCGCCTAGCTAGTGCGGTCTGATACACACTCTGGCCCCATCCAGACATCCCGTGTAGTCAAGCCATGGTGGTGCTTGTCGTCGAGACTGACGAGCCGTCCGTCTCTCGGTGTAGCAGAGCCCGACTGTATCCGATCCCTTTATAGTTGGTACTCGGCATTCAGAACTTGTATATATGTAAAATACTAGACAAGTGTTAAGTCTAACTTAATATGTATATATGTAAAGTACAAGACAAGTATTAAGTCTAACTATTGACATGTACCTGAACATGCAATGGTACCACTCTTTTTATACATGTCATTAGTGCCTTTTATTGTTGTTGAATACAGAGAAGATAATAAACCAACCCCATTTGATATTGTCACAACAAAGTTTATGTCCGCCCTTATTATTTTGTTGACTCACAATAGTGGGAATGCAACAGTATATTTATTTTGTTTATTTCTTTTTATTGACTGTAGGATGAATTTGCTATCACATCATCTTGATCATGAATTCTGCAATACAAGATTGGCTTGAGACAGATGGTGCCCTACAAACTGATGCAGACTAAACCACCTGTGCTGCCATTTTGGAGTCTTGAGGAGAATACAAAGAACAGACTTATACATTGCATGTGTTTCACCAGAAAATGCACATAGAAGAAGTGCAGATGAGCAGAGTACCTGATCCCTACTGCAACTTGTGCAGCCCTGGAGTCTTAAGGAGAACATTATGTATAAATGTAAAGAACAACAAACTGATTTCTGAAGAGACAAATAACTACTGGAGATGTCCTGCTCATTGAGGGATTGTGGGTCAAGACAGACGAAGATCGAGGTGCATTCAACAAAACAGATCGGCGGAGTACCTGACCCCACTGCAACTGTGGTCTTCCTTTAAGAGTTTCCAAAATGGGTGAGTTGAATTTAAATATATATATAATGTTAAGTAAAATACTGTTTATGTAAGTGCACTATTTGCAAGTGTAGGGGAGTGGAATTCTCCCGTACTGTAAGCAGTAAATATAAACAAATAAAATCATGAAAGTTTCTTTTTTTGACTCAGAGACTGGGCCAGTCTAATACTGAGCCAGTACTAAAATGATCAAAAGCAAACTGAACTACTGAGGGTAATTTTGGCCCCCTCTGTTACTTAATCTAAAGTAAAGGAAAACATAACATAACATCAAATCAAAGTAGTTAACTCAATACTCTGGGGGGGCTTATAAGTGGACACTGGCTAGAGTTTGTTTATAATAGTCTTCTTGGGTTGAGCTAGGATGGACTTAAATTACCTTGTTTTGATTTGATGTTATGTTATGTTTTCCTTTACTTTAGATTAAGTAACAGAGGGGGCCAAAATTACCCTCAGTAGTTCAGTTTGCTTTTGATCATTTTAGTACTGGCTCAGTATTAGACTGGCCCAGTCTCTGAGTCAAAAAAAGAAACTTTCATGATTTTATTTGTTTATATTTACTGCTTACAGTACGGGAGAATTCCACTCCCCTACACAAGCAAACCCATGCGTATCTGAAATGTTGGTACTTGGATGTTAATAATTCCAAAATGTTGTCAATAGACTCTGAGGGCTGGTATCCTTGGACCAGCACGTGGTAGCCTTGCTTTACCTTACCAGTGTGATGTGGGCAAAATTAAATATGAACAGCTTGCAATGGTGCACTTACTGTATATTCTTTTAAATGACTGTTTATTACTGTTTAAAAGTCATTCACACTGGTACATATAAGATTGTAGTGCTTTTCTTAATGGTAAGGTATAGAATTGGTAATTGATATGTTAAATTTATTTATTTAGGTTGCTCTAACTGTGAGAAAAGTGAAAGAATGTCTGTTCAGCAAAGAATACTCTTTCCTAAATATTTCACTCATTGTACTAAAACGATACTGTAGTACCTTAGACAGAGAAATATCAAGGGATGTTTTTATACCATCATCAACTTTTAACCAAGTAAATCTGTGATCATATACATGTAGTGTTTAATAGTGTTTAATTTGAAAAGCAAAATCCTATGTGAATAGATATTACTAGCTTAAATATTTCTGCTGGGCACTCGGCAAAATGTTGGACTTATTTTGATTTTGTGTGTGTATCCTATACAGATTTCATGACCCAATGCCTGTTGTGGTGGCATGCTATATCCTCTGGAAGGTTCAATGGTCTTCTGACCAATCCAGAGAGCTCATTTTCCATGAAGCTGACACCATGCAGGACTACAGAGGCTACAGGATACCAGCAGTACTTGTGAAGGTCACCAGAGGTCATTTTGGACGGCTCATTTTAAAAGTGCATCCTGTAAACACTGGACATTATCACAGTGGTAGACTCACAGTTCAGTAAAAAAGGGGAATAGAAAGTTGTTTTTTTGATGGGCACTTATGCCCATCAAATTGTTGAAATTGTCCATTTTTGTAAGCCTCTATTGTTGGTGACTCAATTTTGAATTAAAACACACAACTAACTTGATCAGAATTTGTGCTTGTTTATAGGACTCATATCAAGCTAAATCCCCCATGTAGTCTGTGACCCTGGGTCTGCCACTCATTTCGGTATGTATGTATTAGGGAACAAGATGTTCATAGCTATTGAATATAGGGTGGCCAAACAATTGGAAAGACCATGAAAAATGAAAACAAATCAGGCTACAAAAATCAGGCATTTAGAAATAGTGCATTACACACATGTACAAAGGTTTAATGTGCTTTGAATGACACTATGAAGAATTGATTTCTGAAAAACTTGGTTCTCCTGGGAGAACGTATACAGAAGCTGCAATGTTTGTGCTTTGAGGGCTAATCTAACATGCTCTATCTTTGAACTCCTTGCAATAATGATAGTGTGTCTTGCTGAATGACAACTAGCTCTACAATTGAGCAGTTATATAAAAAAGCAATCAAACATAATATGTATTGTTTTCAATAAAGAATTTAATGATCCTGGCATGCTACATGTACATGTACCCCAAAACTGTTTTTCCATTTCAAAGGGCATGACATCAAACAATGACTTCATTGTCAAAACAAATGCTATGCAGTATGAGGAATTTAGATTAGTGTTTTGGCCACCCAGGAATACCTTTGCCACACGAATCTTGCCAAAAGAATTAAAGGAAAAAAAGTCATTCCATGTATAAATTTTGAGTGAAGCAGAAACATTTAACAAAGAATGCAGTAATAAAAATTGTTACTGCAATGGTTGTTGCAGAATAACATTTATTTTTACATATTTTGCACTTTCCTATTAAGTAGCAATATTTGGCAAAAATAGAGTAATATATTGATATTCAGATTTACTTTTTTAAACAAAGTTACTGATCATGTGACAGATATTTTAGACTAGTGTGGAAAAGGTTTTCAGAAATAGCCTAAATAGTTTTTAGATTTTTATGGTTGTTAATTTTAAATTATTATTCTAAAAGGATGGTGTTTAAGGATTGGTATGAATTCCTATGGAAAACAATGAAAGCCCAATATGAAATTAACTCAACATAAATAAAAAAGTATTTGAAATCACAGAAATTTGTTTCCAGGAAAAAAATCATCACAAATGAGTAATTGGTTTAGTTGAAAAAATCACTGAACTAATACAACTTATCCATCTCAGAAGAAAAAAGTACAATTTATTGTGATTCTAATAAAATCTTTTATAAACCGCTCTTTAATTATTTTGAGAATTTTAAAAAAATCAAAGACCAATTTCAACAGAAAATAACAATTGTAAAAGAATACAAACATGAAATCTTTTTGTGGATGACGAATCATAAAGACCTGTGAAAAACTGTCCATCTACATGTACTTACTTGTAGGAATTGAAATTTAACATTTCTTTTGGTAACAATTGAATTATTTTGATATTCACCTCTTGGAATGAACCAATCCTTTGCCCATCCTTCGTGTACAGTCAGCACTGTTAATATTTATATTTAGTTGAAATTAATCCACCAAAACCAGGCAAAACCAGAGTTGCAGACAGTCTTCCAAAATATTGCTGGGTTGATATGCATTCAATTTACATGCATTCAAATCGAAAATGATTCGTCGTCGAGTTGAACTTGTTTTTTGAAATCATAAGACTTTGATGATCTGAGAAACCATAACAAAAACATGTTCACAAAAACAACATTTTTAGTTATTTCATTTCCTTTTTGTTTAAAAGGAACTAATAAAAGCATTGTTTTTATCAGACCATAATCAATAAGTTCAAAGTTTTCTAAATGACCTCATTGCAACCAATCTGTACTTATGTGGTCTGGATCAATATTTGGGATATCCATGGTATTGCTAGAGTGGGTGTGTATGTACTTTCTTTAATAGTGGAACAAAACCTCTTAAAATAAGGCCCAAACTTACAAGGAATCAATTTTAAAACTGTAACACTGAAGTACTTTTGCAGCAACATTTTAATTAAATTTTTTATTAAAAAACAAACTTATTACAAGGCCCAGTTAATTTCAATTCATTTTAAACAATTACTCAGATTATTCAACTTTGAACGTTGGCCGTTAGTATTAATATTCTAAGAAAAAATAAATATGGCCTATTACGATTTTAACTTTTCAAAACTATTAATTTTCTTAATAATTTAAGATTTGCATAGGCATGTGTAGAGATAGGTATTCAAAAAGAAGAGCTGAAAGTCGAATAGATTTGAAAATAATTAAATTTTAAGATTTATTATTTGAAAATTGTTATTCCAGTGCTGACTGTACATGATTTAGATTCCCAGAAATTTAAAAATGTAATTAATACTTTGATATTTGTATAGTTTGCCTGCAGGTTGTATAACTGTATATTTATGTAATTTATCTGCAGGCAAAATCTGAATGTAGGGGCCTCTATGCAGTCCAGTGTGTACAGGTCCTGCTCTGTTGCGTGCACGGTGTGTGTTCCCCCCGTCCGCAGGCGCCGGCAGGTCGGAGAGTCGCCCGCTGTCTACATCCTCTTGTGATTGGTGGTTCTTGGTGTGTACAACCTCTCCGGTCTTGTTGTCTAGGTAATCATGGGTGCTTCAGTTGACTGCAATGCGGTAAGGATCCTTTCAAATTCTTGACAATCTGTTTTACATTTTGATTATTTGTAATCTCTCCTTCATTTGTTACTGCAACATATTCCATGGTCTTCTCTTTACATGGAGTCCCATCATCCGACAGATATTGGTAATGTTGTTGATAGTGTGAGCAAGTCATTAACCATATGCCGATGGTGGTATAGTTCTCTGTAATCCACTAGCACAAGCAGTGCATTCATTGCGTCTGATATGTTTGGATTTCTTCAGGGCCTTGTAAACCAAAATGAGACTTAATATTCCAGCCTGGTTTATCTGTGTCATACATGAAGACCTAAGTTGTAGCCTGTCAAATGGACTCTGAAATAAGTAAATCATGACTAAATGTCATCTACAAGAAAAACAGACTATCGCTAAAGATAGCAGAATAGTACAACCAATGTGAGCATGATGAGTACATCTTCAATTCTAAGATTTGATGCAAAGCTTTGCACTGAATGTTTGATATTTTTAAAGAAAAAACCCTAGTGATCCTTTGATAATGCATGCACTAATTCTATGGTGCATTCTCCATCTGACACAATCAAAATCAACCAAAACACTCCACAGTCTTGCTAAAAATCTACAAGATATCATATCTAATTGTAGAAAAATCATACAGAATGTAGCACAAAAATAGACTGTCACCTAACTGTCAACAGTACTGTTGATTTCTAAGTTATTATGTTGTGACATAAAACTTCAAAAAGTTTAAGTGTTCCTTATCTGTCCACAAATCTATATTACCAAAATTATCCATGAATTTGGAATTTAAGAAGGGTTTCATTCACATCAATTCCTCACCATTTAGGAAAATCAATCTTGAAAAGTTAAATGAGAAACCATTTCCTCAAAGAAAAATAGGTTTCAAATTGTTCTAGCGCCACTGAAAACAGTGGTAGAGTAAAACCGAATACCTCATTTGAAAATGGAGAAAAACATTGGATTTTAGTCTGTAGTATAAAAGGGCCCTCCCCCATTGAAATGTCATTAGAGACAGGGGATAAGGGCCCTCCCCACGCTAAGAAAGGGCCCTCCCCAACTAAATGTCAGTGGAGACAAGGGGAGGGCCTCTCCACCCCCCCCCCAAAAAAAGAAAGAAAACAGACCCTGCTAAAAAGAGCTGTTAAAACTTGGGGGTGGGGGGGTGGGGGAGGGGACCAAACTCTTCAAATTGTAGGGGAGATTGGCTGGGCGTACACTAGAAAATGGAAGACTGCACCATTCGATTGGCTACATCTGTGGCATGGTGACCTGACCCTGTCTCTCAGCATCCAGTGACTCTGTGGTGTCGGACGTGGGGTACCAGACCTGTGACATGGTTCCACGGTGAGTTCAATTGGAGTTTGTTTATTCATGCACTGTCAAAAATAATGAGTTCCTCTATGTATTCCTCAGAATTTGTGTATCTCTTAGAAATGGTATCAGGAGTATGTATATCAAACATTGACGCACCGATAATCATCAACCTATGGCAATATTATATGTCTTGATCAAAACGACAGTATATCAAATTAAAACACTCCGGGCAGGAGATATATTAGAGATGTACAGAAATGTTTGAGATGTTGATATATTTTGAATCAATCAAATGTATCAACAATATGGCCTTGACTTAAACACTGCCAGGCCAATGTGTTATATCTCAATGTCTTGTAACATTACAACCAATAAACACACAGAGGTTCTGTGACATAATTTCTGTACAAGGTTTAATCTCAGAACTTCAAGGGTTACTTCTCTGAATATATTAATCCACTTGCATTAAGGATTGAGAAGTCCTATAGTGACATCATATTGATGCATTCATGAGCTTCATACATGTACTACATGTATGAGTGCTGTTGCCAGTTCTTATTGACCACAGAACACTGAAATCTGTGTGTGTATTCAACAAAGGGCATCTAGCCCTGTAAAAACAAATGAACACAAACTGTGTGGCTTATATAACACACCTTAAAGAAGTGATGGGACGCTCATATAAATATGATGAAGTCCCTTGATCTTTATATCAGTGAGAGTAAAGATCTTGATTGGAAACATAACCAAGTTCATATGTGCAAAGGCACAATGTCTTGATGGATGGTTTGCAAAAGTGCAAATAGAATTGATGCTCTTATCAAAACAGTCACTGTTGAATGTGGCATTGTTAAGAAGCATGAAATAGTTATCTAATGAACTGATCCAAATGAACTTTCAAGGTTTGTCCTTCACTCCTGTTGGACTTAACTCTGACAGAACACAGAGAAAAAAATCATAGATGAAAACCCATAGAAGAAGTAAAATCTTGCTTGTCAAGATGAATTTACCGTTTGCGTTTGTAAGAGTTTCAGTCAAGTCGATTGAAACTTAGAAATTAATAAAACTGAGGAAATCCTGCAATGGTTTTCCTTGAAATTGAACCACAGTGAGGAAGTTAAAAATGTTGGTAACTCCTGGCAAAATGTGGAGAATAAAGTAGAAGGAATTAGAAGGAAAATGAAATGGATTTAGATCAAGACTAATTAATGTACAGGGTGTCCCAGCGTGTTGCCTATTTACATATACCTGACTTTGTTGTGGTACAAAGTTTGTACATCCTCCTAAACCAATGAGAATGTTTACATAATAGTCATGATAAGTCATGCACATTTTTAAAAGTTTGATTTGAAGTGATTTTGTCAAGCTAACTGAATAAGATATTTCAGTGCAACTTAAAAATCAGTATCTTCTCATTGTATATATTGGAGATAAGATGAAAACCATTACCCTGTACTTGGAAATTAAGCATAGCCTATTCAGCTGAGCAATGCAGTCAACTTTGTTGCATGACAAAGTCGTAGCAAAAAGTGTACAAAGCCATTGTATGTGTAAATGGGTTTTAAGCTACTCGGATCTCATAAAGGTATTCTTGCAGATTTTTTTGAGATAAGAAAAGAACACTTGAAATAAATTAGAAAGGTTGCAAAGTACAGATATGAACATTACAAACTACAAGAAACTTGGCACACCTTTTTGCAAATGGATAAAAATGAATGATGGAATGCACAGGTCTTTATGTAAAATAACCTTGTTTGAGCTAATGAGGCTATGCTCTTTGTTGGTAATGAAATCTAAATTTGTTTTAGTTAATTTGGCACTCTGAAAATTGAATCGGAGTTGAGTTTTTCAACTCATTAAGTACTGGAATTCACATTGACAAAGTTGGATGCCGACATGTAGTTGAAAAACAATTAACCACCATTTGAACAATTTTCAAATTTCAAATAAAATTTTGTCTGCAGAAATTCTTTAACAAATTCAAATTATATTTGGAATTTTATTAAACAAATTAGAATCTAGCATAGACACTGCCTTATACTAATGAAGGGAAGGTACAACATTGGTATTCTAAAAACACAATATACAAGACATAAATTACTTGGTGTTAAGTTGATGAGAGTATCAACCATCCCTTGAAATATGGTGCTATAATTTTAGCCCAACAGTTGGATTTTTGAAACGACTACATATCTAAATGCGTTTTAACCATTTCTCACTTTAGTATTAAAATATGTTAAATTATTTATGAAATAAATTAATGTCTTCATAAGATCAAATTCCACATCAGAATGAAACCAAACTTGATGTTCTCTGATTGAAAAATCATTTTCACTTTTGATTAAGAAAGTAATCATGCTCGTACATGCAGATGAAGTTTTACCAACATTAACAATGTACCTTTCCTTCAAGGGACACTCTGTACAAACTTGCCATAGGTTGATGATTATCTTGCTCCATGCATACATTGTATTAGTACCATGTTTCCATGGTTCTTTAGCATAAGAAAAGGTGACTTTTTAAGGAAAAACAACTGTAGTTATGCCTGGTTAAACAGTTTCACATGAGTCTTTGGTCCAAAGGTCTGTCATACACATCATTATCACCAAAGACACTTACTACATGTACGTTGCTATGCCCTCTTGTCTAGTTCCCTGTCCACCACTCCAAAAATCACTGTTAAAAAAAATCAGTTTGAAAGGCACCAGTCTAGTTTGGACAAGAGCCTCATTTTGAGTCCCATACCAACATACATTAGAAAACCAAGATGGCCGCAACGTGGTGAAGGCCAATATGTGAAATAAGGCACTCTAGATGAAAGGTCAAAGGTTATTGGTTAGGACAGAATGTTAGGTCAACACATATTCTTATGTACATGGAGTCCTGAGTGCTAACATCTTATTCAACTGTGTGTATTTGCCACCACTGTTAAAAGTCATAAGTCCAAAATATGAATTTGATATGATCTAGTCCAGAAAAATTAGAGTTTTAAACGTTTCTAGTGTCCAAGTAGAATTCATTTATCAAATGGTTTGAATCGTTGATGTACAGAATTAATGTAATTTTTTGAAAGGCCTTTCAATTTCAAAAATATTTAATTTAAAAATTGGTTTCCAATAGTGCTCTCTTTTGAACATCACACCAAAGTTCACACATTTGTTCTGTTATAAACACAAGACTCATTCCTGCCCAGCAAGGTCCCATTTTTTGTGGAGAGAAGAACATTTAATATTCAAAGGGTTAAAGGCAGTATGCACAAAAATGATGGAAAGTACATTCTGTAAATCCAGCATATTACTTCATGCTGTCATTTTGTAGAAAAACAAAAATAAACATTTTTATCAAACCTAAAAGATCACAGGGTGGTCATTTGTTCTGATACATATTCATCTGCTTGAACTTATAAAATGTTTCTGTTTTGAGAAGAAAAAAATATGTTTGAAACTAAAAATCCTAAATGTACCGGTAAGCATTAATTGAGCTGGAACAGGTCAGTCTGTATACATATGTACAAATACTGATTCTCATTCAATTATATGGCATAAAGTGCACGTGTTCAAGTACATGTACAAGGTACATTCATATGTACCTACTACCTAGTAAATATAGCACACTTGTAGTCAACTACTTTTTCATGAGTATAACTATGAGTACAGAAAAATGTACTCGAGTATGACTACAAGTATGAGTACACCAACTCTATAGTTGTAGTTGGGTAGTCTTTCATAAGTACATGCAGAAACATGTACTCGAGTATGACTACAAGTATGAGTACTCCAACTCTATAGTTGTAGTTGGGTACTCTTTCATGAGTACAGAAACATGTACTCGAGTATGACTACAAGTATGAGTACTCCAACTCTATAGTTGTAGTTGGGTACTCTTTCATGAGTACAGAAACATGTACTCAAGTACAACAACTCTGACATATAGAGACATTTTATATCAGTGGTGTATACTGCCTTTAGATACATGTATGCATGTGAGTGTAAATGGTGTATCGTATGTTACTATGCATACTGACCATTTCTTATTGGAAGAGATACACATTAATATCTAAAAGAGGAATACAATAAGATGAGGAACTCATAAATTGTGCATGAATAATGAAAAAACTTCAATTAAACTTACCTTGGAATAACAGGGCAGGTCTGGTAACCACCTCGTCCATAAGATGCCACAGTAGTCCTGGATGCAGAATGAGAGACGGGTAGGCACCATGTCTAGCACTGGGCCATCCGATGGTGTGGGTCGGAAGTCACCCTCTTTTTGGAAATGGGGGGCCTTGATTGGCAATTGAGGCCCCAGAAAACAATGGGTGGAACCAAGAAGACACAAAAAACCCTCAGAAAACAGAGGAAAGTTGTTTATGTTATAAATGGAGAGTTCCACCTACCAATTTAATATAATGGAGAGGGGACTTCCGACAAATTGTCTAGTGTACGTCCAGCAAAACACAAAAAAAGAAATTGAAAAATTTGAAGAAAATAAAAGTATACCTCAAATTGTATTCTTTGAACTAGTAGCCATATAGAAGGCATTAAACAGCTGTTTTCATAGACAGAGTACAGTATCATAAAGAGAAAAGACAAACTACGCAGTAAGTTTGTCCTTACATTGTTGTTAGTACTCAAAGAAGAGTTTGGTCCCAAAAATCATAGGAATTTCTTGTGAGGTAAAATACATGGAGGAATTGATGTGAATGAATTCAAAATGTTGAAGAAAAAAAGAAACTGAATGTTTAATGTTCACAGGAAATCAACAAAAATTGAAACAAACTAGATATATGATTGATTTTATTTAAGGTTTCCAGGATAGTAAAAGACAGACTCAATCGTGTCGTAATCAAGCATCAATGCATGTCAGTTAAACAAGCTCAGTGCAAAGCAGTTTTGACATTCAACAAATGAATGAATTTTTGCATTTTAAAAGGTATTTGCACAAGGCAAAATGTTCATTGACGAAACGTTCTATAAACATTGACTCAATTTGCCAAGTTGCTCTTATGGTTGAATTCCTATCACAGGATAAACTAAACTCAATATGATGTACTCACACAATAATAATGTTGTACAGTTTAGAACAACACTCGTTTTAGAGTTAATACACAGGTCTACACATGTAGGTTAGTTGTTTGACTAGTTAGAACTTTGGCTGGAATTAGACAAGTCTCTTGGTAAAACCTGACCCTTGGAAAAATTTGAATATTTTGGATGTACTTAATGACTGTTTGTGCTTTAAAGATTATGGTCAACTGTATCTCTGGAGGTATATGGTTAGGGACTTGCGCTCACTATTAATAACATTACTGGTATTTGTGTGATGGGACGTCAAGTTGAAGAGAAGATGTAGGGCAATGTGGAAACCGTTTAATATTAAATGGCGCCCTCTATTGGCCTCATGGAATTGTTGTAGTAATTAAATTATGGAGAGATTGAAATAATCAAAATGTTGAACTTATTGTCTTGGATTTGATTGGATCCTTGCTGTGTTGACGTCATCTGAACGCCCATGATTACTTGGACTACAAGATTGGAGAGTTTGTACACATTAAGAACAACCGATTACAAGTTGATGTAGATAGCGGGCGACTCTCTGGCCTGTTGGTGTCTGTGGATGGGGGGAACACACACTGTGTACGCAACAGAGTGGGACTTGTACACACTGGACTGCATAGAGGAACCCCTATTGTTTTTTTTTTTCAAGTTCAAGGTCAATAAAACTCAAAGAAATACAGTATCCCTTTTGTACTTTGTCTTTTATTGTGTTCTCTCCTTACCCATTCCTATCTAGTTATAGTAGATAGCGCCCTCTATTGACTTTTTGAAGTATGGATAGGTTTCAAATAGGAGACTTTTGAGACACTAGGTGGCAGCAGACTTACCAGTCTTATTCCATTGCTTTCTATATCATGCGTTTTCTCATATTTTAGCAATGTAAAAGAACCGGTAAGTCTGCTGCCACCTACTGTCTCAAAAGTCTCCCATTGACACCATCTTTACAGGCAACTTTAATTTGGCTTTAAGCTGCATAAGGCACGTAGTCTGAAAATATGCGCAAAGTTGCGATTCAAAATGTGGTTGTTGCCTGTAAAGATGCTGTCAATATGAGACTTTTGAGACACTAGGTGGCAGCAGACTTACTGGTTCTATTCCATTGCTCTCAATATCATGCGCTTTCTCAGAAGTACTTTAGCAATTATGGAAAAGAACCGGTAAGTCTGCTGCCACCTACTGTCTCAAGTCTCCCATTGACACCATCTTTACAGGCAACTTTAATTTGGCTTTAATCTGCATAAGGCTCGCAATTTAAAGCAATCTGAAAAACGCGTGCAGTGCAAAGTTGAGGGGTCAAAATGTGGTTGTCTTTGCCTGTAAAGATGGCCTTCAATTGAAACCTATCCATACTTCCAAAAGTCAATAGAGGGCACTATCTACTATATAAATAACTAGATAGGATGCATGGCTAATTTGTATTGTACAGAACATCAAGGATCCACCCCTATACTACGGTCTGCCTGTTAGTTCATATTGCTGTACATACAGGTTATCCACTCCGTGCATAAGCAGTTGAGGGCGCATGTTTTTAGGATAACGGCTGTGAGTCGCATTTGCAATGATTTTGTTAACATGCTATTTTTCTATAGATAATTGAATATAAAAAGTATGAACATGCAGAGTTTTGGTAAATATGCGTAAAGTGTTTGCGCAATACTGTGACACCGACTTGACTGGTGCTTTTTCAACACTAGAGGGCTGCGATATGCACAGAGTGGATTACAAAGGCTTGCATCCTATCTAGTTATTATATTTAGATATGTGGTAAACCCATAGAAATAGAACCAGGGGAGTGTTGGCTGCCTCAGAATCTACACAGCCAAGCAACAAGGAAATTTAATATACATCTCACATTTTTTATGGCAAAAAAAATTAGAAAAAAATTGCAATTCCTTTTGATTGATGAATATTGATGTATTATTCATGAAACGTCATTGTGACAAACTTGGTCAAGAATGCTGCCACAATTTGTCTTCGTTTACTCCAAAACATTGATTAATGTAACTATTGTCTATTTTCACTATGTGAGAATAACATTTTTAGTGTCAAGTGCATCTTACTGGGCTTGGGAAGCAAAAAGCGCTAGCATTTCTCACAGGTTCTATTTCTATGGGTTAACCATCTATATCCTCAAGTATAAAAAGTGTATCATACGTAGGTATAAGGCCAAAAGTTGGTCTCCAGTTTGTGGTCCCGAGGTGTGTCATATCAGACTTGTATTAGTGCATTTTGTAGTCGTATTAAAACCAATATTTGTTGGTTCAGGGAATTTTAGTTCAGAATGTGAGTGTAATCCCTTGCCTTTGTTTTAAACAATTTGTTTGAAGGAACCCTTCAGACTCATATTTTTTTATCAACAAATGATTCCAGATTTTTATTTGTTTATACTTGGGACTTAACTATCCTCTTGACTGTGTTTTTAAACCTTTGCTTGATCAAGTCAGATATTGCTTTTGTGTAACTCATCTGTTCATTGTAGTGATGTACAGTAGATTCGACTTGCACTCATTTACATGATGCATACCATTTTGGAAGCTTAACTCATGCCACAAACCTGAGACCTTTTGGCCTTATACAAAGTAGATATAATCTATTTTAATGTACCAGATTGGTTAGTTTTGCTTTGCAATGAACAAATTAATTTGCCTCTGCATTTTTTAACCAATTTAACATTGTGATTATGCCTTGTCTTATAAACGAACCAATCTGGTACTTACCTAACTCCATCTCCATCTTATCAAATCATTGGTGCATCCAGGAGGTTCAAGGGGAGGGGGGTGGAATTTTATGTACAATTTCAGGTATGCCCTCTGTTGCAGTGCAAGGTACCTTTTCCCTTGATGAAAGGTACTTCTATTATAAATTCTAAATGTCTATGGGAATATTTCGAAGGGCACTAAGACCTGGGCCACAGAGGCCTGGTGTGTAACCCCCCTCCCTCCTAGACACCCTGGATCTGCCCCTCTTGAAACAATCTTTTATTAAGTTATTCTGATCTATATATGTATATAGAATATTACACGATACAAATCTGCCCTGGCACATTGTATTAATGCAGAAGGTGTCATTTGTCAACCCAAGGGTTTCCTGATCAGGGTCTATCATGGTATCCTATTTAGGAGAATAGGGTTTTAATCAGGATAAAAGTATATCCCATTAGGAAATATTATAGTTGACATCGACCCCATTAGATATATTAAATATTTTTGTATACTAGTATTCATAATGAGGTACAAACCAGTAACATTCATTAAGATTTGTCCACTGGTCTGTGGTGACACAAAGATCAAAGTAATCTCTTGAGCTACAGGCGGTTCTAATAAGCTTTGGTTTAAAACTCAATGTGCTCCGATTGTCTCCAGGAGAATGTCAGACTCTGGTAGATGAAGCTGCTCAAGTAAGGGTGTGACTGGGATTATAGCTTATCCAGGCGTTAATTTCTTGTAATTTGTAATATGTGTGCATTATTTCAATGTGCCATTGCAGATTATCTTTTACCATTTATACATAACCTTTTTAGCAAATATTTATCAAAAATATTATTTAAATAAAGGTAATTTGTTTATAAGCAGTTCTGAAAAAAACTGCAAAGACTTTATGGAAATGTTCATTTGATGTAAATTAAAGTTCTGTGCCATTTTCCTCATCAGAAAGTTTGAAGAATCAGTGTCCAGCGTTGTCCTCATGATCCATGTTCATTCATCACCAACGGTAACAGAGGTTCTTATGGTTATCAGGGGTGCATTTTGACGCAAAACTACATGCTTCATCTTAGGTAATTGGTCAAGTTTTCTCCGTAAGTGATGAATCATAATTCATAAATTTTTCTGGATCTGTTCTGATCGTGCTTATGAGATCAGTAACATTTTATTTTAAGATGGCGGATTGTACAAAATCTATTGAGTTTTCTTTGTTTACTCGGGGGGGGGGCAATTTCCTTCTTCTAGAATTGAAATGACAAAACACATTTTGAAAATTGTTGATGCTCAATATGACCAAATGCAAACAAGCTTTCAGTTATGGTAGACATTTTCATGCTGCACTAGGAGCCCGGTTGTGGTCAGTAATTCTGAGACATGTTTCTGTTCATGTCTGCCAAAATGCACCCCTGATGCAGAATCTCAGGAGCCTTAGGACACAGGCTGTACTGAGATTTCTTCTAGTGTGAACAGGCTGTAACTTGTCTGATGGCTTGATTATGTGCTTGTCTAATCCAAAATCTCAGGGGTTGTAGAACACAGGTTCAACATCGAAAATTTGTCTTGGGCAAATGGGCCTCAAATTGTCCGATGGCTATGCTTCATCATGTGCTCATCTCATCCAGAATCTTGGGGTCAAGATTTTGTCTTGTGTGAACAGTCCTCAAATTGTCTGATGGTTATGCTTCATCATGCAACTCATTTCATCTAGAATCTCAGGGTTGTAGGACAATGGGTTCAATGCCAAGATTTTGTCGTATGTGAACAGTCCTCAAATCGTCTGATGGCTATACTCCATCATGTACTCATCACATCTAGAATCTCAGGGTCATAGGACATGGTTTCAATGCCAAGATTTTGTCTTGTGTGAACAGTCCTCAAATTGTCTGATGGTTATGCTTCATCATGCACTCATCTCATCCAGAATCTCAGAGTTGTAGGACAAGTGTAGATTGTCAAGATTTCGTTGTGTGAACAGGCTTTAACTTGTTGGATGGCTATGCTTCATCATGTGCTCATCTCATCCAGATTCTTAGAGGTCATAGGACACGGGTTAAACACCAACATTTCATCTTGTGTGAACATGCTTCAAATCGTCTGATGGCTTTGCTTCATCATGTACTCATCTCATCAAGAATCTCAGGGTTGTAGGACAATGGTAGATTGCCAAGATTTTATCTTGTGTGAATGGGCTTCAAATTGTTGTATGGCTATATGGTTCAACAAGTGCTCATCTCATCCAGAATCTTAGAGGTCATGGAACATGGGTTAAACACCACCATTTCGTCTTGTGTGAACAAATTGTCTGATGGCTATGCTTCATCATGCACTCATCTCATCTAGAATCTCAGGGTTGTAGGACAATGGGTTCAATGCCAAGATTTTGTCGTATGTGAACAGTCCTCAAATCGTCCTATGGCTATACTTCATTATGTACTCATCTAGAATCTCAAGGGCGATCTTTGATCTCAGAATGCTTATCCAGATCGTCCACCTCATTCACTCACAGCGACCCTTTCGACGAATTTCTCTGCAAACAATTTAAAAAGAAAAGAATAGGGGTTATTTTAATTGCAAGCATGTTCAATTGAGACAAGAATTAAAAATGTTGTCATCATCATCTACAGGGCATAGGAAGCTATGATTGAAGGATACAGGGATCACATGTTCACTCTCCCCTTACCGATTAATAAATGTAAATATGTTGTAATTTGACAACCCAGAGTCCTCCCATTCTGTAGGAAAATCTTTGAAAGTTGTGTGGCCAAAGTGCCCAAACTGAAGTATGAGACAGCAACAGATAGCACAAAGTTAGGCCAGTTGTGAAGCCCCACTCAACACATTGCAGTTAAACATTTTATTGCTTTTGTCTTGGTATTGTTTTGAGAAATATTTACATTTTTTGGTCACTACAAGTGGTCATACACAGACAATTTTTATGGACACTGCTCAGGCCCGACTGTTCTTCCTACACCCTTGCAGAGATACAATGCATGTTAACAACGTCATAGCTCGAGCACTATGGAACAGCTTATCCTGCAATATCAAAAATGACAGTTATAAGGACGACTTAAGACTTATCCGTGTTTTGCAGTAATTTGTAGGCCCTACCTCTTTGCAAGTGTTAGCTATTAATTTGTAATATTTTTTGTTGTATAATATTTTTATACTGAATACTTAATTTGATGCACAGCACCTTGAAGTGGATTTATTATTATGTTTTTCTTTAGGCATTTCAGGAAATATCATTTAATATCACATAATCAATTATTTTACTATTTCATGAGGAGCAATACATGCATAGAAATCAAACTGTGGAAGTTTCCCTTCCATTGGTCCACACATTTCTTAGAAAACTTTGAAAATTCTATTTAAAATGGATTGAAACCATCAAAATATAAGTCTTTGTATGTAGTTTACCCTGGGCATTACATGTACAGCTGCAAACACACATGTAATTGAGAAGGCCTTCAAGGTTTATGAGAAAAGAGATTTGATAGTGAAAAGAATATGTTGTCTCCTATCAAGGCTAATCCAATTTAGCGTTCTTAATTTCAATTTATATAAAAAATATATACTATTGATATGTAATAAATAAGGCTTTAGTTTTAACATCATCTTCTGTGTGCTTGTGAATGGGGTCTTTGGTGGCCAGCCATGAATTTACATCTATTTGTTCTATTATCCAATGCAGGAATATTTCCATGACTGTTCATGTGGGCTCTTATTCAAAGTACCAGTCGCATTGATGTTGCATATCTTGTGTACATTTACAATATTTTGATTCTTAACTTATTATTTCTGTTAACTCATTGAACTATGACTTGCCATGGATTACATCCACCATGAATACACATGCTTTCACTTTGCACTTCTACATTCCAACATATATATCTCTACTCTCTGTACCGTTCACCCTCATCACACAATTGTGTTACTTTTGATGCAGTATCCAACAGCATAAACTAATAGCGCTTTCTCGACATCTTACTGCAGATACAATGGTCTTTGGTGATTTTACTGTTCACCACAAGGAATGGTTGGTCCATTCTCACAGCACAGATGTTCTTGTGTGTGAAAGCTCCCACCCGTTTTCCTGATCTTGTTTCTGATAACAGGAATCTTCTTGATTTGTTCTTGCGCTGTTTTTTTTATTGTAACGCGGGGTGTATTTACGGGACTAGTCTCTGGTACTTGACACATTAGGTCAGCATTAGAACTGCAAGATTTAATGAAAAAAGCTGAAAACTAACACTGATCAAAGCTTACTGTGTCTGAAGTCTATTTTAACCATTTCCAGAAATGGTTAAAATTATAAAAGGAATTTAAGCAAAAGAGAAGTTTCCTTGCAGTAAAACTGTAATAGAGTTTGCCTCAGCATTAGAAACTGAGGACTTAGTGAGAAGGCCAAAGTCAGTCTGAAGAAATTGCCAGAAGAGGTTGAAATTATCAAAGGTAATAACATGAGAGAAATTGTTCCCTGTAGCAAAACTGTTATTCAGTTAAGTCTTGCCTCAGCATTAGAACTGCAGACTTAATGAGAAGGCTATAAATAAAGCTTGCAAGTTACAAAGGCCAAAGTTAGCCATAACATTTTCCGCAAAGGTTGAAATTATAAACAAAAAAAAAGAAACAAAAGAAAAGTTTCCCTTGCAGCAAAGCAAACAATGGAGTTCACGTTAAGGTTTATGATGTATTCTGGCCAACGTCCGTCAAACATTTGTCAGCACAAGTTTAAATAATCAAAAGTAAATAGAAGCAAACGTTTTAGCAAGAGGTTTTTCTGGAGCAAAACTGTTGGTTTAATAGTATAGTTGAAGACTTTTCAATGAGAAGGCAGAAAGCTGTCTGGAGAAATTGCCACCAGAAGAAGTTGAAGTTATCAAAAGTAAAAGCAAGGGAACGTCTCAGAAGTCGGAACGGCTGGAATGTTCCACTTGGAACACCCCAGCGTTCCTCTGGGCATAAGTGAACGGTCTGTGGGAATGAGAGGTTTCCCTTTGGCAGTGTTTAGCCTCAGCATTACAACTGCAGACATAATGAGAAAGCTATAGTATAAAAGATTTCAAGTTACAATGGCCAATCAACCGAAACATTGCCACAAGAGTGAAATTATGAAAATGAGAAGCAAAAGAGAAGTTTCTCTGCAGCAAAACTTAGTGGAGTTTTGCCTCAGCATATGTAAAGCTGCATACTTTACAATGGACATGAGTTTACATAATTTTCTCCACACTGTAAAAGTTACTCAACCTTGAATTGTGTTATTTTTGGGAATTGTTTTTGGGAAATTATATTAACTCGTCTGAAGATGTAGACCTGAAATTGTTAAGTTTTTCGATCATTTGGAATCTCTACCAAACAGCCCATTATGTTACGATTGTACTTCAAACTTTTTTGATTAAGATAAACATTCAACAACAAACCTGTAAATATTTAAGTCACACAAGTCATGAGAAAATTGTGAAAAAGCATTCTTAAAATATGAAATGGAAGTACAAAAATCCAAAACAACATTTTTTTTTTTTTGGGGGGGGAATTTTAATAATAAATGTAGTCAAAACTCTCATAAATATGACACCAAGTTAGTTTTAAGTAAATCTTTATCAATTAATTTTTATTTAATTACAAACATTTACTTGGCCTTTTTACTTAGCATAACATACATTTCTACCTAAAAGAAAAAGCTATACATTATTTATAATTTAAATAGTTCCCTGAATTTTGGATGACCCATATTAACCCTACTATTGTTGCACTTGAGTGGGAAGTTGCTATAGAAGTCACAACCAGTCAACTGCCCGTTTTGACTGTTGACCCAAATGTGCACTCAGGGGCATTTTGACTGGTTTTTACTGTCATTTTGACCACCCTGAACAATACCAGACAATGCTTTTACCAGTCAAAAACAGTTGACTCATTTTGACCTGTAAATTTACGTACTTACTACATATAGGCTAAGGTTTGAAAGTGTTTGACTTTAAAATGCACTAGATATACCTTGGCAAGTATATCAAAAATTTGACTGATTTTGACCCTTGTAGTAATAATAGGAGCGTTAAACAACTTTTTTTTTTTTTAGATCCTTGAAAGATTACCCTGTCAGTTGCCAACCCAATGTTGTAAAATTGGTGTGATGTGTACATTACTGAGAAATATTTTTTAAGGGAATCCGACCTGAGCACAGAACATAATCTTTAAACCTAAATACTATATGTACATACATCATTTGTTTTATTAACCCTAACCCTACCCCCTAGGTATTTTGGCTAAGAACCTGAATCCGCCAAAATCCAACACTACACATGGAGTGTCGTGGCCGAGCGGTCTAGAGCACCGAACTCAAGTTCTGGTGTTGCCAGCAGCAGGGTGTGGGTTCGAGCCCCGGTCGTGACACTTGTATCCTTGAGCAAGGTACTTAACCATAATTGCTTCGTCCTTCGGATGGGACGTAAAGCCGTAGGTCCCGTGTGTTGTATAATGCACGTAAAGTGGATTGTCGTGGCCGAGCGGTCTAGCGCACTGAACTCAAGTTCTGGTGTTGCCAGCAGCAGAGTGTGGGTTCGAGCCCCGGCCGTGACACCTGTGTCCTTGAGCAAGACACTTAACCATAATTGCTTCTCTCCACCCAGGGGTTAAATGGGTACCTGTGAAGGCAGAGATGGTTTGCTCTCTATGCGCTAGAAATGGCAGCAATTGAGCTGTATACTCCCCAGGGAGCTGAGATGGTTTCAGGAATGATTTATGAGCCTTATGAGCCTTATGAGCAGGGATAATAATATAATGCGCCTTGAGCGCCACTTAGTTGGTGGATACGTGCGCTATATAAATCTATACATTATTATTATTATTATTATTACTACCACTACCACCCAACTGTTGGACTTAGCTGGAATTGGGACACCCGGCCCCATGTAAAGTATCCCTGTCTGGGCTATACAGTACTAAGTCCATCAAAATCCAACACCATGCAGTAACACTACCACCCAACTGTTGGACTTAATTAGCTGGAATTGGGACACCCTGCCCCATGTAAAGTATCCCTGTCTGGGATATACAGTTTGGGGTAGTTATGGTTAAAGAATTACTTACTAGTAATAGTAAATTGTTAACATGCAACAACTGCAATGTTTCCTTTTATATAAGTCATTCAAAAATGCCAAAAACAGTTTACACAATCTGATTGGACAAAATGTAATCATGTGGGATGTATTAACAAATGGTAAAGACATGGCTTATCAAAATCAGAGCAGCACATACATGCCAGCTGATTTATTTAGCCGGCGTATGACACACGACGCAGATTTTAACATATCAGAGTGACGAAGATAAGGACCTCGCCTTCAGCTCTGTCCTTATCGCCCATTAACCCTAACCCTAACCCTGCCAGACGCAGCACAGTGCATCAGGTGGAAAAGTCTGGTGCACTTTGATGCATTCAGCTGTCAACACCAGTGCATAAGCAGCCAAGTCTGTTTCTATTGAGAGCTGGTCCCATTGAACAATGCCAGAGTTGTATCCTGCTGTGTTTGGTGACCACAGACTCTGAGGCAGTTCGGCCTTGAGATTTGTGACCTGATGGATTTTGCTGCACTGGGCAGTCAAGTCACTTTGACAAACGATGCAATCTGTTGCGTCTGGCAGGGTTTCTAGCCAAAATACCCTGGAGGGTTAGGGTTAACCTGCAGTAAAGGCCGCGCAACACACTTTTATTCCCTTAGCAAAACATTAGCCTTGACCAAGGCTGTTTACATGTAATGATGACCAATCACTGACTGGATATCCAGCTGATTTTCATGTCTCCTCCAATCACAGCCTTGGTGGGGACCAATCAACTTCAGACACTGCAGTTGGAACTGAGTTACCGAGTCGTCCAATCAAAACACAAGCAGGGGCTCTACCAGAGACAGTGCTGTTTCTCCACACAAATAGCAGATATTTAATTCACAAGCACGCTAGCCTCCAAACCGCCACATTGTATTCTGACCAGACACCCATGGTTTGTTGATAGCCTTCTGATGGAACTAACGACTTCACAATTTCAGCAGTCTTCAAGATGAAGGGCACTTCACCCAACGACCTAGGTTTTGACTCTAGTGGAATGGTCCGCCAGTCATAATCACTGGCAGCATACATCCTTGAGGGATTGACATTGGTAGATCCTCTCATCACCACGTACATTATGTAAATTGATAATTCTTTCTTAAATGCTAAACAAAATAGCATCAATTAGGCCAACAAAAAAAATAAATAAATAAAAAAATAAAAACAAAAACAAAAGTCTTTGTCTCCCCGCATGTCATCTCAGATCCGCATGTCATCTCAGATCTGCATGTCAGCATTTTTAGTTTTATTTATTTATTTTTTTGCTATGAAATGATACCCAATTGCAAACAAAATTGCTGGATCAATTTGAAGTAAATGACTTTCACATGGGTATGAAAAACGGGTATTGAATGAATGTCCGATTTATGCGGCCTCTCTTAGCCACCATTTTGGTCCGGTTCAAATAAACCTGTATACTGTACATCATAATAATAATAATAATAATGTGTGGACTTATATAGCGCACGTATCCACCAACTGAGTGGTGCTCAAGGCGCATATTATTACCCCTGCTCATAAGGCTCATAAATCATTCCTGAAACCATCTCAGCTCCCTGGGGAGTATACAGCTCAATTGCTGCCATTACAGCGCATATAGGGCTAATCAACCAACTCTGCCCTCACAGGTACCCATTTAACCCCTGGGTGGAGAGAAGCAATTATAGTTAAGTGTCTTGCTCAAGGACACAAGTGTCACGGCCGGGATTCGAACCCACATTCTGCTGCTAACACCAGAACTTGAGTCCAGTAAGCTAGACCGCTTGGCCACGACACTCCACATGTTTACATGTATCACTTAAAAAACAGGTTACCAACAATAAAAAATGTGTCACCACACCGATTTTGAAGCTGATCTAAGAGCAGAAAACTAAGAACTTAACCCTAACCTCCTAGGTATTCCGACTAGGAACCTTCCTGAATCCATCAGTGCACTTTTGGAAATATGCCCTTATCTTTCATATCCAGCGCTTATGGCCTGTACTTCTTGGCAGGTAGTAATTTTGTCCCATTTGAAGAGGTGAAAGTACCAGTTTCCAACAGTGCTGAATTTTCCCCAAAAAGTGCCCCTTGGAGGATTTTAACAAAAAAAGCCTACCAATGATCTTTGGATGAATACTTTAATGCATTCTCAATATGCTACTGCTAACCAAAATAGCATCATTTAAAGTAATTTTTGGCATTCTCAATTGGCTACTTCTAGCCAAAATAGTCTACCAATGAATACTTTTATGCATTCTTAATTGGCTACTGCTAACCACAATAGCATCCATTTAAAGTCATTTTTGGCATTCTCAATTGGCCACTTCTAGCCAAAATAGTCTACCAATGAGTACTTTTATGCATTCTTAATTGGCTACTGCTAACCACAATAGCATCCATTTAAAGTCATTTTTGGCATTCTCAATTGGCCACTTCTAGCCAAAATAGTCTACCAATGAGTACTATTATGCATTCTTAATTGGCTACTGCTAACCACAATAGCATCCATTTAAAGTCATTTTTGGCATTCTCAATTGGCCACTTCTGGCCAAAATAGTCTACCAATGAGTACTATTATGCATTCTTAATTGGTTACTGCTAACCACAATAGCATCCATTTAAAGTCAGTTTTGGCATTCTCAATTGGCCACTTCTGGCCAAAATAGTCTACCAATGAGTACTATTATGCATTCTTAATTGGTTACTGCTAACCACAATAGCATCCATTTAAAGTCATTTTTGGCATTCTCAATTGGCCACTTCTGGCCAAAATAGTTTACAAATGAGTACTAGTATTCATTCTTAGTTGGCTACTGCTAACTACAATAGCATCCATTTAAAGTCATTGTTGGCATTCTCAATTAATAATAATAATAATAATAATGTGTGGACTTATATAGCGCACGTATCCACCAACTGAGTGGTGCTCAAGGTGCATTATATTACCCCTGCTCATCAGGCTCATAAATCATTCCTGAAACCATCTCAGCTCCCTGGGGAGTATACAGCTCAATTGCTGCCATTACAGCGCATATAGGGCTAATCAACCAACTCTGCCCTCACAGGTACCCATTTAACCCCTGGGTGGAGAGAAGCAATTATGGTTAAGTGTCTTGCTCAAGGACACAAGTGTCACGGCCGGGATTTGAACCCACATTCTGCTGCTAACACCAGAACTTGAGTCCGGTAAGCTAGACCGCTCGGCCACGACACTCCAATTGGCCACTTCTGGCCAAAATAGTCTACCAATGAGTACTATTATGCATTCTTAATTGGTTACTTCTAACCAAAATAGCATACAATTTAGTACTTTTTGTATTCTTAATTGGTTACTTCTAACCAAAATAGAATATCTTGGACTTTCTTGACTGCTATCAGGTTTGTTTAGGAGGCCAAATTTTGTTTAAATTGATTTTTGGTGTGATGAACACTGCTTTAACAAAATTTACATCGTATTCATACAAAAAAAAGATAAGCAACAATGGAATTGCCCTCTGAAAAAAACATCAGTAATATGATATGTACATGAAAGGACTTTTAAAATGTTTTTTCATATTAAAACCACATTTTTTTCCCAGTGGTAAACCGGCCAGCTAAAAATTGAAAACTGCCCAAGCCTAATAAAAATTACAAGCACTGCATTTATAATTTACAAACTTGAATTTAAAAAAAATGCTTTAAAAATGTGATACATTGTACATGTAAAATCCTTCCTCAGAAGTGTTTGTAGAACAGTGATAGTCATTAACAAAAATACATATTACTGATCCAAGTTTATCCTAAAACTTCCTTGGTGTACATGTAATATGAATAATTCCACAAATAATTCAATATTAAGCAATGCCAGTACAAATCACCAGTACAAATACTTATCTTTTTTTACATAACAAAAAATAGAATGCTTTTCCTTATTTTCTCATGACCTAGGTGAAGTAGTGAAAGTACATTTTCACAGGTTAATGGTTAAATGTTTATAATTTTGATTCACAAAAAGATAACACACTCATAGTGACAGGTTTGCAAACAAGGTATTCTCAATCTTTACGATCAAACAGCAAGAGCTACTAAAACAAATCAATAATTGGGGTCGGATTAGAAACTTAAATTTGTTCAGTGGTCCGGAGGAAATGGACAAAAAGAAATGCCCAAGGATTGGACATGGACCCAGAGTGGTTCAAGAAGTCTAGCCTAGTGACTTCCTCTAGGATCTCGCAAACAACAAGATATAATCCAATGAGGGATATTGTGGGATAAGAAACTAACATTTGTCCAGTGTTCCTGATACATATATTGTGGGGTGGGGTGGGGTGGGGGGGGGGGAGGGGAATGCCCAAGTGGAGTGGGGTAAGATGAGGTGCATTCTCAGCAGCTCTTGGCTACTTCAGAAAATGTTTTTAGGCAAAAACATTTTTGATGTTTCTAAGAGACTGATGGACAAAATAAAAATAAATGCCGGTCGGCTGGACTCTTGATGCCGGTTGCTGAGACTGACCACCGCCGACCAGCATAGCTACGACCCTGCTGGTGACTTTCTTTAAGATATCGCAAACAACAAGACATAATCCAGTGAGGGTGTCGAAGGAATTGTAAGATGACAAACTAAAATTTGTCCAGTGTTCCCAAGGAAAATAAGAAATGCCCAAGGATTGGATTGGGGTGAGAAAAACCTGAGTGATTAAAAAAAAAATAGCCTCATGACTTCTTCTAGGATCTCACAAACAAGACATACTGGTATGTGTGCCAACTCGTATGCATGCCAAATTGTACTTTTACGAACTCTTACTTTAACTGACTTGAACCGACTCAGCAACTCATGAGCATGTTTTTTTCAGGAAAGTTGAAATACAGATGATGTATTCAAAATGTGTTCAATGAATTATTTAAGTTGAATTATAGATGATTGTGTTCAATGACTTATTTGACCAATTCACTGTTTTTCTTTCTAACAGATGAAGCTAAAAATGACAACAAATATGAGCTGATGGAGTGATTGCAAGCTTCATTAGAGAATCTGGTAGTGGGACAATTGGAAACATAATTGAGTGGGCCTGCATGATACGTATCAACATGCATGGGGTTGGGGAAAGGCCGGGTTTAAAAAATCTGCGCTTTTTGGATCAGAAAGGGTGAATATATTGCCAGGTTTCGGTAATTGTGTTGGTGACTTTTGCACACAATAGTAAGGTGATGATTGACACATTGCTAAAATCCAGCTTTCTGCTATCTCCCATAATTAACCGTGATGGTGTGATTAGCTGGCAGCACTACCGTAAAAATGCTATTTTTGAATATATAAAAAAAATCAAATAAAATTATTGTTCCCATTGTCCAGAAAAATCACACATAATTCTGTTACCACAAAAAGATCGGGAAGCCAACACACAGAAGTTTGTTGGTTGACTTTGAGGCAGGCAAGTGAGGACCACTGAGGTCCATCTTCATCCAGGGATGTCTATATCATTGGACACGGGCTATTTGGAGGCAATCTCATAATTTGGGTTTGGTAGTACCATACACCACTGATGCGATGCAGCAGTGCTAAGTTCTATCCGCAAGCTGATGTCACTTCAATTCCTGCCCCATGAATATATATAACGGTGTCATTCGAGAAGCCGATGGCAAATGTCTCCCACCAAAACTTCTGAAGAAGTTTGAAGGTAGAAGAAAGTGCGACTATAGGCATGATAAAAAGGGAAGAAATGTCCAATGCACAACAGAGAATTGTAGTAAATGGAAAGTGATGTTCTGCAATCTATTTTAACATTGTTATTTTAACATTGTCCAGTGTTCCTGATACGTGTAGGAAAAAATGCCCAAGGATTGGAGCAGGGTGAGAAAACCCAGAGAGGTTCTGGTTCAAAAAGTCTAGCCTGGTGACTTCCTCTAGGATCTCACATAACAATTAACATGAAAGAATCAAAGGATTGAGGTGAATACCAAGATAGAAGAAAGTGTGACACTATCACAATATGTACATCCCATGATGACTGAAATCTAACCCAAAAGGCGTGATAACAATGAAGAAATGTCCAAAGCATAACAGAGAATTGCAGTAAACATAAAGTGATGTCCTGCTGTCTTTGGTAACATTGTTACTTACAGCAAACTAGCTGCAGAGTGTGGACATAATCATCCATGGTTTGTCTAGCTAGGATGATCCTATCGTTATTGACATAATGCTAGGCGGATACAGAATGTACACACTGCACTACAACACCTTATATACTATGTATGTAACATGTATATTACATGTATGCCTTTGATCATAAATATATTGAAACTTAATGTTTTTAAACTGTTTTTGCCTTGTTTTAGTCTTCTCTATTTTTCAATACTCTCCGCATGATGTGATCATGTACTGAACATCCGTTTTCAGGGTCATAGTGGAATTACAAGAGTGCCGCGGTAAATAGCGCCCCCACCAACGTTACCTTCAATATTCCATACAAACATATATAACTGTTTCAGTTTGATTGAATATGTTCCTAGGTTGAAATGTGTACTTCATTGATGGAATTAATGTTTTATTTATTACCATGTGGCATTCCACATATATATGGTCATTTCCAGCGTCCTGTAAATTTATCTGTGATTGTTCTGACATTTCATTGAAATGAGGCTAGGGGATAATGCACTAGGGGCATGGTATAAATAGTGGAGGACTAAGCACTGCCCTATCATTCTTCAAGAAGTAAGTCAACCATGATGGAGGAGGACTTAAGTTTTCTATTGTAGGGCGTGCTTACAAGTCCACAGTCAACAGAAATGTTGACCAGTACGGACTGTCCACATGCAGGCGAAACCCTACAATGGTTTAAAACACCTTCAAAGCCGCATGAAAGAGTCAGATATGTCGAGCATTCGTAAAGGATACTATACTAGCTGTGCCCCAATTTATTTACAGCACACAAGAAAAAATAATAAAAATAATAAAATACTTTTTGTACTATCTTGAATCGCAATTTAGGTCATCAAGGTTGATGACTGTCTTCCTGTACCTAGTCTTCAAATGAACAAGAATGTCTATCAGATGAAATGTTGTGAATAGGCTTGGGCAATATCGATATTTTTCATCCACGATATATCGTCAAACATATATCGCGATTTTCGATAATATCGCGATTATTTATTTTCCCACGCATGAGTGCTTTAGAGCCGATAATAACAGGAATGTACCCATAAACACGCATCACAATAAATTTCCAGTGCTTACTGGAGAGACATGTGGAATCGCACCGTTCACTAGTACACCATGGCCATTTGCAAATTCGTTTGCGTAATAATTATGTGGGACGATTACTGCGTCGTGCGTCCCAATCAAATCATCAGCCCAAGTTCAAGTGACTCGCGTTCCACGTGACTATGTCATAGTATAAACACGTGACTAGGTTTATTCCTGCATTGTACCTAGGATAATAAAACCATCTGATTGTGACACGTCATTTGCACTTCGGAAAATGTGACCGAGTTTGGATTGTACTCACACTATTTTAAATAAATGTCACATGGTTTATCAAGAGTACATGTATGTGTTTTGTCACTAGACAAGAGTCCCAGTATGGTATAATAGAATAGTGTCCTAATCCCACAACTTTGATCAAGCCGCTGCCGATCCATTGCTTTGATTTATTTCATAACTAATGTGAGCACAGAGCACCTGCACTTACTGCAAATGTTATTTTGTTGTTGATTTTTAAGGTAACGCCCATATTCTGCATATAATTAAATATGCATGATATAATGTCGTCGCACGTGGTGCGCCAGCCAGAGTCACAGACCACCATGGATAGACAGTGAGACGTTAACATTCTCTACATATTGTTGGATCAAATACCCCATTCAATCCCCAACGCTTAATCCATCTGAATATATTTCTTTGAGTGGCAGTGGATTTTAAACAATGCTTGTTAGGCGGCTCCGTTGTGATATGACAGTCGGCTTACCACAGAAGTAGTTCGATTTTGTTTCTCACTTCCGAAAGCTGAAGACTTCCTAAGTTTTTTCCATGGAATTTCTGACACGCCTGACAATCCAGGATTTTTTTTCATCGCGATTTGCCGATATCTCGATAATTTGAAAAGTTCTTGATATCATAATCGAATACAAAAAAATATCGCGATATTTGATATTATCGTGTCATTGCCCAAGCCTAGTTGTGAAAGGATATCTTACCAGTTTCCACTGTTCTCTGTAGACAGTATAGAGCATGCCACCAAACCAAAGGGAGTTATCAAGTACATCGCAGTAAGATGCAATTCTGCAAAATAAATTGATAGAGCAGAGAGGAAGGAATTGTTAATATTGCAGTAATACTACCAGGTAGGCAGTATAAAGTCTTACCATAAAGGTTTGTCATCCTAATACTACCAGGCAGTATAAAGTCTTACCATACAGGTTGGTCATCCTAATACTGCCAGACAGTATAAAGTCTTACCATACAGGTTGGTCATCCTAATAGTAATACTACCAGGCAGTATAAAGTCTTACCATACAGGTTGGTCATGAATCCTAATACTGCCAGGCAGTATAAAGTCTTACCATACAAGTTGGTCATCCTAATACTGCCAGACAGTATAAAGTCTTACCATACAGGTTGGTCATCCTAATACTACCAGGCAGTATAAATTCTTACCATACAGGTTGGTCATCCTAATACTGCCGGGCGGTATAAAGTCTTACCATACAAGTTGGTCATCCCTAATACTGCCAGGCAGTATCAAGTCTTACCATACAGGTTGGTCATCCTAATACTACCAGGCAGTATAAAGTCTTACCATACAGGTTGGTCATCCTAATACTGCCAGGCAGTATTAAGTCTTCAGGTTGGTCATCCTAATACTGCCAGACAGTATAAATTCTTGTCATACAGGTTGGTCATCCTAATACTGCCAGGGCAGTATAAGTCTTACCATACAAGTTGGTCATCCTAATGCCAGGCAGTATAAAGTCTTCTCGCATACAGGTTGGTCATCCTAATACTGCCAGGCAGTATAAAGTCTTACCATGACAGGTTGGTCATCCTAATACTGCCAGGCAGTATAAAAGTCTTTGCCATACAGGTTGGTCATCCTAATACTGCCAGGCAGTATAAAGTCTTGCCATACAGGTTGGTCATCCTAATACTGCCAGTCGGTGTATAAAGGTCTTACCATACAGGGTTGGTCATCCTAATACTACCAGGCAGTATAAAGTCTTGCCATACAGGGTTGGTCATCCTAATACTGCCGGGCGGTATAAAGTCTTACCATACAAGTTGGTCATCCTAATACTGCCAGACGGTATAAAGGTCTTACCATACAGGTTGGTCGTCCTAATACTACCAGGCGGTATAAAGTCTTACCATACAGGTTGGTCATCCTAATTACTGCCAGGCGGTATAAAGTCTTACCATACAAGTTGGTCATCCTAATACTGCCAGGCAGTATCAAGTCTTACCATACAGGTTGGTCATCCTAATACTACCATGCAGGTATAAAGTCTTACCATACAGGTTGGTCATCCTAATACTACCATGCAGTATAAAGTCTTACCATACAGGTTGGTCATCCTAATACCAGGCAGTATAAAGGTCTTACCATACAGGGTTGGTCATCCTAATACTGCCAGGCGGTATAAAGTCTTACCATACAAGTTGGTCATCCTAATACTGCCAGGCAGTATGGCAAGTCTTACCATACAGGTTGGTCATCCTAATACTACCATGCAGTATAAAGTCTTACCATACAGGTTGGTCATCCTAATACTACCATGCAGTATAAAGTCTTACCATACAGGTTGGTCATCCTAATACTGCCAGACAGTATAAAAAGTCTTGTCATACAGGTTGGTCATCCCTAATACTGCCAGGCAGTATAAAGGGTCTTACCATATACAAGTTGGTCATCCTAATACTACCAGGCAGTATAAAGTCTTACCATACAGGTTGGTCATCCTAATACTGCCAGACAGTATAAAGTCTTGTCATACAGGTTGGTCATCCTATATTACTGCCAGGCAGTATAAAAGTGCTTACCATACAAGTTGGTCATCCTAATGCTGCCAGGCAGTATAAAGTCTTACCATACAGGTTGGTCATCCTAATACTGCCAGGCAGTATAAAGTGCGTACCATACAAGTTGGTCATCCTAATACTGCCAGGCAGTATAAAGTCTTACCATACAGGTTGGTCGTCCTAATACTACCAGGCGGTATAAGTCTTGCCATACAGGTTGGTCATGAATCCTAATACTGCCAGGCGAGGTATAAAGTCTTACCATACAAGTTGGTCGTCCGTCCTGTACTGCCAGACGGTATAAAGTCTTACCATACAGGTTGGTCATCCTAATACTACCAGGCAGTATAAATTCTTACCATACAGGTTGGTCATCCTAATACTGCCAGGCAGTATAAAGTCTTACCATACAAGGGTTGGTCATCCTAATACTGCCAGGCGGTATCAAGTCTTACCATACAGGTTGGTCATCCTAATACTACCAGGCAGGTATAAAGTCTTACCATACAGGTTGGTCATCCTAATACTGCCAGGCGGTATAAAGTCTTCAGGTTGGTCATCCTAATACTGCCAGACAGTATAAATTCTTGTCATACAGGGTTGGTCATCCTAATACTGCCAGGCAGTATAAAGTCTTACCATACAGGTTGGTCATCCCTAATACTGCCAGGCAGTATAAAAGTCTTACCATACAGGTTGGTCATCCCTAATACTGCCCGGAAGGCGGGCGGTAGTAAAGTCTTACCATACAGGTTGGTCATCCCTAATACTGCCAGGCAGTATAAAGTCTTGCCATACAGGTTGGTCATCCCTAATTACTGCCAGGCAGTATAAAGTCTTGCCATACAGGTTGGTCATCCCTAATACTGCCAGGCAGTATAAAGTCTTACCATACAGGTTGGTCATCCTAATACTACCAGGCAGTATAAAGTCTTGCCATACAGGGTTGGTCATCCTAATACTGCCAGGCAGTATAAAGTCTTACCATACAAGTTGGTCATCCTAATACTGCCAGACGGTATAAAGTCTTACCATACAGGTTGGTCATCCTAATACTACCAGGGCGGTATAAAGTCTTACCATACAGGTTGGTCATCCTAATACTGCCAGGCGGTATAAAGTCTTACCATGTTGGTCATCCCTAATACTGCCAGGCAGTATCCAAGTCTTGCGCCTGGGTTGGTCATCCTAATACTACCATGCAGTATAAAGTCTTACCATACAGGTTGGTCATCCTAATACTGCCAGACAGGTATAAAGTCTTGTCATACAGGTTGGTCATCCCTAATACTGCCGGGCGGTATAGGGGTAAGTCGTTACCATACAAGTTGGTCATCCTAATACTGCCAGGCAGTATAAAGTCTTACCATACAGGTTGGTCATCCTAATACTACCAGGCAGTATAAAGTCTTACCATACAGGTTGGTCATCCTAATAGTGCCAGGCAGTATAAAGTCTTCAGGTTGGTCATCCTAATACTGCTATCACTTGTAAAATATACATTTAATGTACTTGTAAGAGGGGTTTTACATTGTACTTGTTGTGTTTTTTGCTGTTAACTTTGAAATTAATAAATAAATGAACTTGGATGTTCAATAATATTGTTCACAAAGTACATGTCTATTGCGTCTGTCAATGTTACGTAGGTAATTGAGCGCTAACATTTACCTTAGTTGTAGAATATTGGTCAGTAAATACAATTATACTTGAATAACAATAAATTAAGTGTTCAGTATATGACTACCACACACTCAGCTATTGGGATGATATATTTGATGCTTTTGGCTGTGATCTATTCTTGGATGAAAAAAATGTTTCAAACATCATATCATCAAGTACCATGACCCATGGATGTTATGTCACATTTTTTTTTGTACACGGGTAATCTTTTGAGTTTTCTAAAGTGAGTTCAACCAAGATAAATACTTGTACTTGATTAAAATATAATCAAATATATTTGATGCTGCTTGTGAGACTGATTGGGCTGCCTATGTGTCTGTCCCTGTTACCAACTGTTACGTAAGTAATACCTCCTGTAAGCAGTAGTTGCATCAACAAAAAAAGTTAATTAACATCAGAAAGTTATCTTTTCGTATAATTTTCTGAAAAGGTGATTGTACCCTCAACTGGTATTTGACACAATTTTTTGCCTAAATCAATTTCAGTTTTTGGGGTGCTTGTCACACTCCTGTTACCCAATACTGTAGAAAGACCCTCATCCTAATACTGCCAGGCAGTATAAAGTCTTACCATACAAGTTGGTCATCCTAATACTGCCAGACAGTATAAAGTCTTACCATACAGGTTGGTCATCCTAATACTACCAGGCAGTATAAATTCTTACCATACAGGTTGGTCATCCTAATACTGCCAGGCAGTATAAAGTCTTACCATACAAGTTGGTCATCCTAATACTGCCAGGCAGTATCAAGTCTTACCATACAGGTTGGTCATCCTAATACTACCAGGCAGTATAAAGTCTTACCATACAGGTTGGTCATCCTAATACTGCCAGGCAGTATAAAGTCTTCAGGTTGGTCATCCTAATACTGCCAGACAGTATAAATTCTTGTCATACAGGTTGGTCATCCTAATACTGCCAGGCAGTATAAAGTCTTACCATACAAGTTGGTCATCCTAATACTGCCAGGCAGTATAAAGTCTTACCATACAGGTTGGTCATCCTAATACTGCCAGGCAGTATAAAGTCTTACCATACAGGTTGGTCATCCTAATACTGCCAGGCAGTATAAAGTCTTGCCATACAGGTTGGTCATCCTAATACTGCCAGGCAGTATAAAGTCTTGCCATACAGGTTGGTCATCCTAATACTGCCAGGCAGTATAAAGTCTTACCATACAGGTTGGTCATCCTAATACTACCAGGCAGTATAAAGTCTTGCCATACAGGTTGGTCATCCTAATACTGCCAGGCAGTATAAAGTCTTACCATACAAGTTGGTCATCCTAATACTGCCAGACAGTATAAAGTCTTACCATACAGGTTGGTCATCCTAATACTACCAGGCAGTATAAAGTCTTACCATACAGGTTGGTCATCCTAATACTGCCAGGCAGTATAAAGTCTTACCATACAAGTTGGTCATCCTAATACTGCCAGGCAGTATCAAGTCTTACCATACAGGTTGGTCATCCTAATACTACCATGCAGTATAAAGTCTTACCATACAGGTTGGTCATCCTAATACTGCCAGACAGTATAAAGTCTTGTCATACAGGTTGGTCATCCTAATACTGCCAGGCAGTATAAAGTCGTACCATACAAGTTGGTCATCCTAATACTGCCAGGCAGTATAAAGTCTTACCATACAGGTTGGTCATCCTAATACTACCAGGCAGTATAAAGTCTTACCATACAGGTTGGTCATCCTAATAGTGCCAGGCAGTATAAAGTCTTCAGGTTGGTCATCCTAATACTGCCAGGCAGTATAAAGTCTTACCATACAAGTTGGTCATCCTAATACTGCCAGGCAGTATAAAGTCTTACCATACAGGTTGGTCATCCTAATACTACCAGGCAGTATAAAGTCTTACCATACAGGTTGGTCATCCTAATACTGCCAGGCAGTATAAAGTCTTACCATACAAGTTGGTCATCCTAATACTGCCAGGCAGTATAAAGTCTTACCATACAGGTTGGTCATCCTAATACTACCAGGCAGTATAAAGTCTTACCATACAGGTTGGTCATCCTAATAGTGCCAGGCAGTATAAAGTCTTCAGGTTGGTCATCCTAATACTGCCAGACAGTATAAAGTCTTGTCATACAGGTTGGTCATCCTAATACTGCCAGGCAGTATAAAGTCTTACCATACAAGTTGGTCATCCTAATACTGCCAGGCAGTATAAAGTCTTACCATACAGGTTGGTCATCCTAATACTGCCAGACAGTATAAAGTCTTGTCATACAGGTTGGTCATCCTAATACTGCCAGGCAGTATAAAGTCTTACCATACAAGTTGGTCATCCTAATACTGCCAGGCAGTATAAAGTCTTACCATACAGGTTGGTCATCCTAATACTACCAGGCAGTATAAAGTCTTACCATACAGGTTGGTCATCCTAATACTGCCAGGCAGTATAAAGTCTTACCATACAAGTTGGTCATCCTAATACTGCCAGACAGTATAAAGTCTTACCATACAGGTTGGTCATCCTAATACTACCAGGCAGTATAAAGTCTTACCATACAGGTTGGTCATCCTAATACTGCCAGGCAGTATAAAGTCTTACCATACAAGTTGGTCATCCTAATACTGCCAGGCAGTATAAAGTCTTACCATACAGGTTGGTCATCCTAATACTACCATGCAGTATAAAGTGTTACCATACAGGTTGGTCATCCTAATACTGCCAGACAGTATAAAGTCTTCAGGTTGGTCATCCTAATACTGCCAGGCAGTATAAAGTCTTACCATACAAGTTGGTCATCCTAATACTGCCAGGCAGTATAAAGTCTTACCATACAGGTTGGTCATCCTAATACTACCAGGCAGTATAAAGTCTTACCATACAGGTTGGTCATCCTAATACTGCCAGGCAGTATAAAGTCTTACCATACAAGTTGGTCATCCTAATACTGCCAGGCAGTATAAAGTCTTACCATACAGGTTGGTCATCCTAATACTACCAGGCAGTATAAAGTCTTACCATACAGGTTGGTCATCCTAATAGTGCCAGGCAGTATAAAGTCTTCAGGTTGGTCATCCTAATACTGCCAGACAGTATAAAGTCTTGTCATACAGGTTGGTCATCGTAATACTGCCAGGCAGTATAAAGTCTTGCCATACAGGTTGGTCATCCTAATACTGCCAGGCAGTATAAAGTCTTACCATACAGGTTGGTCATCCTAATACTACCAGGCAGTATAAAGTCTTGCCATACAGGTTGGTCATCCTAATACTGCCAGGCAGTATAAAGTCTTACCATACAAGTTGGTCATCCTAATACTGCCAGACAGTATAAAGTCTTACCATACAGGTTGGTCATCCTAATACTACCAGGCAGTATAAAGTCTTACCATACAGGTTGGTCATCCTAATACTGCCAGGCAGTATAAAGTCTTACCATACAAGTTGGTCATCCTAATACTGCCAGGCAGTATCAAGTCTTACCATACAGGTTGGTCATCCTAATACTACCATGCAGTATAAAGTCTTACCATAGAGGTTGGTCATCCTAATACTGCCAGGCAGTATAAAGTCTTACCATACAAGTTGGTCATCCTAATACTGCCAGGCAGTATAAAGTCTTACCATACAGGTTGGTCATCCTAATACTGCCAGGCAGTATAAAGTCTTACCATACAAGTTGGTCATCCTAATACTGCCAGGCAGTATAAAGTCTTACCATACAGGTTGGTCATCCTAATACTGCCAGACAGTATAAAGTCTTGTCATACAGGTTGGTCATCCTAATACTGCCAGGCAGTATAAAGTCTTACCATACAAGTTGGTCATCCTAATACTGCCAGGCAGTATAAAGTCTTACCATACAGGTTGGTCATCCTAATACTGCCAGGCAGTATAAAGTCTTGTCATACAGGTTGGTCATCCTAATACTGCCAGGCAGTATAAAGTCTTACCATACAAGTTGGTCATCCTAATACTGCCAGGCAGTATAAAGTCTTACCATACAGGTTGGTCATCCTAATACTGCCAGACAGTATAAAGTCTTGTCATACAGGTTGGTCATCCTAATACTGCCAGGCAGTATAAAGTCTTACCATACAAGTTGGTCATCCTAATACTGCCAGGCAGTATAAAGTCTTACCATACAGGTTGGTCATCCTAATACTGCCAGGCAGTATAAAGTCTTACCATACAGGTTGGTCATCCTAATACTGCCAGGCAGTATAAAGTCTTACCATACAAGTTGGTCATCCTAATACTGCCAGACAGTATAAAGTCTTACCATACAGGTTGGTCATCCTAATACTACCAGGCAGTATAAAGTCTTACCATACAGGTTGGTCATCCTAATACTGCCAGGCAGTATAAAGTCTTACCATACAAGTTGGTCATCCTAATACTGCCAGGCAGTATAAAGTCTTACCATACAGGTTGGTCATCCTAATACTACCATGCAGTATAAAGTGTTACCATACAGGTTGGTCATCCTAATACTGCCAGACAGTATAAAGTCTTTACATACAGGTTGGTCATCCTAATACTGCCAGGCAGTATAAAGTCTTACCATACAAGTTGGTCATCCTAATACTGCCAGGCAGTATAAAGTCTTACCATACAGGTTGGTCATCCTAATACTACCAGGCAGTATAAAGTCTTACCATACAGGTTGGTCATCCTAATACTGCCAGGCAGTATAAAGTCTTACCATACAAGTTGGTCATCCTAATACTGCCAGGCAGTATAAAGTCTTACCATACAGGTTGGTCATCCTAATACTACCAGGCAGTATAAAGTCTTACCATACAGGTTGGTCATCCTAATAGTGCCAGGCAGTATAAAGTCTTACCATACAGGTTGGTCATCCTAATACTGCCAGACAGTATAAAGTCTTGTCATACAGGTTGGTCATCCTAATACTGCCAGGCAGTATAAAGTCTTACCATACAAGTTGGTCATCCTAATACTGCCAGGCAGTATAAAGTCTTACCATACAGGTTGGTCATCCTAATACTGCCAGACAGTATAAAGTCTTACCATACAGGTTGGTCATCCTAATACTGCCAGGCAGTATAAAGTCTTACCATACAAGTTGGTCATCCTAATACTGCCAGGCAGTATAAAGTCTTACCATACAGGTTGGTCATCCTAATACTGCCAGGCAGTATAAAGTCTTACCATACAGGTTGGTCATCCTAATACTGCCAGGCAGTATAAAGTCTTACCATACAAGTTGGTCATCCTAATACTGCCAGACAGTATAAAGTCTTACCATACAGGTTGGTCATCCTAATACTACCAGGCAGTATAAAGTCTTACCATACAGGTTGGTCATCCTAATACTGCCAGGCAGTATAAAGTCTTACCATACAAGTTGGTCATCCTAATACTGCCAGGCAGTATAAAGTCTTACCATACAGGTTGGTCATCCTAATACTACCATGCAGTATAAAGTCTTACCATACAGGTTGGTCATCCTAATACTGCCAGACAGTATAAAGTCTTGTCATACAGGTTGGTCATCCTAATACTGCCAGGCAGTATAAAGTCTTACCATACAGGTTGGTCATCCTAATACTGCCACGCAGTATAAAGTCTTGTCATACAGGTTGGTCATCCTAATACTGCCAGGCAGTATAAAGTCTTACCATACAAGTTGGTCATCCTAATACTGCCAGGCAGTATAAAGTCTTACCATACAAGTTGGTCATCCTAATACTGCCAGGCAGTATAAAGTCTTACCATACAGGTTGGTCATCCTAATACTGCCAGACAGTATAAAGTCTTGTCATACAGGTTGGTCATCCTAATACTGCCAGGCAGTATAAAGTCTTACCATACAAGTTGGTCATCCTAATACTGCCAGGCAGTATAAAGTCTTACCATACAGGTTGGTCATCCTAATACTACCATGCAGTATAAAGTCTTACCATACAGGTTGGTCATCCTAATACTGCCAGACAGTATAAAGTCTTGTCATACAGGTTGGTCATCCTAATACTGCCAGGCAGTATAAAGTCTTACCATACAGGTTGGTCATCCTAATACTGCCACGCAGTATAAAGTCTTGTCATACAGGTTGGTCATCCTAATACTGCCAGGCAGTATAAAGTCTTACCATACAAGTTGGTCATCCTAATACTGCCAGGCAGTATAAAGTCTTACCATACAAGTTGGTCATCCTAATACTGCCAGGCAGTATAAAGTCTTACCATACAGGTTGGTCATCCTAATACTACCAGGCAGTATAAAGTCTTACCATACAGGTTGGTCATCCTAATACTGCCAGGCAGTATAAAGTCTTACCATACAAGTTGGTCATCCTAATACTGCCAGACAGTATAAAGTCTTACCATACAGGTTGGTCATCCTAATACTACCAGGCAGTATAAAGTCTTACCATACAGGTTGGTCATCCTAATACTGCCAGGCAGTATAAAGTCTTACCATACAAGTTGGTCATCCTAATACTGCCAGACAGTATAAAGTCTTACCATACAGGTTGGTCATCCTAATACTGCCAGGCAGTATAAAGTCTTACCATACAGGTTGGTCATCCTAATACTGCCAGGCAGTATAAAGTCTTACCATACAAGTTGGTCATCCTAATACTGCCAGGCAGTATCAAGTCTTACCATACAGGTTGGTCATCCTAATACTACCATGCAGTATAAAGTCTTACCATACAGGTTGGTCATCCTAATACTGCCAGGCAGTATAAAGTCTTGTCATACAGGTTGGTCATTCTAATACTGCCAGGCAGTATAAAGTCTTACCATACAGGTTGGTCATCCTAATACTACCATGCAGTATAAAGTCTTACCATACAAGTTGGTCATCCTAATACTGCCAGGCAGTATAAAGTCTTACCATACAGGTTGGTCATCCTAATACTACCAGGCAGTATAAAGTCTTACCATACAGGTTGGTCATCCTAATACTGCCAGGCAGTATAAAGTCTTACCATACAAGTTGGTCATCCTAATACTGCCAGACAGTATAAAGTCTTACCATACAGGTTGGTCATCCTAATACTGCCACGCAGTATAAAGTCTTGTCATACAGGTTGGTCATCCTAATACTGCCAGGCAGTATAAAGTCTTACCATACAAGTTGGTCATCCTAATACTGCCAGGCAGTATAAAGTCTTACCATACAAGTTGGTCATCCTAATACTGCCAGGCAGTATAAAGTCTTACCATACAGGTTGGTCATCCTAATACTACCAGGCAGTATAAAGTCTTACCATACAGGTTGGTCATCCTAATAATGCCAGGCAGTATAAAGTCTTATCATACAAGTTGGTCATCCTAATACTGCCAGACAGTATAAAGTCTTACCATACAGGTTGGTCATCCTAATACTACCAGGCAGTATAAAGTCTTACCATACAGGTTGGTCATCCTAATACTGCCAGGCAGTATAAAGTCTTACCATACAAGTTGGTCATACTAATACTGCCAGACAGTATAAAGTCTTACCATACAGGTTGGTCATCCTAATACTGCCAGGCAGTATAAAGTCTTACCATACAGGTTGGTCATCCTAATACTGCCAGGCAGTATAAAGTCTTACCATACAAGTTGGTCATCCTAATACTGCCAGGCAGTATCAAGTCTTACCATACAGGTTGGTCATCCTAATACTACCATGCAGTATAAAGTCTTACCATACAGGTTGGTCATCCTAATACTACCAGGCAGTATAAAGTCTTACCATACAGGTTGGTCATCCTAATACTGCCAGGCAGTATAAAGTCTTACCATACAGGTTGGTCATCCTAATACTACCATGCAGTATAAAGTCTTACCATACAGGTTGGTCATCCTAATACTGCCAGGCAGTATAAAGTCTTACCATACAAGTTGGTCATCCTAATACTGCCAGGCAGTATAAAGTCTTACCATACAAGTTGGTCATCCTAATACTGCCAGGCAGTATAAAGTCTTACCATACAGGTTGGTCATCCTAATACTGCCAGGCAGTATAAAGTCTTACCATACAAGTTGGTCATCCTAATACTGCCAGGCAGTATAAAGTCTTACCATACAGGTTGGTCATCCTAATACTACCAGGCAGTATAAAGTCTTACCATACAGGTTGGTCATCCTAATAGTGCCAGGCAGTATAAAGTCTTCAGGTTGGTCATCCTAATACTGCCAGACAGTATAAAGTCTTGTCATACAGGTTGGTCATCCTAATACTGCCAGGCAGTATAAAGTCTTACCATACAAGTTGGTCATCCTAATACTGCCAGGCAGTATAAAGTCTTACCATACAGGTTGGTCATCCTAATACTGCCAGGCAGTATCAAGTCTTACCATACAGGTTGGTCATCCTAATACTACCATGCAGTATAAAGTCTTACCATACAGGTTGGTCATCCTAATACTACCATGCAGTATAAAGTCTTACCATACAGGTTGGTCATCCTAATACTGCCAGACAGTATAAAGTCTTGTCATACAGGTTGGTCATCCTAATACTGCCAGGCAGTATAAAGTCTTACCATACAAGTTGGTCATCCTAATACTGCCAGGCAGTATAAAGTCTTACCATACAAGTTGGTCATCCTAATACTGCCAGGCAGTATAAAGTCTTACCATACAGGTTGGTCATCCTAATACTGCCAGGCAGTATAAAGTCTTGTCATACAGGTTGGTCATTCTAATACTGCCAGGCAGTATAAAGTCTTACCATACAGGTTGGTCATCCTAATACTGCCAGGCAGTATAAAGTCTTACCATACAGGTTGGTCATCCTAATACTGCCAGGCAGTATAAAGTCTTACCATACAGGCTGCTCATCCTAATACTGCCAGACAGTATAAAGTCTTACCATACAGGCTGGTCATCCTAATACTGCCAGGCAGTATAAAGTCTTACCATACAGGTTGGTCATCCTAATACTACCAGGCAGTATAAAGTCTTACCATACAGGTTGGTCATACCATGCAGTATAAAGTCTTACCATACAGGTTGGTCATCCTAATACTGCCAGGCAGCATAAAGTCTTACCATACAGGTTGGTCATCCTAATAAGTCTTACCATGCAGGTGAAAGTACTGATTATCCTTAGAATTTATTCTGACTAAAATGGGGCAGGGGGGGGGGGGGCACAGTGGGACAATATTCAGACTTCATCCAGATTATGACGAACATTGGATTCTAACAAAAAACATTTTCCTTATGAAGAGTTACATATACCTGGCATTAAAAACGAGCTGTAATGTGCATTTACCCTCTTCAGAAAACTACAATAAAACCATACCATCAAGAGGAAACATACTTGTAAAAGCATCTATTAACCCTAACCCTCCAGGGTATTTTGGCTAGAAACCCTGCCAGACGCATCAGATTGCATCGTTTGTCAAAGTGACTATGGCAGGGTTAGGGTTAATAATAATAATAATAATAATGTGGACTTATATGGCACACGTATCCACCAAACTGGTGCTCAAGGCACATTACATTATTACATCTATTGTGTGTTTACTTTTTCAGAAAAATGACACATAGAGCAAGTTAATACTGTACACTAGACAATCTTCTTACAATGAATAATCTATCTTAAACATTAAGTATTAAAAGGAAAAGTACATTATCTGAAGGTACCAAAAAAAATTCTACACTTTTCTCAAGATTAAACCGACTCTAGATTGAACTTAAACTTTCACAGATCAGTTGGTTCGAGTACATCTTGGTTCAAAAAGAGAAAGAAGTTTTTCCTACATAATACCAATGCTGGGTACCTTTCCTTTAAACAACCATGTGATCACATCTCAACCAATTAGAATGTCTCAACTGTCTGTCATTTCTGAATCAAGTTCATGCTTAACAAGTTTTTAATGAGAAAACCTACCATTGACTCTGGTTGGTCACCAATTAGTTTAATCAGCTAGTAGTCAACATTTGGCGCATTGATGTCTTCATGGCGTTGCCTGTTGACAGAAACAGGGCTGCTATTCGTCTGTAGCCATTTGTCACAACAACCTGAAAAGACAAAATTGCAAATTTACTTTAACACTCCTGATTGATGATGACCACAGCATTGTATTGAACAGCTCTTGTAAAAAAACAAACGACAACTAATCTATGAAAAGATTACTGATCATTCAAAGACGTGTCACAAATGAAAACATCCTGTCCAACATATGGAGTACATCGTAGATTTGCAATCCCTTCAAGGGTTCCATGGCCGAGTCTAGCACATCAGACTTGTGTTCTGATGGCCGAGACTAGGCTGTTTACACCATATTGTTTTAAAGCTAGCATGGGTTTGCAGCGGACATTGCGTTGAGAAGATAGTCAATAATGTATATTAAAAACAAGGTTAAAATTATCCGGCAGGTCAAAGGTTATCCCATGTTTTTCTTTATTCTTCATTTGGCACCAGCAAGGACAGTAACAGCACCATCTTTGGCACTTCAAATTAGTTTAACTTCATCCTATAATTAATAAAACTTGGTATAACCAATTGTTGTTTATTTATGTTTCAATGCTGATTATTTTGTAATTATTTGTTTAATTTGCATAATTAATGAGATAATTTGTATAAATAATTACTAGTTTATGCAAACAAATATTTTTCAAGTAAACTGTCCATATTTTCTTCAAAAGAATATAGTGTTGCAATTTTAATCCACACTGACATTTGTAAATGAACTAATTGCATTTAATTACCTAAACTGCATAATTCGCAATATTTGATAAAAACTCATACGTTTTTGTTGTTTCTCCAATACAGTACAAAAGTTATACCTTTTTGGAATATATGTAGGAATTTAAAAATTTTTTTTATTCATTTATTTATTTTATTTAATTATTCATTTTTTTTGGAGGGGGGAGAAGAAATTTTTAGGTTTTCACCATAAGATGTGTTGGAAGTCTAGTTAATTTAAAAAAAAAAAATTGGTGATGTGATAATTTAAATAATAGAATATACACGCTGGATGAAAATTAGTGGCTACTTTAAAATCACGAATGTCTTTAAAAATGGAAAACAAATGATAAAAGATCTCCAAAAATTAACTGTCTTGTTTTGTCTTATTTCTTTGGACAAGTGTGAACAATGTTTACATCTAGTACAATCAGGGTTGCTTGATTTAAATCACGTTGGTTTAAATCGCGATTTAAATCACATGATTTTTTCAAAATAAATCACTGATTTAAATTTGAAAAATTATTTTTTTGAGATTTTTCTTATTTGTAAGTTTAATGTAACATCAATTTAGTAAATATAACCAACTGGATCAAAATAATTAAAGAGGTTTAGAATATTTAAAAGAACCCCCAAAACCATCACCCCCATAAATTTGACAAGCAGATGTTTTTAATTACCAATCCCATACAGCATTTCTAAATTTCGAATATAAAATCATTAATGACTCATTCGGACAAACTATTTTTCTATTATCTTCTTTTAATACATAAAACACTTTAATGGTAACAATACTCTAACTAATTGGTAGGCAAAAAGTTCAGGAATGATATCTGTACTAGATCAACATTACACTAACACAAAACAAATTGAAATTTTTGTGGGGGGGACATGTACTTTGAACGTTTTTTATAACCATTTTTTTTACATTTTATTCTAAATTTTAAGTAGATACCATATTGATTGGGTTAAGATCATCTTTCTAACCATAGTCTGTAGTCTGCACTATGTATTTGATTATAATATCTTGGGAAAAATCACTTTTTAAGTACATGTATTTGGGTTATGATATTATTACATGTATGTCCTCTTATTATGTCTCCCCTGAATTGTTTGGCATTATACTAATATTCTTCATTCATATCATGAGAAGTACTGTTTTCCATATTTTCCTGTAAAGCTGGTGTGACACTCACCTTATTTTACTCACAAATGCTAAATGATTACAACAAGTGCATGACATTGTTGCCAGAAATCAAACCTATATTTTAGTTATGATTACATTTCAACATGCAGCTCAAATGCATGTTTTGCTCTATTAAACCTAACTCCCTAGGCATTGTATTAAAACAATAAAAATCCTCCAACTGGCTTTGCTGTCTAGGGAGTTAGGGTTAACTAGAAAAGCCAGCTAATGACTTAAATCAGATTATAGCACAACTTTCCAGAAATGTACGTCCTGCAATTATCAAAGGCAATGGATTTATCTGAACAAAGCAAAACTTAGGTGAGTGTCACTCACTTTAAATTATTTTTTCAAAAACATTTAAAAAAATTAAAAAAATCCGATTTAAATTTTAAAAAAATCCGATTTTTTGATTTAAAAAAAATCAAAAAAATCAGCAACCCTGGTTCCAATAATCAAAGGGATGTACAAAATATTTTCTTTGAAATAAACCAAGGAAAATGAAAAAAAAATTGAAAAAATTAGTGCTAGAGAAAGCACTTTCAATGAACAGCCTACCGAGTCATCAGAATGTGGGCTAAATTTACTGACATATAACTCAAATGAACCAACAAATTATGTCAATCAGAAATACCAACAAGTTTGTGAATTTACCGACAGACACTATTTTGCCAACACAATTGGGTATAGACTAGAGTAAGTCTGGTACAGTTCGACTGGTACAGTGTACATGCTATGCAATTGTAAATAAATAACAATTGAATTGTAAATATGACCAGCGAATGGGATCTTCCAAGACAAGTTGGGAGCTAACCTAAACCTTAACGTTCGTCTAAATAATGCACAACAAGAAAGCAAGACATGTGGAAATTCAACCACGTGATGTTTCAAACAAATCAAAGATGGCGCTATTTTAATGCCAACAAGTTTGCTGCTACTGAGTGCTAGGCCTAATTAACATGGCTTAATTTCCTCTTTGTATTTTTTGTTTGGGTCCCTAAAACGTACATATAAGTAGCCGGTAATACTTCTTGTAACACTGAAATGCATCAATAATGATCAAAACAAGATATTTACGGCGAATTTTGGATTTGTTTTGCGGAGGTACGTACCTTAATTTCGATCCATGCGTTCTAGTGTTAAACAGCCAGGATAGACTGGTTACTTAAAGATCAATTCATCTATCCATTGCAGTATGTAATATGGGTACTAGACTGCGCTAAACCATGCAATAATTATCAACTAAATTAATGCGCCGAGCCTCACCATTGTATGCTTCGCCAATATTTGTTAAACAGATACCTTTCGAGGGCTTTGCAATTGACAAATTGTAGAAATATAGCTCAAAATTGTGACTGTAGATTTAAAAGATACTTGGCTTCCCGGTGGACCGGAAAAAATTATTCGTTGGAAGGTCGTCCTATGTTGCTGTCAAGCGGAGGGAGATCTTTCAGAAAATCGTGGACATTTTAAGCACTACTTTGGGGGGGGGGGGGGGGGGGGGGTCTTCCGAAGGGATTATGCCCTCTATTTTCTTTATAAAAAAGACTTTAAAATTGCAGACATTAAATAAATGTTAAGGGCTGGTATTCTTCTGGAGGGATTATATAATAATAATAATAAAGTGGACCGATCACGTATCCACCAAACTGGTGCTCAAGGCGCATTACATTATTACCCCTGCTCATATCAGGCGCATAAATCATTCCTGAAACCATCTCAGCTCCCTGGGGAGTATACGGCTCAATTGCTGCCATTTCGGCGCATATTGGGCTAATCAAACACAACAACCAACTCTGCCATCACAGGTACCCATTTACCCCTGGGTGGAGAGAAGCAATTATGGTAAAGTGTCTTGCTCACTGACACAAGCACCATGTTCGCGGTTGGGATTCGAAACTACATTCTGACGACCCATCAGAACACAAATCTGATGCACTAAACCGCTCGACCATGGCCTCATCTTTCTTTGTAAAAAATACTTTACTGAAATAATTGATGGAATTTTAGCCCCAAATCATGACAGTGGATATAAAAGAACATAGCATATTAAATAACAGATGTACATCAACATTTTGCTTTTAAGTTTAAAACAGCTTTAAGATTTGCAAATATTTTGAAAATTAGGCCTATGCATTTAACATTTGTTTTTATGTGTGTTAATTTATGGTGGGATGTATCCATGTTTTCCATAGGATGTCAAAGGAACATACATAGGCCTTGGGTTGGGTTGACTTGGGTTGATTATAATTGACTAAATAAGTCATAATAATGATTTCTGTTTGACTTAGTTATATCTCATAATTTATGATTAAGCTCGAAGCTTGCTGTAACCAAGTATTTTTTTTATAATATTTATGTCAAGTTAGTTTTGGAAGATTTGAAAACGTTTAACAGTTTCTTGAAGTACACTACACAGTATCCCATTGGGGTACACCTGTTTTTCCAATGCTGAAATTAGCCGTAAATGTTCTAGATTGAAATAAATAATTTAATTTTGTTTATAATCTGTGGTACACCTTGCAGCGAGCCGTAAGCCACGTGAGGGGTACCAAATTTAGCCCGAGAACGATGAGGTCGATCACTATGGGTACGACGTCGGCTCTAGATATGAGAAAATGTACGTGAAGCTAAAAATGTAATAGACTTAATAGCATGCTCAGGAATTCCCTATTATTGATAATATTATGAGTATGACGCACACATTGTGGCAATACACTGACATTGATCTCAAACGTTTTCACAACGTATTCATTATTTGTATGACCGAGTCAGCATCAAGTGACCTTTGGAATGGTGCACTGTCATCGAGTGCGTCATCGGTAAAGCGTATGTGACTATGAATCCCAAATTATTTGGTAATTTGGAAATTCCACATAAAGTTTTTAACAAATTGGACTGACGGGGAATTGCTCAGTTAAGTAATTTACCCATTGAAAAATGTATTTTCTTCCATAAAGGAATGGAAAGTATAATTGATGTTTCTAACTCTTTTCAGAGCTTTGCAGTTTTAGTGTGCCGTTTTAATCATTTCATTTAGGCTATGATATTTTGTAATTGTGAATTTATTTTTTTGGGGCGGGCAATGGCGGCTAGCATGCACAAAATTAAAAAAATGTTTGCGGTTCTTTATATTATTCACTGACAATAATCAAAACACCAAACATTTCAAACTTCAATCGATTGGAGGGAGGATAGATCTAGTTCTGTGGACACAGACACATTATTTTGATGACTTTAATGTGTTTATATTTGTTTATCCTCAACAAGCCTCTATTCAAGTATATTTTTGTAGTGTCTTAAGATATTAAGAAAATATAACAATGATCACAAGAAAACAGGAACTCATTGGCAATAGCAAAAATACAAAGCACCAACCCCCCTCCCGAAACGTACACAGTCAATAGCCATAATGAATCCCAAAACGTGCCGTGTAGAGATCACACTCACAGTTCATTATGAATTAGCGTAGGACTATATGGAAGAAAATTGGGGGACAATATCAAACAAACCTAGTTGCAGTTTCAATTAAATTAATACCTTACAGATTGTCATTGTGTACCTATGCAATGACCCAATTTCTGCTTTTATCTCTGTTGGCAAACATGACGAAAAAAACACGTTTTTGATTGCATGATGAAGATGATATCATAAGTATTTTTAGCCACAAAGTCAGTAAATCTAATGAAAAACGTTTGAATCGTTTTCCATTCGTTGAATACAGGGTTGACTATAAAATCACTCACGGCTCATGTTATGTTCTATACACAATTTTGTAGAGTGAACTATACTCGCTGTATACAGAGTTATCGACTGACATCGTAATTTTTTCAAGTATTACTGCTGCTTAAATTAACTTCGCATCGTACACAATTACAAACACTATCCAGTCAGCATTTTGTCTGCTGTTCACAATTCACAATGGCACCCAATGAGAGCGATGAGCATTGTCCTCGCGAACATCTCCACCGGAACCGTCAATACCACAGCTGCCATCCCCACCAGCTTCCCTTTCTCCCTCCTCCACCTCCTCATGATCCTCGGTGTTTCTCCCGAGGAGTTATGGATCCACGCCCATTTATGATGGCCAGCGATCCTCGTCCTGGCGTCTGTGATCATGACAACATCAGGCATCATCCCATTCCTGGCCAGGGGCTTCCAGATGATGTTCACTGGTTTGGAGATCGAGGAGCTTGCTTCAATGCAGACAGGGGAATGAAGGGTCGTTTATTGGACCAATGGGACAACGATTCTTCTGATAGGTAAAACTTGTAGCTTTGCATGGTGAGGATGATAAGTAAGACTAATTGCGGTGACACCATGTGGAATCTCAATTGAGTAGTAATTAGTTCTGAAAAGAACTGGGGGTACAACTCGACGTTTCGATCAGTATGCTCTGATCGTCCTCAGGAGAATGCCGGACTCTGGAAAATGCTGCTGCTTAAGTAGGCTGCTGGAGGATCATCCCATGAATGGATGCTGGAGGATTAGTTCGTTGAGGCGCGCAGGCGGGAAACTGTGAGACTATGAGACTAGGATCCTAGGGGTTGGGGAGAGGAGTGTGTGCTCACTGAACTGAATCAGTTGTTAACAAGCACAGGGGAAGGAGGGTGGTTGACTTAGGATATAGGGATCCCTCAGTCTGGGGTGGGTTATGGACTTTGGATATAGAAGATCCTTCAGTCTGTAGTATAGGTCGCCAAATGTCGCTGATGAAGAAACCGATGTCCTGTGGCACAGTGTCGTGTTTGACGATCTCGATGGCCTCTCTGATGCGTCTGGGGTGCCATGCGTCGATGGGTGTGATGAGTTGGGCTGCCTGCCAGTCGATTTGGTGGTCCTTGATGTGCGAGTGCTTGACGATGGCGGACTTCTCGAAATCTCCTCTGCGGCCGTGTGCGCGGTGTTCCTTCAATCTGATGGGGAGGTTGCGTTTTGTTTCGCCGATGTACACCTTACCGCACTCACAGGGGATCCGGTAGACTCCCGCTCTGTTGTTTGGGTCCGGTTTGTCCTTGTGGGTATGTAGAAGTCCTTGGAGTTTGCTGGGGGCTGAGTGGAACACATCGATGCCTGCTTGTCGGAGGATGCGTTGTAGTTTGTGAGACGTCGAACCTAGATAGGGAGACAAGCAGAGGGTTAGATCACTTACCTTGCTTTTGGAGTTTGGAACCGGCTTCGCTGTGCTGATCTTGTTGGGATTGTAACCGTTGCGTTTGAGGGTAGTTCGGATGTGCTGTAGTTCCTTGGGAAGGCTGTCCTTGTCACAAATGTTGTAGGCGCGTTGTACGAGCGTACGGTTGACCGATGACTTGATGCTTGGATGATGGAAGGAGCGCTGGTTCAGGTACCGATCTGTGTGCGTGGGCTTTCTGTAGACGTTGTGGTGTAGGGAGCCGTCTGGGTTTCTGGAAATGCCAACATCAAGGAACGCGATCTTGTCATCTTCTTCCGTTTCCATGGTGAACTTGATGCTCGGGTGTTGCTGGTTTAGATGTTGTAGAAAATCCTGGAGTGTGTCTCTGCCGTGTGGCCAAACCACAAAGGTGTCATCCACGTATCGGAGCCACAGCTTGGGTTGGAGGTCGGCGGTGTTGAGGGAAGAGTTTTCAAACTCTTCCATGAAAATATCAGCAAGGACCGGGGATAAAGGAGATGGTGAAAAGGAAGACGTCATGCATCATGGGCAGGAGGAGCTGGACCGTGACCCCAGACATGGATTTGGTCGCAGAGGGCGAGGACGCGGTTCTTTCGGTCGTGGTGGATTTGGTCGCAGTGACTTGTCGCCTGGAGGCAGATTTGGTCGCGGTGGCTCTACGCCTAGAGGCGGATTTGGTCGCGGTGGCATGTCGACTGGAGGCTTTGGTCGTGGTAGCTTCGGCAACGGTGGTCGTGGTGGCTTTGGACGACACGGATGCCATCAAAGACCATGCCACCCATTCATTCATCAATGGGAAAATGACAGCGATACCAGCAGCGACGACGGCAATGACACTGACTATGAAGTAGCGATGGACCTTCAGCAGTTCAAGAGCAAGAACATCAGCGTTCGACTGGTTGGCAGGTATTTGACAGTGGAGGCAATGGGGAAGGTGAGGCGGGGCCATGATGGGCATCACAGGGGTAAAAAATGTAGAAGATACTTCGTGGAACACTGCACCCTTCCCAAGAGTGCTGACAGGGGCAAGATGACGGTCATTTTGAATGAAGTTGGGGTGCTGACTATTAAAACACCTTATAAGGAGAGCAAGGCTGAAGACGACGCAATACCATTTGAGCAAGAAGTCAGGATTCAAGACCAAAGGTCATCACAGGAGCCAGGGGGACGTGTTGGTGATCTCATGGATGCCGGAGAGGAAAACTAGGTCCACGACATTAAGAGAGAGCTGAATGACTCACACATTCAATGAACATTATATTCCGTAGCATTTTCCCTATGTTCCAATTCATGGTAAAATAATGGGCCAATTAATCTGACTGCACAGGGAAAATAATTTGACTTTGCTGCGCCTCGCTGGTCGCACTGGCGGATTCAGGGAAGTGGGTGGGGAGTGTTTCTCTTTTTCATGTAAATGTACCCTACACTCTTAAAACTAAAGTGATGAATCAACCTTTTAAGAGTTCGGTGTGTGACACCACTTTATAAAGTTAAATTCAACTCAATGAAAGTGTTGAATTAATACGGAGTCAAGTCTAACTTTATCAATGTTAATTCAACACTTTTAAAAGTTAAATCCAACTTTATAAAGAGTTGTCACTGACCGAACTTTTTAAAATGTTGATTCAACACTTTGGTTTTAAGAGTGTATGTTTTTAGTGTTCCCCTCCACTCTTTGGCTTTGTTGCCCTTTATTGCCGTGTCCCCCCGTTTTCCAGACCCTGGATCCACCCTTGCCTCGCCGGATACGGGTACAAAAAAAAACATAGGCCTATATATATTTTTAACTACATTTGTAACTACCTGATTACAAAATAACCGAAATATTATCCGAAAAATAACTGTATGTGAAGTTGGTAAAGGTACCAATCATCCTGAAACATGTGTCTGTCTGAAGAGCTCTAATTACAGCGAAAACACACACAATTTGTTTTTTTATGCTTTTTCACACCTTTCTCATGACTTAAGTTATACAATCTGCATTGACCTGAAACTTTCACAGGTTAACCAAACAAAAAAAAGTCTCCGGTTTCTGGTCATCGGTCGGCTGAATAATCTTTTTTCGGCCATCTTTTTTTTGACAACAGGGAAATACATGATACATTACGCGGGGACCAAATTTCCCATATACAAAGTATGGTGGCTAAGAGAGGCCTCACAAATCGGACAAACGTTCATACCCCTATGTGAAAAAGTCGTTTAAAGCACATCACGGCAGAATTCCAATCGATCCAACAATTTTGGCTGCAATTGGACATCGTTTCATAGCTAAAAACCGGAGACATTTTTGGGGCCTAATGTATATCTTGAATCATGCCAAGCAGTTTTGCAAATGCCTTCCCTGTAACTGAATCTTTTTTCACAGGATGGTGAAAGGGAAAACCGGTACAACATTGGTAAATACCCGATCGACAAAAACATTACTGAATGGCCAACGGTTATCTGGAAGCATACTAGGTGTGTTGTTACAAATTTACCAATAATCCTGGAAAATCCGGTCTAAAGTGCCCTCGTTTCAGAGAAAAACCTTCTGTTTAAAATATATATAGGCCTATTTCGATTACAAAATTATGTTTACTGAATAGTGACAGTATGACTATTATTGTCAATGTTGTATTTTGGCTTAGGACAGCAAAAGTTAATGACTTCCATTATTATGTCATACAGGACTGTTAAATATTATCAATGTTGAGAAAAATGAAAATGAAGTAATGACAACAATATTCAATTAAAAAAATGAAATAATACAACACTGTTTTAAAAAATAATTTTCACAATGTATATATAATTGGCATGATTCATAACTAGAAGCACACAAATAAAATACAATAAAAATATATATATATTTTATTAAAATACAATAAAAAATTTAAAATAATCAAATTACGATTTTTTTCTGCTGATATCTCAGAATATAAGATTTTATGGTTTCTATAGACCAGTGTACATTGTGTGCTCTTTTGTAAACATGGCACATCAGCTCTGAGAGAGTATAATCATAAAACCCATAGAAGCCAACATTACCTTCCCTTTAACAATAAGCTGGGTTGGATTGCTAAATGACGCATCCTGTCCTTTAAGACTTGACATGCAACAGTTATATGTTTCTATGTACAATTTTATAGTTTGGACATACTTCTAACATCTGCCAGAATATCACTGAAACTAGGCGTGCACAATTGGCTCTATTGGCACCCAGGATCTTGAGTGGGGGGGGGGGGGGAGGGGGGGGCACAGTAAACACTTGAGGGGCAAAATGTGAATGCACAGAGACAAAACAGGGGAACACACCCACCTTTTTCCCTCTCCCTCCGGAAGCAACTATACTCTGCTGGGTAGTTCCAAATTTTCGACTAGGGTAGGTACCGGTAGGTAGCATATGGACTACCGTCACGATCAACAGGGCATGGAATCGGAATGCTAGTTTTAGATTAACTCATCAGTGACTGCCATAATACCCCACATGATAAGGTCATATTACCGTTGCTGCTGCAGAAATGAGCCTGTAATTTTCCGTCACTGTGTTAATCTTAAACTAGGACATCGATTCCATGCCCTGTCGAAAGTCTGCTCTGATCGTGATGATATTGCCCCTTTAAGATGTAGTGGAGTTTTAGTCATTAAAGAAGCATTTGTATGCTTACTAGGCAGGGTGGACATCTTCAACATGAGAACTGTTTCTGGTAAAATACAAAAAATACATTTAACAATCAAATTAAATGCACAAATTTGTGTGTAAATGTTTTATTTCAAATGTCTAGAGACTGCAAACAACACCCCAAGATATTATGTCAAGAGGTATAATTATCATGCAGGGTATAACCATGAAGACTATTTCAGGGAAATATTGACTTTTTGTCATGATTGTGTTTACTTTTGTGCTTTGAAAGGCACAAGGTTGCTCTTGTAATATCCCTGCTGACTAGGTCAATGAGAGTGTGTAAATTTAAGGGTATTTTCAATTGATAAGTGTACAAGCACAATATCTCTAGAGATTATTGGCTTTTTGAAGTATAAATTGTTAACTATGTACCTATCGTCGGCTCAGTGCTATAAGGTCGTTAAGTTACGTAATGGACCAAAGGTCGTTAAAAAAAAAAAATTTAAAGGCTATAAAACAGTAAATAAAATATAAAAATCAAAAATTAATGTTTCCTTATGAAAATCTAAACATAGATTTTCATAAGGAAACATTAATTTTTGATTTTTATATTTTATTTACTGTTTTATAGCCTTTTTGAAATTTTTTGTTAACGACCTTTTGTCCATTACGTAACTTAACGACCTTATAGCACTGAGCCGACGATATGTATCAATTGTATGCGTTTCTCATAACCAAAGTGCCCAATCGACAGACACAACTTGGATATGATGTCAATAGAACATTTTGTCAGAACACTCAGTTTTGTCTAAAGCATATTTATATCTTTTCATGTTCTTTGTTATGGCCTACCTCTTAATTGTATTTCAGTGGTAGCAGTACAAACAGGATTTTAGGATCTGTGTATATGGCTGGGTTGGTTGGGCTGTATAAATTGACATCAATGGTCATGCCACACAAGTTATATGTTCAGGCCTTATTCCACAGCTCATCTTAGTCTTCCTGTGAATACAAAAAATAAATAAATCACATCAACGCATGTTCATGTAATTTATGCAGATGAACTGTTTTGATAGTTAAATAGACTGCAGACTACTTGCAGTATCTGAACAAAAACATTCTTCAGAATTACTTCTTCGTATTTTTTTGTAAATTATTATTGTAGTCAATGTGACTGTGTCTCAATACTGGAGAAAATGAATAAATGAATGAATGAATGAAAAAGTACTGATATAAATACAGTTTACGGCAAGTCTGGATGAAGACAGCTTGTGGTCATGGATGAAAATAGACAAGCTGAATACAATCCTTCATTTTCACTCCTGGAGTAAACACCAAGCATGTCACTTTTTTCCCATTAATAAATGCCAATTGTTTTAAAAACTTTTTGTTGTAAAGAGAAAAACATAAACTGTTAAAACCCTGTATTTGGGGTATTTGGGGATGCATACATGTCAGTGCATGACATACTAAAAAGTTGCTCTCAATTGGTCTTACAGCCAGAACATTTTTTGTAAAAAGTCTGTAAATTCATCCGTACTTTATAAGAAATAAGATGTGAAAATAAAAAGCAGAAACAGCAGTATGCCCCACGCCTGGAATTCTTGTAGGGCAAAGCCACTTTCCCTGAGTAAACCCTAAAGGGCACTTCCATAAGAATATCAGAATGTCTATGGGGAAACTGTAAAGGGGCACTAAGGCAAAGGCCAGGGCAAGAGATGCCATGACCTCGATCCGTGGCCTTCTTAAAATTCCAGGCATGATGCCCCTTCTGCTTCACCAGCATAGCATAGAAACCAAGCGTGACAGTTCCAGCTTAGTTTAAAATGATAGCACCTCGGACAAAAATATTTAAAGGGAAATTTGATACTATCATCAATTTTAGACCAAGTTAATTTCGTGTAAGTCTAAGATTATTTGTTTTTTGAGAATAAAAAATTAAAGGCCCTGTACATACAGTATCATACATAACAACTCGTACTCCATACGTGGGGAACGTTAAACAAAACATACAAATAGTTAACAGTCTAGGGAATCTTAAGTATTTGGCAGTCTAGGGAACCTTGCAATAATCAACACAGTGTGCGTGGGGAGTGTGAGCTTTATTTTCATTACACTTTGGTCATACTGAGGCCCCCTTGCTACTGTTGAAACAGCCCACGCAGTCTATGGAGCATTGCATATTCAGTACAGTGTGTGCACGGTGAGTGTGTGCTTTATTATACTGTACTAAATTAACATTGATAATTTTGAAGAAAAAAAGAGCTAAATTACCGTACAACATTGATAATTTAGAAATAGTTCATGATAATATCAAACAAGCAATGCAATAAGCATACAAAACTATACCAACCAAAGGATATAAAACAGACTCCCAATGTGACATGAACAATTGTATTCCCATGGAAATTTCAGATGTCAGATTTGTTTTGTATTAACTGTACCTTTCCTCTGATCAGTATTTGATCAGCTTTCTTTAGAGTGCCTTCAATAATAAATCCTTGGGTTATCTCCATTACATTTGTTATGTACAGTCACAACTCGTCAGATTTATTTCACTTGCTTTATTTACCATGGTAAAATGAAAGAGATGGTACACCATTTGTAAAAATTCTGTGCATCCACTCTTCATATTACAATGAAGAGATTCATGTATACTGAACAAAATTATAAACGCCCCATGTGACACTTTGAAACTTTTATTAGCCTTAGAGGTTGCAAAATCATACAAAATTCATTTTGTTGTTCAATATGCTACAGATTACTGTCCGTTAGAACACGATAGTGGCGTCTGGCAATCATGGACATGCATGTGGACACGGTGGGGGTCAGGTTGAAACATGGGGCGTTTATATTTTTGCTCAGTGTATATATAGAAATTTAATATGTGAAAGTTTCACCTTATTTTGACATGCCATTAAAGGAGAGGTAACATATCTTCATTTCAACACTCAATATTTCAAGAAACATATCATAAAACTAACCTGTGAAAAAAATCATCACAATAGGTGCTCACATTTTGAATGTCATTTTTGTAGGGAGAAGAACACTTTTCCTAATTAAAGGGCACTTCCATTAGAATATCTGAATGTCTATGGATTTTTCAAGGGGCACCACGACAAAGACAAGTGTTAACAGATGGTACCTGCAAAAACTTAAACTTGTTTTGCAAAAAGTTGCTGGTCTTCAACTTTTTGTGAATTCCACGTAACAATTCCCATTTTTCTCTAAGATGAAATCACTACAGATGGAATAAGCTACTAGGATGATTGATACATGTATCACCTTTAAAACAAGTATACTTAAATAAATAGAGAATTGGCTGTTGCAAACTGCTTACCAATCTAAAGGACCTGTAATGCAAAACAGTAGATACTGAACCTGCTAGGTTCGAAACGTAAGGCGAATGAATAACTACCATTTTGCAAGTACACTTAAAGATAATTATGAATTTGATAATCTGTTAAAAAACCTTCCCATTAAAGAGAAAATAGCAAAATGCATGCATATAAATGTATTTTAATGTGGAAAATATGACCCATTGCAAATTTGTAATAGAATTAACGTTTTCTCAGAAAAATAAGTGAAGGAATAATTTCTCAGGATATTTGGTACCATCACCAACTTCACATCAAGCATGTTTTTAGACTATAATTCAATTAATGTTGTAATTGGGCAATTACCAAAGGTTTAAACTACACTCCCTTTAAAAGTACAACATAATTCCATTGAAAAAATATTTACTTCTCTTCATAAAATCATGGCTGGGAAATATGAGATGACAATTTCTCTGGTTGTCGGATGTGATTTAACGAATTATTTGTAATATTTCTTTTGGGGGGGGGGGGGGGGGAAACAAATAACTAGCAATAGATTTTGAATTTTTAGAAATGTATCAAATTTTACTTTAAGAATGTAATCCACACTAAGAGGTCTTTTGTCAAATGCAGGAGGAAATTAAAGGCAAATTGACCCACTGGCTACTTTGGAATGCTTTGGGGATCTCACTAATAAACAGACTGTCATCACTGGTTGATTGCGCAGCAGTAACACAAAGTGACTGAGCCCAAGAGGCAATTTGTACAAATGGGATGGAGTGAAAGTTACACCTAGCAATCCGAACAATCTTTGCAGAATATCGACCATGAAAAAGTGGTGCAATGAGATGAACATGTCTCTCATGACAAGATGAATTTCTCAGGGGATGTAAAAGGATCTACCTTTTTCTCACTATGACTATCCAGCTTGTTTTTCGGTTACAATTAATTATTAATCTCTCAGTTTTTCTTCCATCATTTACTTTTTGTATGTTAGTTTCTGAGCTTTTTGGATGACAATAATATTGTTAGTTCATTATCCATGGCTTTGTTTCTTTCTGTTTTTGACTTTCATTTCAATATTCCTTGAGGTATTAATATTTAACCACAAGCTTCCACTTTTTAAATTTCCCTTTGTATTCTCAATTTTGCATTTTATTTGTGCACAACTTATTGGATTTCAATCATTTTCAGCTGTGTTCATATACTGTTGATAGCACCTAATGATTAACTTACCAGGTAACTCACCTCCTAAACATGTCACACTGCACTTTCTCTTCTCTTGTGGGCAACACTGCAAACCCATTTTAAAACTGTCAGGAAAAAAAAGGTATGAAAACACAATATTTGTTAAAATGTGTGAAAGATGGTTTTTATGGTACAGTATCAGAGGTTACTGTACCCAATTTCTGGACAGAATTGTCACACCAGTCAAACCCTGAATAAACCCATGCCTGCACACCGACCATTAAGAAATTTTTAAGTTAAACTAGTCTGACTGGCTGGTCACGGGCATCACATCTTGGACTCGAAAATGAATGATTCAATACTAAAAAAAACATACTTTGGAATTCTTTTCATAGAAATTATACCTGGCGATGTAAAAATTGTGGTATTTTATTAAAGACCAAACAAAAATACTGTGATTACTCAGTTTTACCCCAAAACGCCCACATCTTAATTAGGGGAGTATCCTCTATTTACCCTAATTGACGCACATAAGGTTATATAATCATCTGGACGGTAACTTACAAATGAAATTATAAGTTTTGTGTTTCAGTTTGTTTCAGTGAAGGATTCTCTTGTAAAATGCTGAATCTCAATGCATGATCATACGCATGAACGTGTGGAGCGTTGGTTTTTGAGACGCACAGAATTTTGGTCATCAAAAAATTGATGTTGGTATAATGATATACCCCCAAACTGGCAAAGTTGATGGGGGCACAAAAAATGTACCCAAGAAGAAAAACAGTTGAATCATGTTTCATCTTATTCCGGATGGTTGTAAAATTGTTTTTAATCTTGAAAATAATTTTTTTTTTAAATACATTTTTTACATAAAATGGTATGATTTGGAGAAGCTATAAAAACTTTTAATCAATATTCTTGAAAGACCAATAGGTGGTTATAATTTTGGCAAAAAGTACTTTGGAACTTGTAATGTGTAAAAATGCTGTTAACATTTTGTCAATTAATAGATTTATTGTCATAATCATGATATTGATGTTTCATATTCTCAATAATTTTCCACTACTGATGAAGTGAACATTAACGAATTAAGTAGTCTTCGTTTCTTCTATAAGAAACACGTTCATTTTGAGAATGCGTATTTCTTTAAAAAATCAATGCAAATGCAAAGCATTCATATTTTTTGGTTTCCACAGACAACAGCTCACTGACAGCATAGAACAATAAATTCACAGAAGTTCGTGAAAACATTTGAGGTCATGTAAATCCCTTACTATTTGTATCTAGTAAAATCAGCATAGAACAATAAATTCACAGATATTCATGAAAAAAAACTGAGATTATGTACATCCCTTAATATTTATATCTAGTATTAGTAAAATCAGTGGTTAAACTTTTTCCATTTTCACAAGCACTTACTTTCCAGTAAATCATACAATTTCACTACGATTTTTATTTTTGTAACAAGCATGACCTAGTCCGAGATAAGTTTATGCAACCAGTAATATGCCATAGTTTTATAAGATTTCTGAAAAATTATGCTAAGCCAAAGGTAAGCGCGTCATTTCATGAGTGCGGCGAATTACGTACACGTATCCTCAATTTACCCTAAATGATGCACTTAAGGCTATATCATCAACTGGACAGTAACTTAAAAATGAAAATAGCAGTTTGGTGTTTCAGTTTGTTTTAGTGAAGGATTCTCTTGTAAAATGTGGAACGTCTTGAGTGCCATTTTTTGATATGCACAGAATTGTGGTCATCAAAAAATTGATGTTGGTATGACTCACCCCCAAACTGTTAAAGATCATGGGAGCACAGAAAATATACCCAAGAAGAAAAACAGTTGAATCAAGTTTCATCTTATTCCAGATAATATTGTTTTAGATTTTTAAAATAAAATGGTATCATTTGGAGAAGCTCTCAAAACTTTTAATCAATATTCTTGAAAGACCAATAAAATGGAAGGTGGTTAAAATTTTTGCAAAAAGTACTTTAAAACTTTGAAATGTGTAAAAACTGCTGTTAACATCTTGTCAAATAAAAGATTTCTTTTTATAACCATGATATTAGTGTTTCATTTTCTCAATAATTATCCACTACCATCGAAATAAACACCAACGAATTAAGTAGTCTTCGTTCGCTTCTTCTATAAGCAATATGTCCATTTTGAGGAAAAGTAATTCTTAAAAAAATCATTGCAAATGTAAAGCATTCATATCTTTTGGTTTCCACAGACAACAACTCATTGATGGCATAGAACAATAAAATCACAGAAGTTCGTGAAAAAAAATTGAGGTCATGTAAATCCCTTACTATTTGTATCTAGTAAAATCAGCAGTTAAACAACTTTTTCCACTTTCACAAGCACTAACTTTCCAGTAAATCATACAATTTTACTATTATTTTTATTTTTGTAACAAGCACGACTTAGATAAGTTTATGCAACCAGTAATAGTACGCCATAGTTTTGTAAGTTTTCCGAGAAATGCTAAACCAAAGGCAAGTGGGTCATTTCATGAGTGCGGCGAATTACATACATGGACGATACAATATTTATCTAGTAGGCCTATGACTATGAGAATTTGTCACTGCTATTTTGAGTGAGGTAACTAACGTTACCATTACATTAGGGTTAGGGGACTTGTCGCACAGGTCGACATGTCTCACAGGTCAAAAAAGGTATGATATATATGTACAAAAGGTATGATACATGTACAAAAGTTTGACTTGTCACAGAGTGAATGGTCGGCTTGTCACAATGGACAACTTACTTACATGTACAACAACTTACTGAACTTTTCTTGAGGGTCGACTTGTTTCGAAGGTCGAGTTATTCACAGTTTGTCGCTGTGACTGTGAGCGTCCAGTAACCTATAACTAGGCTATATGCACACGAAGTAATGTAAATTGTAATGCCGTTCAAAATCTCAGCAGTAATACTAGCAAAACCGGTATTGTTCAGTCAAACCACACACCAGCATACTGACATGTATGCTTTCTTGTCAACGTGGCTTCTATTTTATCAACAAAGATACGAAATGAACAGAAAACAGGCTCTTTCTTACCGCTGCAGCGCGCTGTAACGTAAATACATGTCCATGACTTTTCTTTTTTTAACGAGAAAACATATGTTCGACCTAATAACATGAGCAACTACAAAATTCCTCCGCCTTCTTCAATGACATGATTTAAAGTTGCAGGCTTTAAAGAGAGAAAACCCTGATAATAAACTCCAAATATTTGGCACGACAGTTATATTGGCACAGAAAATCAGATTTCGATGAACTGATTGACTAATACTAAACAAAAATAGTAAAATCAGACTTATTTTAACGCGCAGGGATAGTTCTACATTTTGGGAGAATATGACGTGACACAGTAGCCTGAAGATCTGACGTCACGCTCTGAGCAAGAGAAGGCGCGTGAATTACGGGACCAGTCTAAATGTACAGTGGCAATCACGTATATGTAAATATGTATTTATGTACTAGTACATGAACGTGTGTAGAATACCCATGACCTTTCGATCATGGCCGGCCCGTCCAGCTTAGAAGCAGGCCATTAGGTTCACATCAATTAGGACAAGGCTATATCAACTAAATTGACGTTACTGGGAACTCATTAATGGTTTAATAATTTAGGATAGGGTTGAATTTCCTCAGTTCACCGTTCCTACTCATCCCTGATCTAGCAAAATGGACTGTCTACTCGAATATGTTTGTACAAGCTTGAAATTCGTTTGGTAAAAACTGTCCCTAAAACTAAAAGTGTGTGTGCAAGCGACAATATATGCCTATACATTGGGCTGCTATGTGCCTAAAACTTTCCTCCAAGACACGTGGGTAAGTCACGTTTATATTGTTTTTGTGTTTAGGGTTATGGACTACCTGGCAGTCTTTCTAGCCAGTATCAGACCTATTGACCATTGTGAAATACACCAAAATACACCACATGCAGTGAGTAGCCTACCTTTATTAGAACCATGAACCCATTTCTACAAGAAACACCCGTAATGGCCAAACAAAAAAGTCTTCGGTTTCTGATCATAGGTCTACTTCAAAATCGGTGCGGTGACGCGTTTTTAATTTTAATTTAATTTTTTATTTTTTAATTAATTAATTTATTTTTTTAATTTGGGCAATTTTATTATTTTTTTGCCAACCAGTGAAATACGTGATACATATATACGTGGTTATTGGAACCAGACCAAAGTTGCCCATACACAAAATATGGTAGCTATATGAGAGGCCTCACAAATCGGGCAAACGTACATGTACATGTACTTCCCTGTGTGAAAAAGTCGTTTAAAACACATCACGACAGAGTTCCAATTGATCCAACAATTTTGGCTGTTACTAGACATCGTTTCATAGCCAAAAAAAACCCCCAACAAACTAAAAATACAGACGCGTGAGTCTGAGGCAACCGTGCAGAGACCAGAATCCATAGACTTGTTTGGCCTAATTTATTAATTAAAGGAACGAGGAAATCATTATTGCTAATCGTACCTCCAAGAATGAATTGACTGGAAAGAGTGTCTTAACAGCTACATCCCAGACACGTAAGTACCTTGGCCCATAATTATTCTACCATCACTGATGCATTAGCAAGCATGTGTTATTGTCATCAATTTGTAGTCTTGACTGGCATTGGAGATTTTTAATTTAGATTTTTATGGAAGACCTATAAATGAAGGTTGTTTTAAATTTAAATTTTAATTGTTAAATTTAAACTTTAGGGACGAATTCTGAAATTTATATTGTGAATATGTTTATAATCGACTGACAAAGGGTACGAACTTTCTTAGATTCCCTCTAACATTTTCCTTGATATTTATATAAAAGCTGCAGTTTTCGATAAAAGGTCTATTTGACTATACATCGGATGAACAACCAATATTAAGTGAGAAATTTGGGCTAAAAATAAATAGCATAGCCCTCGTATTAGTCAAGAGATAATCAATATGATTTAAAATATAAATATTATTTATTAATTTATTTTTTATTTAACCTGAGGAGACATTTCAGTGAAACACTGTTTTTCAAAAGGTGCCCAGGAGATAATTTAAAAAAAATAAAAGACTTCTAAATAGGCAGCTATAAATTATATTCTTACTTCAAAGTACAGGCTGCTCTTGTCCCTAGGTGAAAGTAATGTTATTTTCGCTTGTGCTAAATTGAAGGGCTTCTACCGCGAACCGGGACTGCATTTTGTTCGAGGTGAAAACTCAGGGGCCTCCCCAGAGTCTTAGGCTGGATTTTAATGTTAAAAGCCCTATAAATGTAACGGCATAGACCCTGTTAAAAGACCCGGCCTAATTCTTTAATAGCTGAAGGAGGGCTGGATTACAGTTTAAACCCCAAGCCATACAGGACGTATAAACATTGAGAAAGGTCTCTACGGTATAAGCATTATGCCTATATACTTGTATATAGCCTACACAAACAAAATAGGCATATGTTATATAATTTCTTTCTTCAAACAAAATGAATTTCAAGTGCATCATAAAGGTTTGATGAGATTCATATACAAAATGTCATTAATATATAAACAAAAAGGATACGTGCGATGACATGCAATAATATCTCCAAGGTATTATTGTGAACTCGCATATTAATCTCATCTGTGCTGTGAACGAATCGTGATTGGGCATCAATAACATTTGGGCAAAACAGCCCGATGGCCCATGTCTCCATTTTGCGAAGTGGAACTATGGCCAACGGCACCTGGGTATACATAGCCTAAGCCTATATGGCTCAATAATATCGGTACTCGCCAATCGGATGTTTTGTTTTGGGTCTGTGGTGGATCAAGGAAGGTTTTTGGGGAAAACAATGACCCAATTATTGGGCATAAGCACTGCAAAACAAGTATTTATGCATGCATAACGATTTGGCGTTCATTATCCAAAGCTAATATGCGTTTGGCAAAATTTTTACTAAACCACGTTTGTGCGTAAATAAATTTCGACACAAAGAAACGTTACGGGTAAATAATTAAAACACACACGTTTATATGGGGAACACTTTATGAACACCCATGTCGGTATTACTATTACTAGTATACTTCCGAGGACCTGAGCGAAACCTCCCATTCTTTCCCTCTATTCTTATTGTTGTTGGACTTAAACTTTTTTGGGCATGTCCTATAGAAATTGTACACGAATGACTTCCGAGGACTAATGATCTTCGACGAGGACTATTATTCCCTTTGTCCCTATTGTTATCAACAGGCGTAGGGAAGGCATTTTCTCTTTTTTTGGTTTCTTTTCTTTTCTTTTTTTTGGGGGGGGGGGGTTGTGGAAGCCAATTTGCCGACTGACATTACCCGCCCCAAAAAAAAATCGCCACAAAGACAATGACAAACCTGCTCTCATTAGTTCACTGCACATAGGTGTTTATTACTGTTGGTCATTGGACAGCTATCCTGCTCACAAACACGTTTATTAAAAAAAGGTGTTCAGTTAAAAATTTACACAAAGACGTGTTCATAAGGAACGTTATTTTGTACAGTGCACCCCAGGCTTTCATATATGGTTAGGTGAAGAGCGGGTCAGGGCCGTAGTGAAAGGGGGTAGGGTGGGGTGAGGGAGGGGGTTGACACCTCCCAATATTTTTCTCAGTCGGCATTTCGAGCTTCAGTCGGCAAATAAACCACCAAATAAAACTATTCAGTAGAAACAAAGGCAAGACAGAAACACCTGTTCTTAAGGAGCTTGTTGACTTGTTGACTTACACCACTGGTTAAAATTTTAACATTCCAGTTTTTGCAATTCCACATTAGAATGAATACAATCAATCTGATTGCATAAGTTCACTCTTTTCTTGATAATGATACAACGTAATAATATGTGACCTTCGCAGGTCGGTTGGTTGTTTAATGTAGGCATATATAATAAGGCCTTTTAAGTTCAAAGAGAGTAAGGATAGTCGTAAAAGCAGTTTTGCCAACATTACCAATGTTATACATTCCCTTTAAACTCACAAGATGTATGCATTTTTACATGAAACGTATTCTTCATGGACTTGATTTTTTGAAAAGAAATTCGAATTTTAATCCTTTTCATTTTTAATATCCAACATAAAAGGGCCAACAATAAATATAATGACTGTTGCAGAAAATGTGAACATTTCGTACATACTCGTATCACATTTTCAAGAACTGTTTTTTCAACTTCTCTGTTATTTCTTGACGTGTTATTTCCATTCTACGAGGGGTGCTTATTTGAAGGACAGCTGCTCCACCTGCTTCCCGGGGCTGGATCTACATCCCTACGGTCCTCGTAAATGGAATAATACGGTCCGCCTGAAAAGGGTACGGGATTTGGTATCGATCTACCAATGCTATCAAAACACACGTTTTGGACAGAGCTATCAGGGCTGACACTATTTTCACTGTGTTGGGCGACATGCATTTGCGCCTTGCATTTTAACGCACTTTTTTAGAGACAACTTTCACGCAATCACGCAACTCAAAACGTAATAACTCAAAGCTGGATTTGTGCTGGCATGCATCGCCACGTAAATCCCGGGGGATGCTGAATATATAACCCCTCCCCCCCAATTTGTGCCCCGGGGATGGTCCATAGAATCGTGCCCCCTAATTGTTAATGCGGAACAAATATATAATTTGCTAATATGTCGTGCAAAATATTTGTTTAAATATTTACTGTTTGTTTGTTTGTTTGTCTGTTTGGCTGTCATCTTTATGATCATTCTGATTCTGATGGTTGTGCGCCAGTGACGTAATCACGGGGGGCTGCCGATTATTTTTTTCAGTACAAAAAAGGAAAAGCGAAATGGTACATAAAGTAATGTTTCAAGCGGTGTTTGGTGTGTGTGTGTGTGTGTGGGGGGGGGGGGGGTCGTCCGTTGAGCGACGTTAGATCGTTGTACATTATGCAAACAAATTTAAATATATTCCCCCACTTTTCCACACGGATTTACGCCACTGTGCATCGCCCTTATTTTGTTCTGTTTTAATGTTTTTAGTATGGTCATAATCAACACATCTGCCTATTATTTGTAACTCACATAATGTGATCATTTAAAAAAAGTCAGTATACACTTTTGTAAAATGTCTATAAATGAAACCCCTATGAGAAGGTAACGCATCGTAAATCCAAATAAATTATTCCATTGAAAGTACTTTCAAATGAGCGTTATTGAGAAATTCATATAGCGTTGCTCTTTGCTGTTCAATGCAGGGCCGTCTTAAGAATATTTGAGGCCCCCGGGCAAAGCAATGTACTGGGGCCCCTAACCCCCCTCGCCCCCCAACACATTAAAATTAAGTTTTTTAACTGGGAAATTTGCGGCATTTCATTGCAGAAAATTGCTTTATAATTGGTTGAAAGTCTATTTTTATTTTTCAAATTGAATCTCGGGGCCCCTAAAATCGCGGGGCCCCCGGCAACTGCCCAGTGTGCCCATGCGATAAGACGGCCCTGGTTCAATGTGAGAACTTTTTCCAGGTACACATTTCTAGATCATCACACAATAAATGCAAATACATTTATCAATACTTTGTCCATAATGGTTAACAGATTGATCTCGTTTATTAAGTTATATCATGCACAATTAATTCATATTAATAAATACAAACGTGTGTATATTTGTATGCAGTTTTTGTACATTTTTACTTCTCCACATAACATCAATTTTGTTTTTAAATTTTCAAATGAATAAGATTTGAGATGTAATGTTAGTGCCTTATTTACAAATAAATCAAATTAAGAATTGTTCTGCTGACATCTCAAAATATCAGATTTTATGGTTTTCTGTCATATACCAGTGGACATTTGTGCCCGGCGCAGTTTGACCTTTGATCACATCGTCTATACAATACTGCCTATATATATATATAATATAATAAGGGCCAATAATGAAACAAACACTACAGAGTGAAGAAGGCCCAACCGTTTCCCAAATTAAGTACACAGATTCTAAATTCACATCGCGTTTCAAAATTCCAATCTGAGTTGAACTCCGGAGAGAGTTCGAATAATTGCTATAACTGTATTCGGCTATAGTAACGTAACGTAAAGTGTAATTGGTGCATAATAGCAGATATACCTAGCTTTGAAAAATTTAAAAATAAAAACGTCACAAGTTCGGAGGATTGCGATCAATTACGAGAGATACAATTTTTATTGGAAACATGTGAACTCTGATTAATTATCAATTTCATGACTACATTAATTTGTATGGAGAACGTAACGAAAACCTTTAGAATCAGATTTAAATCACTGTTCCTCCACAATATTTCTCGAACAATAAATCACCCAAATGAATGCAACTTGTTCATATAAATTTTTTACCATCTGAAATGGCCGTGAGAGGCTCCAAAACGGAGGGGGATCAGATCGGATTATCCACATTGGCATATCTGAAAACACGATATTTTAAATTCAAATAGGCCTAGATTGTTTCAGTACGAGATTCCTAGCCTTCTTTTTAAGTGGAATCCTGTGAATAAGTGCATTCAGCTGTTAAATGGAACACTAACTACTGTTTGCAAATACCTAAATCTCGTTTTAAAACAGTGAAAACCACGTCCAGCGCTAAATTTTAATACGGGTTGCTCTTTTGATTGAAACATTGACCAATCAAACTACTTGAAAATATAGACTTAAGGGCCTGTCCCACTTGGGCGACTTTTTAGGCGACTGCCGGCGACCGTCATAGTCGTAGCAGGTCGCCGAAAAACCGGTGACTGGACCCCCCTACGACAATGGCTACGACAAGCTACAACAACCTACCACCTAGTCGACGTCAAGCTACGACAAGCTACCGACAACCGGCGACCCAATCGTCGCGACTAAGGACGACCACCTACGACCACACCTACGACAACCTACGACCACACCTACGACAACCTACGACCACACAGGCGACAACCTACGACAACCGAAGTCAACCTACGTCCACCCACGACAAGCTACGACCCTGTCGGCGACAACTGAAGACAACTGAAGACAAATGAAGATAATTCACTTGACTTCTCTTGACGCCAGTACCTGTCGCCGGTTGACGTAGGTTGACGTAGTAGTCGCCAATGGAATTCACCGAGGTCAGCACCGGCGACAACCTACGTCACCTGGCGACAACCTACGACAGCACCTACGTCAGTAGAAGTCAAGCTACGCTCATTGGCGTCAAACCCACTGTCGCCGAAAATTTTTGAACATTTTGAAAATCCCGCGGCGACCAGAAAGAGGCTACGACTCTTTGGGCGACTGATGAGACTACTCCCGACCATACAGGCGACACCCCGGCGACCATGTGGCGACAGCCTGGTCGCCTGTAGTCGCCTAAAAAATCGCCTAAGTGGGACAGGGGCATTATCACCAGTCGTTCCTTAAATCTTCATTGAGTTATTTCATTTTCCATATTTAACAAATAAGTATCTGTATACAGTATATCCATTTGTGAGAATGACACAGTTTGACATTTGTAAAATAATGTTTCATTCAGTTTAATTTAAATTTACAACCATTTACAACACTACAGCCATATAGGTAAATACTTTGTTTATAAAGGTGTAGTATAGGTCTACGCCAGACAGAGGCGAAGTGATTGATTCTAGTAGACTGAGGGTACCGGTATAGTGAGATCTTCTTTGTTCTTTTCGTACCTAACCTCAGGTAGCTACCCTTTGCGCGCTCAGTTATTGGATGGACCTACAACAAATAGTCACGAAGGATGATCAATTATTTGAAGATACCATTTTGCTATTATGGGATATTTGGTTATACACCCATGTGTTTGCGTTTGCTTTTCGACATGAAATACACATTTTGAAAATGGCGTAACATTTTGGCAAGGGAGGAAGGTCTTGGAAAAGATAAATTAGGTGCGCTCGACAACATAATGTGATTTAAATAGTAGAAATAAATATTACATACCGGCATACTTATAAAAATGCTGAAGTGCAGAATCAGAAGAGAATGTCTAAAAGGGGAGGGGTGTGTGATAATTTTGTGGGCAAACTATGTAAAAAGGGAAAGAGGCTCAAATAAACACAAAGGTAAATATACAGGTATGGTGATGAAAAAGGAAACGTGCAAGGAATAGCCTAAACGATCTTTCCTAATGTTTGTTTACGACAAAACTAGTTCACGGATGACCAATGATGTTTCGTTCATGCTCTACTTGTCGCGCTCTGACGGCATTCGCCATGCCGCCAGGCGCCCTTACCAGGTTTACACGTAAACGTCAAACAAAACGCTCTTCTGTAGCGAGGGTTAGCCACGTTATAAATGAATGGGTTGATGGCAGAATTTAGGTACATCATCATCCGGCATACTTGCATAGCTGATACCAAGTTACCGTTGGGAGTCAAGATCATGAGGAGGGCCGAGAAGAATTCATACGGAGCAAGACAGAGGAAGAAAATGACGCCGGTTGCAACCACCATACGGGTAATCTTGACCTCGATGACCGAGGTGCCGCTGGGGACTGAACGTGCATTGGGACGGGCCGTGGTGCAATGTAGGGCACGGGTGATTTTGCCATATAACACGGAGTTGATTCCCATAGCAAGAATGAATGGGATGAGTTGGATGCATTTGGTAACGTATGAGATCCATTCTTGGGGCGGCCGGCACTCCCCAATGATCGTAGGGTAGTCTTGATAAGAATCCACGTCAGGCCATATGAGACAATAAACTCGAAACTCGCAGGATGTGGATATACGCAGGCTGGCCACAACGAGAGAGATAATCCATGCACTTATGGTTAACTTAGCTGTCCGGTTGCGGATCTTGGCTCCTTTATCCCGTCTTTGCTTCAGGGGGCGACAGGCGGCGTTGAATCGCTCCATTGAGATGCAGGTTACCAAGAAGATGGATGAGAAGAAGCAGAAGTCCTTGATGAAGGGGACCAGTATGCAACCTGCCGGACCTTTCGGGAAGTCATCGTAGATGAACGGGGTCGATGAATATTGGTGAAGCTTCTCACCTATCGAGACAACCAAAAAGGCTATATCGGCCAGTGCCAAGTTTACCAGATAGAGATTCGTAATTGTGCGCATCCAATGTATCTGAGCTACAACAACCAGAAAGGCCAAGTTTCCTAAGAGCCCAACGCTTAAAATAAATGGCATAATTACAATGTGTATCAAAGTATCTGTCCAGGTGTATGCGTACATCTCAACGAACGTATCTGCCTCTGTCTCGAAAGTTAGGTCAAAAGTCTCACTTGGCGGGCATTTGACATGAGATTGTGCTCTTATCATGACTGTGGTATTACCAATTTCATCCATTTTTACAAGTCAGCTCCTTTTATAAGTACTGGAAATTAACTAAATACTTTACAGGGCAGAATTATAGGCCTTCTGTACTACCAGCTATCCCTGTGTATAACGGCATACATTGATGCAGTAATGATGAGGCTTATCGTAAAGATGAGGTGCAATTGATACAGTTGCAGTATTTCGAAGATGCATCTGGCTGTCCAGCTGGATAAACACGGGCGAGTGTCTTATGAATTCCTAGTAATAGTAATACTATTGACAGAAAACTTCTGATGATTAGAGACAGTGCTATGGGCACAAGGATTCCCGTGCGTAGTTGACGAACCAGTGACTGGCGTGTGGGGATAAGCAGCACGCCGCGTTCATTAGAAACAGCAGATCCATCACATTAAATTTCAAGTGAAATTTCAGATTTCGTAAATCTATGAGCTTGGAAACAGCTGTTAGTGTTCGATCTCTTCACCGAAAGGATTGTCTTTTATCCCAGTAATTAAACGGCACATGAGAGTGATGAAGTAGGAACGCTGTAGATTTTGATGGGTTGGCGTCAACATAATGTTTCATGTCAATTTGAGTGGCCTTACCAGAAATTTAATTCTCTGAATGGCTTCGGTCTGATTGATTACATTCGAGAGTCTATTAATACACAAATGGTATATTAGTGTATTGTTATTGTTGTATCATACTAGTTGCATCTCAGTATATTTTCAAGCTCGCCTTGCTTCGACATACGTTATTATGCTCAACTCACCTGAAGTCACTCCTAAACTTGAAATCGATTGTTTTCGTTAATGTTGTCTCCGACCCGTTGTTCTTACAGCCGCTAAGCTTATTTAAATCCAATCCTGTGTAGGAATGAAATTAGGCTATGTTCCACACTTAAGTGCTGAAGAAAATACTTAACGTTTAATCAACGTGACATCAAGGCGCCATCTTCCCAGGGGCAGGCGCACGCCAAGGCTTAAACTACAATTCCTGTTCATTCGCAAGTATGATGACGTTGATAACATCAGAAGTCGCCATGAATCCAGATTAAGTGCACGCCTCTCTGCTCAGTTGAATTCAACAAAATAGGCCTAGGTCAATGGTTCAGGAATAAATAACAGGGAATGTTGACTTCAGAAATTCCTTGACTTCAGAAACACTATGGTGAACGTTCGATTTCTCAGCAGTTATTGGTTGCTACGGGCAATGATGAATCAGACCAACTTTAAATGGAGGATCTCAAGCTATGACTCGTCACACGAAGCGTCGTTGGCAAAAACTCAGCGGGTTGATAGCATTCTTCTTCCCAAGTTACGTTCCAGGAAGCATCAACATCTCCAATCATCAGATGGATATATACAACTTGACAGTTTCGAAAATGCCTCATGTTAAAACCTAACAGTTTCTGAATGCCTTGGAGAAAGCATGAATAAAGATGCAACTCCACAGGGACTTACTATTTGATTGATATTCAGACTCAATGCCTCTCGATATTAAAGTGGATTATAGGCCCCTATACACGAACAATATTTTACTGTTCAGATACAACTGTTGACATGGGTTTGATCTTCTCCGGAACTGACCATTGATGTTTCCTGTCTGATCTAAAGAAGCAGAAGGTCGCCTCTATCTGCCTCCATGTCTGCATGTTTATCTGCTTCAATCGCGCAAACTTTGCACCAACAATTGAAAATGAAAAATAGTTGAATAAATAGGAAAGTAAAGTCATTCATCACACGAAATGGGTTTCGTGACAGCGAGCTACCGTATAGCTGGCGGCGGGGATTTGGGCGATTTAAGAGGACGGGTGGGCGGTCACCGTTACGGTGACTAATAACAAATTTTGTATGATTGTATCTTTGACGTGATATGAGCTTTGAAAATTATTTTTGAGTGCTTTGCTTTATGTGCTGGTCTATTTCTTAATAGTTTAAGTTATGTTTACCCTTGTTTTCGCTATTTGTACGGCAATAACAATCATCTGATTTAAAAAAAAATAATAGAAACAAACACAGGCAATATATCATTATGATATATTTTGATCATGCAATTTTCACATTTAAAGGTTGATTTAAATTTCTGATTTCCTTCCTATAATTGGGTCACCAAATGGATACGGTAGTAAAGGAATCGTCGTAAGAAAAAACCTAGCAATTCATAGGCCTAGGCCTTATGACAGGAATAAACATTGTCATAATAGGCCCATGATTCATTATTGTTTGTAATTACTTGTCATTAAATATAAATAACCCGTATTTTTAAAGATAACATGGTTGTTATTATGAAATTTGGATATCGCTTGATTCTAACTGACCGCGCCGCGCTGGCCAATCGGAAGACTGTCCACGCCCTCGGCCCATTATTTACAATCAATTGTGTTGCCACGTGCAACCTGAGCATTCAAACGTGGTGTCCGGCCTTTTATTAATTAGAATTTTTTTTAAAATTTACTGGTAATTTCATTTAAGGTAATAGAATTGTATCGCCTGTTTTTTACCGGTAATTTTTTACCGGTTTCTGGTTATCGGTCGGCTTCCAAATCGGCGCGGTGACGCGCTTTTTTTCGGCCATGTTTTGTTTTGTAATTTTTGCAGGGAAATACGTGATACATTGTAAACGCGGGGACCAAATTTCCCATATATAAAGTATGGTGGCTAAGAGAGGCCTCGGGCAAACGTTTATACCTCTATGTGAAAAAGTTGTTTAAAGCACAGCACAGAATTCCAATCGATCCAGCAATTTAGGCTGCAATTGGATATCGTTTAAAAAAAATAGAAAATTAAAAATGCTGATGTGCGGGTCTGAGGCGACGCGCGCGGAGACCAGAAACCAGAAACCAGAGACTTTTTTTTGCCTAAATGACACCATTCATTAAAGATAATCGCCCGTGTTTGGCTCAAGAGACCAGAAAAAAATAAAATAAAAAGCGAACGAATTTTGAAAGATAATAAAAAAAAACAATATGAAATTCGGATTTCGGAAACTGTACAGAAGGGATATTTAAAACGCACTTGATTCTGATTGACATGCATCTGCGCTGACCAATCAGAAGACTGCACACGTCCTTATGCAACCCGAGGATTAAAACAGTGACACATCATTTTATTAATTTGTTTTTTTATTTAAAAAAAAAAATTCACAAAAACAAAAATTAAAAAAATTCACCAACCTATATTATTAATTTGTGTTTTTAATTTACTAGTACTAATCCTTGACCCCCAGAAAATAGCAGTTCAACATTTAAATCTATTTTTACCGTCAAATCGGCCCAAACACGGGCGATATATCTTTAAGGGATTTATAATGGATTAACAAGATATTCATAGTGATCCGATTAAAACAAAACATTGTTGGAAATTTCAGATAAAACGGGTTAAACATCTTTAATCGAAATTTTGATGTAGAATAATCGAGTTCTTTTATAAATTTGGAATCGATGTCAATTACAAATTAATCAAAATGATATTGTCGAGTATTTAAAGGCATGCAGCTTTTCAGCGGATCAGCTGATTTCCTCTTTATTGGTTTTTCAGCTGTGCCATTGAAAACTGAAAAACAGTGTATAAGTTCTTGCTGTGCCTGGCATTTTCCTCTTTTTTGACAAACTGCAGTTGAATGTATGCCTGTATTTAGGAAAAATAAATTAAAGGAAGGTGCAACATTGGTAATGTTGGCAAAACTGCTTCTATGAGTACTCTCTTTCAACCAAGATCAGACGCGTTTGTCAAACCATATTTTGAAAAATTAAAAAATAGCCCCTGGCAAATCTTCGCCCGGAAAACAACTGAGATCAAATGTTTCGCTGTAGGGCAATTTTTTGTTACAATTTTTATTAAACGGGCCAAAGACGGTGGCAGCTCCGCCCCTCTTGAGAGCAGTGGGATCGAGTAATACCAATACTGCTCGAAATTGATTTTAACTTCCATACAGAAATTCGTTCGTGAGTTAGTATTCCAACCACATTATGATGTAACATAAGTTGTCTGTCGGTTCAACTGAGCAACAGATATAGCGCCCTCTATGTGGGTTGCTACTAGAAAAACGGGTTAGCCTATCTCGGCTCTATTCTCGCTGCCGGCTGTAATTTGAGTAAATTCATGCACCTCGATAACTTGAGATTATTCTGGTATTATGTGTATTGATATTTTGAAAGTTCACAACTTTGATTACCCCAGAAAATTCACATCTTTATTTGCTTCCATATAATAATTATTGACTATAAAAGCCACAATAACTTTTTGTTTACATTATTTTCTCCTGTATCTCATTTAATTTGGAAACTTAAGTGATTATCTTTATCAATGGGGGCGTAATGGGTAGAAGGTGGGAGGGCCAAGGAAGCCACCCACCTGATATGTGTTTACCATTTTAGGGTTAGGATTACCCAACTGATATAGTAAGCGAAAATTTGCCGTTTGCCAACCGAACATAACACTTAAAACACATGGCAGAATTGTTTACAAATATTCAAATTTAATTTAAAAATTAATTGTCATGAAGAGGGGCGGAGCCAGGGTCTCGGAAAGGGGGTATATGGCAAAAGGGAGGGGGTGGGGCGCACTGTCAAAAAGAGCGCACACAAAACAACGTATATGGTAAATGTACATGCATAGCAGACTCGAACCTTGTCTATATCCTCTCAAGGACAGGCTCCAGGCGTACCATTTAAGGGGTTTCATTGGATACGCTGTGCTGAAGATCGACGTCATGCTTAGAGGCTCGCGTGCTAGCTACCAACCAAGTTGAACATCGGGGAAAATATGGCGGTAGCAGTTCACGCGCCTCTACTTCAAAGTGTAACATCAGAGCTTCAGGATAACTACAACTATGATGCATAAATACAGGGTGTTACGTGTCCCCATTTGCCACCCCTGTATCCGTCAGTGGTCCAGAACACTAAAAACCACGATATGAATCTGCAGGGTGCAGGGTTACTGAAAGATCTCATTAAAGTTGTATTTGTGTTGAATGGTAAATTATTATAATATATCCATGCATTTCCAATTTACAGGAAATACTGACACATGAAGAGAGACAGAGAGACAAGACACACCAACTGATCAAGGGGGAATGCCCCTCGTCAACCCGTACATCAAAAACGAACTCAGAGCAATATTTGGTTTTTAATTGGTGCAGCGGCATACTTTGTTTTATAAATATTTGGCGATCGCGTAATTGTATATCATTGGAAAATGGCACTCAAATCCTTTTATTGTCTACTAATAAAAACTACAAATAACTACAAAGGCGCATAAGCATCACTTAGGTTTATTAGCCTATGACCAATGCTTTATTACATATGCAAAATCCACAGTTCGTAATTACTAATTCACAAACCGTTAAACCAGATTCAGATTCTGAATCCGTAATAACGGATGGTGAATCTATAATAACGGATTGGCAATACTAGACCCTATATACTCAAGAGGACGTAGGTATGGGCACAGGCTGTACTGAATTTGATGCAAACAACTTAAATTTTCACTTACCTCTGGAATGTTTAGCGCCCTCTTCGTTTTCGCTGAAATTGAAACAGCAGCAAGGTTCGATTGCAAGGTTCTGTCGTTAACGTCAGTTCATGCATAGACATAGAGATGGTTCATATGTATTTATTATAGGCCTACACCTTCAAATTTGCAACCTGTAATGGGGAGAACGGTGAGGTTAATTTGACTGCATGCAAGAATAAGAAATGATTATCACTGGCAATTAACCAAAACAAGTAAACAAAATTAACTCAAATGAATGAACGAGCGAACTAACAAAGAAAATAACTATGATCCTTATGTAGCGACCATACCAATGTTTGCTTTTGGTATGAGATGTTGCTGTGTGGTTATCAAAAATACATAATGTATTCGACGTAAGTTTCGATCGATGAGAAAGAAAACTTCTTAGAAAAAGATGGAAATTAACATTCAGGTTTTCAGAGGAAAACACCATTAGCTTTGTGTAGGCCTATATAATTTATGTACTGGTCTGGATAGAAACGATACAGAGTTTCATTTTTAACAACGGCATCACGATTTCGTGGGATAGGCCTATTTATTATTATGTGACATGTGACCCAATTTTTTACTTTTCAGGTAGCATTCTGGTCTGTTACTGGAGATGAAATATTTTTTACATAAATGTACACGCGGGCTTAAACTAACTATTTTTTCTTGTCATACCGGTATAAGTTCAAACGAGTATTCTTTTTATCTGAATTCACCTTTAGCTTCAGTCACAAATGTTTGTTTAAGCAGTATATGAACTTTAAGGGAGGTACAACTTTGGTGTAATTACCACATCATCAAATTAACTAATTATTACCAAAAAAACTTACTAGGTGTTTAGTTGGTATACACGTAACTACTGGTATCAGTCATACTGTAAAATCATTTTTTCTGAAATAATTTCATCAAGAAGAAAACAGGATTTATGATGTCAAATTTACAAAAATTTGCCGGACGGTAACATTTTGTGAAACATTAAAACCAGCAAATTAAATTTTTTTCATTGTTTTCTAAAAAATGGGAGCACCAATTGTGATGAAATTTTCACAGGTTAGATTTATGACATATTTCTTAAAAAGCTAGAGGGTTGAAATGAACGTACGTTACTAAATACCAAATGTTATACCTCAGTGGCGTAGCCAATGGGGGTGGAGGTGGGGCAGGGGGAGGCCGCCCCACTTGTTTGCAAAATAGTGTCTCTCGGTAAATTCACAAATTTGTTGGTATTTATGAACTTCTGAACGTCGGGAATTCAATCTGTATTTTTAGTTTTGAAAATCCTAGCTACGCCACTGTTGTACCTTCCATATAACTTTACACCAAGTCATTTTGTAAAAAGTGTGATCATTATGCCTTTTGACGGAACACCAAAGGTGTACACTGCCTGCATGCAATACCCTAGCGTCCATTGACCCCAATGGGTTCATCGTCAATCATGTGACAAATTCCTTCCAAACATTTCGAGGATTATCAAATGTGGAAGAAATAAGCTCATCTACTTCCACTGGTCTGGATGTAATCGAATCATCAGTGATTGAATAAGGTTTACAGTAAGTCTCAGCTTCTTCTTGGGTGTGACTCGATAAAGTATAAAGCCCTCTGTCGACCACAGACATATTGTTAAAAGTAAATTCAAATGAGTGCATCACGTGCCTTCTGTATGGTTATCATTTATTGAATTACAACTTACTTAGTTCGAAAAAAAGGCATTTATTAAAGGACAACCGTTTATATCGTTGCCTCACATTTTCACACGATTTCAAGGGATAGTTGTGCGTACTTTTAACAGCAGCAAATTAAGACTTGATTGCCTATGGCATATAGCTTGTAGTGGGATAGAATGTTTAAATCTAAAATGCACTCATATGTGATGCAATTAAATTGGAAACTGGGGAGGGGTGTTTAATCAGGGGATTTAAACATAGAAAAAAAACCAGAGTAATATTGCGAAGAGCTAAAATAAAAATATATATAATAAAAAATAAAAAAAAGCCCTACTCATCCTTCCACTACACGCAACACATTGAATTTTGAAGTGTAATGCACTTTAAAAAGATTCAATCAAAGCAACTCTTCAGGATGAAAACGTGCACCGCTCAAGGGCATCGAGATATAATCTCAATCTGATGGAAAATATCAGAAGAAGAGAGAGAGAGTTTGCATATATTATTGAATTTATTATAAAAAGTGAATCTCGAAATGATACATGGTTTCGAGGTGCCATATAACCACTTGTACGGAGTGTTGTCTGTTTTGTATTTATTGTTATTGGGCATAGTTCTTCACTGTGTTCACCAGTCCCGTCCAGAGATGGAGAATCATACACTCTGCATATACAGAGTAATTATTAAAAAATATTCCGTCAACAACTCTGACGAGGTTTTATCGCCAAGGGTATACTAATGATATAGAAATGTGCATCTCAAAAAATAAACCTCTTATCAAAATTAAAGAGTCTCTCCAATATTCAGAGAAATATATTAGGATGTTTATACACACAAAAATATGCCGCCTGTGTATTTCTTTGAAAATTAATTACCATGTATATAGGCTTCAGCCATATGCTTCTCTTCACATGCTCACCGAACAAGTATTAATAGGGCCGAGTGACGACAGAGATGGCTCTTATGAGGTAGGTTTGATCTTCGCCACACATTAAGCAGCTTGTGCTAGGCCTCCTATTCTAGAAATGATTTCAATTGGCTCATTGATTAGTACGGTAAAAATGGCTGTCAATCACCCTACGTGTTGTTGACGCTTGACGCTATATCTCATTACAGAAGCAATTATGAAAGGATAGCTGTAATGTCCTTGCCCATGAGAACATCATTTTAATGAAAGGTTCTGCTGAAGTAACCGACATCTGTTCCAGAACGGTGGCTGTGATGAACTCAATATGCCGATAACTCATTAATGAGTGTTCTGATTAGCCTTCAGCATTGGAAGAGGTTGCTCTGGCCGGTCAAAGTTTCAAAGGGGGCGGTGTGCACCTTCCCCAAAAAAGGCTCAAAATAACATCTGTTCTTTTCCTTCACGACATAAGTATTTATACTTTGATCATCATACATAATTATTAAAAACATAAATGGTTGAGGTGGTGGTGGTGGTGGGGGGGGGGGGGGGGGTGGCGTCGGGACCATTGGACCTCCTGTATTGAATTCTGTAACGAGTACAATAATACTCAATCACATTACAGTTCCGGTTTCAGCATCAAAATGGACGACTCGTTTATGTTATCCATAATACAGTTAACGGATACTTACTAATTCCCAATGATACATATTTTTTTATGGTGTGCCCTTTTTTCAATAATTGTTCTTAATTGTGATGCAAAAATGTCATGAAAAACCTGTTGTATACTTTCTTCTGTTTTTTTCTTTCTTATTGTTCTCCAAATGGACATCAACATAATACAGAGGAATGTCGCTAACAACTTCCCGCATTTCTTCAATCGACAAGGTTGTTGGCGACTACCGGAAGATTTGAAAGATGTACCACCTTTTCCAACACCATTTCCAGAGATCACCATTCCTCCCAACATCAACGGACTGACAAGCACATCCAAATGCTTGTACGAATTTTTTAACCGAGTCATCAACTCCCTCTCTGAAAAATCCATGAAAACACCGTGGCACGAAAATGGTGTTGCTCGACCATCAACGTCAGCTCAATGGAAAGCAACATATCACCAACCCATATCAAAAAAAGAAGGCGATGTACAATTCCGTCTCTTTCATAATGTCCTGCCATCCCTTCCAGTCTTGCACCACATCGACCCGAAATTCCACAGGAACTGCGGCTGGTGTGAGCAGAGAGGCACATGCCTACACCTCTTCATCCTTTGCCCAAGAATTCAGCCAGCCCTATCTACACTTCACAGACTTCTACGACGGATCCTCCCACAGACAGACTGGGGCTTTGATTTATACTGGTGTCTAGTTCCGCACGCCAGGGATCGACCGAAGTAAGCCGTTTATCTGTGTAATTATTTAATTGTTAGTTTAAAAGCTACTATTTACTGGTTATATTGTAATTCTAACTTTAAAGATGTTCTTCTGATATGGAAATACCGATTTCAAAGTAAAGTTATTCTCGATTTCCACTTCTACAAATCCAAAAACAACCAACAACTTTTTTCTCAAAAAATGGGGACACAACAACGCACTTTTCACCCTACAAAATAACGAAATCTACTGGCTCATCTAATTGATTAGTATATTGTATCTAATAAATTTCTGATAATTGACTGATTATTTTCTTCATTGATTACTGATATTCTGTTTTATTTGTAAATACCTTTACATTTGTTTCATATCATGTAAATTTGTATTATAACTTGTGAACAGTGTAAAGTTTAAAATAAAGATTCACTATGTAAAAAAAAGTTTTCAAAAGTCCAGTTTAAGTGCCGATTTCCTGATGAACTTTTTGTTTGATACATTTAAAAAAATAGAACCGATATGAATGACTTTGGCGGCATCACCCCCTCAAAATTGTTTTAATAATAATAATAATAATAATAATAATAATAATAATAATAATAATAATAATAATAATAATAATAATAATAATAATAATAATAATAATAATAATAATAATAATAATAATAATAATAAATAAATAAATAAGTACATTCCGGATACAAATGAAGGGCACGGGGAAATCGGCGAGTAGGTGGAAATTAACAGTCATAAGAACAGTCACAAATCACAGGTTTCCTTTTACTTTAGCCTAATTGACCTCGCACTACATTTGATGGTATCTGGGGGCGGGGAGGAGGAAGGAGGGAGTATACCCAAAATGCCACACAAAGATGTGATAAAAACACTCTTAAAACTAAAGTGTTGAGTCAACATTTTAAAGTTTTTGGTCAGTGATAACTCTTTATAAAGTTGGTTTTAACTTTTAAAAGTGTTGAATTAACATTGATAAAGTTAGATTTAACTTGACTTTATAAAGTGTTGTCACTCACCGAACTCTTAAAGGGGCAATATCTTCACGATCAATAGGGCATGGAATCGGCTTGCTAGTTTTACTGAGTGACTGAAAATATGACCCCACATGATAAGGTCATATTACTGTTGCTGCTGCATAAACCAGCCAGTAATCAGTCACTCTTAAACTAGGACACCAATACCATGCCCTGTTGAAAGTCTGCTCTGATCGTGACGATATTGTCCCTTTAAAAGTTTGATTCAACACTTAAGTTTTAAGAGTGAAGGTGTTACACTTTTTATTCCTATTTATGATCTGAATATTTTCATAGCCTAAATGTGCACGAGAGCACTGGACTAGATAATGCAAAGTTATGGTTTCAAAGCAGATTCAATTTGTGCAATGCATTTTAGTGTGCAAGTAGAAGAACTTTCATGCAAGTAGAACAGTAAACTCAAATAGAGTATAGCATCATTGCGAGTGTTAGGCCTTCAGCTATAGTTCTATATCAGTAGCAATATCAAGACACGAATGGTGCTATTACAAGACTGTGCTATGTTGTTAAACACTTTAGTACAATGATACTATATGGTTATTTATTGAGAGTCAACACAGTCAGTCCATGAATGATGAACACAATTTGCTTATTATGGTTGTGACGTCGCCTCCGGATAAAACGAATTGCCTTGCAATTTCCCAATGAAGTCGAAGACAACTGCATTTAGACCGGTGAGCAATTAAATTAAAGTCGTGCTGGAATTATTACGCTCTTTGGTTTAAATATTATTAACATATTGAATACGGTTGGACCATATATGGTTTTAATGATCTATATACGTATCATGACAATTTCAAACTATTGTGGGATTTTGGATTTCTAAAATTGCCAAATATGATGCAGGCGCTTAGGTTATACAACTTCATACATTTAGGCCTATATGTGTGTGTGTGTGGGGGGGGGGGGCGTGGGGGGAACATTCCCCAATCCCTGCCCAAGGCTTGTCCCCGGGTGCCCCCGCTCAGAAATTGTATCGCTAATAAAGAAAACATCAGGGCCTGTAAAATAAGTGCCTCAAGTCCCCCTGATAATCATGCATGGCGCTTACTGAACCTATCTCAGTTACGCAACTGCACACACAGTGAAACTAATTTAGTTTTTGGCATTAAAAATGTAGCCAACATATTCAATGGCATGACAACATGAATAACCTATACATAATATACTCTTTAAAACATATGTCCTTAAGAGTGACATAATACACAGTGACATACTGACATGTCAGGCAGAATGCTTTGACAAAATTGATTTAACTTTGATGCAAGAGAATCCGATATCAACATTCTGCAGGTTCCTGTTTGATTACCAACAATCCCGCCCAAAATTACTTGTCCAATCAACCCAACTTAAGGGGCGGTTCATATTACATAATCAAATATGGATTGTGAGATTGTAACGTGATGATATAGTCTTGAAGACAGTGTCACGAGACTTGACGACAGTGACTGGAGACTATAATAATAATAATAATAATGTGTGGACTTATATAGCGCACGTATCCACCAACTGGGTGGTGCTGAAGGCGCATATTATTACCCCTGCTCATAAGGCTCATAAATCATTCGTGAAACCATCTCAGCTCCCTGGGGAGTATACAGCTCAATTGCTGCCATTACAGCGCATATAGGGCTAATCAACCAACTCTGTCCTCACAGGTACCCATTTAACCCCTGGGTGGAGAGAAGCAATTATGGTTAAGTGTCTTGCTCAAGGACACAAGTGTCACGGCCGGGATTCGAACCCACATTCTGCTGCTAACACCAGAACTTGAGTCCGGTAAGCTAGACCACTCGGCCACGACACTCCACTATGAGACGCTGGGCCAGAGGGATGAGGGTTTAAACAGTGGTTTGCAATTGCGCCATTAGGTCAAACTACATAGGCCTACATGCATTCAGCTTACATGAGTTTTCATCATTATTTTCTTTTTTTTAAGACTGTACGAAAATATATTGTCAATCTAAATTCAAAAATCTAAATTCAAAAATCTAAATTCAAAAATCTTTTTCAAAAAAATAAAAATAAATAAATAAATAATAATAATAATAATAAAAATAGATATAGGTCTATATATTTTAAGAAAAACCTTTGAAATCACTATCACACGAAGTATGTTTTTTCCGTCTGCGGACAACTTTAAGTTTTCACGTTAGTATTCAGATTTTTCTAGTGTTATTTGCAGCTTTACACACCTCGTCTTATTTTAGACGTACGTTGGAAAGACGCAAAACGCAAATTTTGGTACTCACAGTAAGGTCTCCTCTGGATCTGTTCAATCATGGGTTTTGGAGCACCTGGCCAGATGCGACAACAAAACTCCACTGGACTGGGATGGTGCATTTGTCCGCGAAGAACATGTAGTTAAGGCAGAAAGGGCATCTCGCTTTGCATAGCTGAATCGGAATTGAAATAGTATATTTATATAGTGTCTTGTAATATATGACAATACTGCCCAGAATAATTGGATAAAGAACTATTAGCATAGGAAACTCGTGATTTCTGAACGATTGAATATGACAGGTGCTGAGATGCCAAGCCATTAGTCTGACAACTTTAATATTAAATTGAGTGTTGCCATGAGCGATTAGGCCGTCAGGAAATGTACTTCTGTCTTAACAAAAATTCATTGCAAAGACCAAAGAGCAGTGGCCCACAAATTTCCTCAGATGACAAAACTGTCAACATTCTGCACATGTCTGTTTTCGCCATGTTCTGTACAGCCGCTCAATGGGCAACTGTGACCAGCACACAGCAAATCAAGGAGACTACTAATTCTTCCACTCTTCTTCATGACGCCATTTAACAATAATTACCCTATCTTCTCCATCAAAGGTGTCTTGGTTATTCAATTTACCAAAAGGTTTCTGAGCTTTTAACGTTTGCACAAATATGTTCAGAAAATACTTACAGATCACAATGACATGCGCTGCTGAGAAAGTTACTAAAAACTAAAAGTGCAACCTTCAATGACGGTGGAATATTTTCAACATACATGACAAAGTCGGTTGTATCAAAACGAAAACATGCTACAGAAAATGGATCTTTCAGTATACCAAATTGCAAAGTAATGCCAACTCGTGTAGAGTAATAATATTGTTATCCGACAAGTTAAAAAATAAATAAAAACAAGACCTAAAAGTGGTGCAGCAGAACTGATCTTTAACTAAATACGAAAGACTTCCAGCGTAGATATATTTGTTCTCTTCTCGAGTGTTTTCCTCTGTAAATCTAAAACGAAAGAGGATCGCGTCATGAGAACACTAAAACATCCAGTGCAAGTAATGAATGCCAAATCAGGAAAACATATTAAAAATATCTTAAGAATTTCCGTAAATTTCTTCGGAAATTAAATTAAGGTTTATACCAACAAACACATTTGTAACGCATCACCGACTGAGTCCCAGCTGTGCTTTATGTTCAGGTGACTTATACCATACTTAAACTGAGTGTTATACTGATAATTCAATTTCAGACTCAAGGGCTAGCTCGGTCCATTTGGGAAAATTGTTTTATTAGAAGATAGTGTAAATGTTTTTTTGTTCAAAGAGGGAAATAGGTTAAATGACGAAACATGAGAAGAACGTTTTGGGTTAATAAACAACTCAATTAGTGTGAAAGAGATCCGTTGGTTTGGATAACCCTTTTAGAAAGTTGGACTAGACATATTACACTGCAGTTGCCAATAATTCGAGTGAAATTGTATATAATTGGTGCGTATCGTTCATATAAAGACGAAACAATGATAAAGGGATATTCAAGACGCAGTGTAATCGTGCTCAAACAGCCCTGCGTATATCAGGGTAATCCGCACCGTACATGAGCTGTTGAAGGCGCCAAATCATCCAGAAACTAGGTGTACAACACTACGATGAGTACAATGCGGATTGGGCATGAATATAGTCAACTTTGCCTGACTGATGAAACTCCATTGTGTTGTGTAAGCCAACTGACATAGAGGATGCTCATTAGTATGCAGCTCGTAGCCACAGTGAGTGCAAGATACATAAATATTCTGGGCCCCAACCTGTGATTAGGGAATTTATTTAATAGAAACGCATAGAGGCAAAATCCATTTAAGTCAGGGATGTGTTGCAGATTCCCTTAGAACAAAAAAATAACAAAATTAAATACGTGTACGTTGAAGGCTTATAGAAGAAAATAACAAATCATTGTCCAGACAATTAACAATGGCATGGGTGCAACAATGAACGCAAAAATATTTCAATGCATGCTTGATACAATCATCAACTACATACTAAGTAAGTTCCATTTAAAACTTTCATCATTTATGTTTCTCGAGAATACTAATATATTAGTATTATATACTAGTATTATTAGTATTATATCAAGAAGATTTTTTCAAACGCAAAAATTAAACCCACAATTTCCAAACAATAAAAATGGTGTCACTGCGCCATTTTATGGAGATCGCTTGCACTGAAATGGTAATACACACTAGTGGGTTCTGACGTGAAGAAACCAGAGGATAATATGTATTTATTTTAAAGAACCGTGGCACGAAGTAATCTACCCCGAGGCAGTTCTTTCCTGGAGAAAATCATGGACAACAGTCAATTTTGAATTTGGAAAACCTTGCCTGATTTTCTCCACGTCTGTTTAAGCAGCTGTATACGTCATAAACCCAGGCTTATTGGCTTCGCTCGATCCCACCAAGCGCCAGGATTCTACCGTGAAATCGAACAAGCAGAATGTGTTGTGATGACTCCGAATAGCATCCGTTTTCTATCACTAATAACTATTCTAGTCTTTGTATATACTGTATTTGTAACAATGAAAATAGACGCATATATATAATGTTGTGTGTTGAGACTATAGTATTCATTCTGTTTAAATGTTATGGACAAGAAATTCTCATCAAACTTGCTTGGGGAATACTCTTTGGGTGAATATTTCCGTTAAGAATAAGAAGCTATACATTATTTAGAACAGCTCTTCGCTCTCTTTGCTTTCACTTGAGAATCAAACAATGTCGTCCTCCCCTGCACACAAAGTACCGTATTCTATTTTGAGCACTGATGTAACTGCCTTATCAAGAACAAAATGTCGCAGTGCTGAAAACTAGAACGGCACAAACATTGAAAGGCGTAAGAAAGGAACTATAAAGGGGAAGTCTCCAAGCGCTTTCAACAACATCACCCGATATGACTCTTTGTGTCACATAAAGCCTTAAATTTGAATGATTAGAAAATGCAATTCCAAACACCTACTGCTTTAGGGTTGATTTAGGCCCGCAACAAGTTTTTGGTTTTTACGTCATCAGTCTCCACTGAGGCTATCTTCAGTCGGAAAAGCACACACAATATAATACGTATCCCCAAATGGTATAGGAATCTCGATTAGTTTTTATAGATTGTCTTCGATTCCCCGGCCTTTGTCAGATCACGGACAGGGTCCTTGGTCAGGCATTAAGTGCATAGTCACACTTACATTACTGTTGAAGAATTTCATAGATGCATCCACAGACTTTCGCCTGATCGGAAGGAAGCAAAAACCAAGGACTGATTACTAACAAAAGAAGAAAAATAACCTAATTCGCACGTCAGCAAGTTGTATAAGGCTAAAGGCGCATGAGTTGGCACGGAATTCTATAGCCGTACGTTCTGTGTGGGTACTTAAGGGTTTGTAGTGCTTGCATACTCCATGACTCACTAAAGAAAACTTTGCATACTTAGAAATCCCATGCCACATGGCTCCTAGTTGTATGGTTAATACATGTAGAGGTACAAGTATATAGTGATTCAGTGATAACAATTTACCGATCTAACCAATGTTCATTGTCATTCTGAAGTTCAAACATAGCCTATTAATATCAACCACACAAAGGCCTATCAAAGACACAGCGCAAAGCATAAAACAATACATTGAATTTTGTAATAGAAGTTTGTGTGTTGCAGTTATACTATATTGAGCCTCTTTTGGCATGGCATTATGGACCAAGTTAAATTTCAGTGCCACTTTATAGTGGAACAATACCTTTTGGATAACATTACAGGCATAAGTACAATATAAACCACTTTGGGATTACATTGTGAGCTGCATTACATAAACAGCCATATTACATTTTGGTCCCGCATACACAATAAAGTATAATGCGTAAACTGGACATGATCTTGATATAGCAGTGAGTGATAACGGACAGTACTGTATAGGGGTGAGTATGTGGATATCAAAAATAATAAAAGTAATAGAAAAAAATTAATTATGCATGGCTGGATTTTATGTTAACACAATCGCAGAGGAAACTTATCCTAATTAATATTATAGAGTCTGCAATACATCTACACAACTGTTAATATTGTAACTGGGGCCACTTAGTACAGGTGAGCTTATAGGGTCCTGAAGTTAGCCTCGTATATCAAACGCCTTGATGGCTAAATAAGTCATATTCGCACCCCTTGATTGGTAACGTCGCTGAATAAAATATACACCACCATTTGAAGTAATTGAACTCTTGTGCGATGACAATGAGTAATGAGGAAAGGTATGTTGGTTAACTGCTTCGGGAAGTTAAATGAGACACACGGTACAATTGTTAGTGTCAAGTGTCAACAACAGAACGAGACGCAGTGAATGCATACCGTCATGTGCCCTAGCCGACAGGACATGAAGTTTCGGAAGCAGTGCGTGAGAAATGCGATCAAGTTTCTATGTTAAAATACGTCATACCCTTAAGGACCACACCTTTCACTTATCAGCTCAACCTGTTTACATAGTCTTTTCTATCGTATCCAGCTAGGTCTATCTTTGGGGAAATTAAATCATTTTAACGCAGAGTAAAAGGACAAAAAGTAGGTCTCTAGGTGTAAATATGGTCTATAAAAAGACGTACACAGGGAACAAGACGGCTAATTGGGTTAATTCATGAAGACGCGAACCGTAAATAATTTGCAAGAGAGCAAGTATTTAGAAAATTGGCCAACCGGAATCTAATAATTGGCGAGCATTTTAATTGAAATTAATCGTGCTTCAAGGCACCAGTCGTCACCTGTTACAGATTCAACTGTAATGAATGATTATTCTAAACCCAAAGGGGCATTTCGAAGCTCCTTGGCATCGATTAATCGGTAACGGTAAATCGGATCTTTTTCTGTGCAAAGTGTACAATATGCAATAGCTGGTTTATATTTTGCAGTTTGACCTCTCTGACATTAAACCAAATTATGAATACATTTTTTGAGCCGATATATATCGGATTCCCCCCGTTGGACTGTTATTTCACCTTCTCTTGCATATATTTAAATTATTTTCCTCAGGCAAGCTGATAATGCCTTAAATATTTATTTTCATATTTTTAGGGCTGTGCACCGTCCCGTGGGCACATTTGCCCCACATCCGACGTCTTACATGAATCATAAGAACCCATTAATTTTCTCATCTGCGGTTCCAAACCCATCTATACTGTGTTTATCTTCAGAAAGGTTGTCCCATCATGTCAAGTAGGAAAACAAATAAAGCACTTCACAATGACCCCAACTTTAAAAGCATGGTTTGAAATAAACGTTATTTTGCATGCGCAGCTTGTCCAAAAGTCCCACTCCTTGCCTGGCCAAGCAGGCCGCGCTTTCAGTCGGTTTACCCGGTCTTCTCAACTAACTCTGGTCCGCTGGGATGATACCTGACAATATTCCCCAGGATTAAACAATTCCCAAAGGCGTCATTCAATTTGCAGGGCTTAAAAACAGACGATCGTACCACCATCGTCGTCTGTCCGACTGTTGATATGACAAGTTTATTGCACTCGTCACCCTGAAAATATGTGGATATTGATTTTCAATATCATGCAGGCAACTGCACAGGCATGGTTGTCGGATATTGGTTAGTTTTGATTTGGGGGGATAAAATACTTTTTCTCATTAAATGTTTCAATCGATGATTTTTGAGAGAAAAAGTCGAGTAATTGGCATCCAATATTAATTGATTGACTTTCCGTTTTAGTTTCTGACGTAGGATTAAAGGACTTCATGTAAGCCTTTTCCTACATGACTTTAAATGAAAGTTTGATCTGAGGGAAATGTGGTATTTTTATTAGTTGCATACTAGGCTCTATGCTTCTTCTCATTCCTTGAACGTAAATGGTTTAGTTGCACGAAATGGCCTCGCGCCCACTCAACTGAAGACAATTTGTACCACATTTAGCCTATATAACTCAAGGGAGATTTCAAAATGGTGTCACCATCCTATAAACCTTTTCCACACATCAGCCAAGGAAAGAACTGGACTGGTTTGCTACGACGCTGGCGATACATATAAATCTATATATTATTAATATATACACACATAAATCTCTCTCTATATTTGCCTATAAGAAAGATAGTTCAGGTATTACTGCTCAATCGGGGCGCATTAATCACGTACGCTACCTCTGTACACATTACTCTATTCCAATTCGTAATTTTGGGGCTTGTTGTGGTCTTTGTACATCCGTCCCTTCAAGCCTTGTGCACGCTTAAACATTTGTTTATTGATCTCGGCGCGTAGAAAGTCACGCCAAAACGAGGCTCGAGGGGACACCTACGCACTTCAAACAGAAAAGGTTAGCACGTGGAATGTCTTGAATATCCTTAGGACATAGCACTGGCCTTTAGCGTAAAGTGACTGGCTGAAAGCATTACCCTGGGCATAGGCCAATATCGTTTTACGTGAACTGGTAAATAAGATTGCTAGTTTTGAAGGGGTCCTCAAACCACAAACTTTCTATATTACACTTCATTGACTATGCAAAAATGTTCCACCCTTTACGTCTCTAGTATGAGTGACAACAAGCAATAGCAGAGAAATCAGTCAACAAACCGATGCAAAAGTGAACAACTCGTTCTTGAATAACTTATCTCAAATAAATTAAAACAACTAGATACATCCGCTCCCCATTGATAATTATCACTCTGCCCTTTCCCTAAATTACATTTTCTTAAATCGAACGACAAAGCCTATGTGGACTTTTAAAACGGATAGTTTTTATGAAAAAACAAACTGATCACAGAACCATTTAAAAAAATATCAAAAACGATACCATTGATAAGGTGTTTTTTAAAGTTTCATTTCACAAATGACCTCAAACTTCAGATCTGTTAATACTTGTAGCCCCGTCGTTTGCGTTGGTAATGTTGCTACTGCATTTTGCCTATATCTGTGTATTTTGAGAGTACGATCCACGGGTAAAGTTTATAGGTTTACATCATTATTTCAATAGATTCTCATAAATGTTTGCACGTACAGCATTAAGCGACATTTTATATAACAAAAAGTGTATCTATTACGAATCGGTTGAAAAAATCCCGAGCAGCCGTAGGGTACAATTACACAAATGGCGGGACACACGTCGGCAACATGATTCAATGGGGTTTTCGTACTCTTCCGGTCGGCCTTTATTTCTTTAGTTCATACAAATACATGCCTCCCGCAAAAAAAAATATACAGACAAGATGAAGAATTATTAGTTCTGCTTCTGGCAAGAAGACTAGACCTACGTCGTCAGTTAGAGTTGAATAGACGACGTATTTGGGAGTACGGGAAAGAATTAGTATGGGGAATGTCACAAACTTGTACAGGCATATGAAATTGATACCCATAACATATCGCTTCTATGAATATTTCACAATGCCTGAAGATCTAATTACTGAAATCCAGGGAATCAAATTATACGGAAACACTCGCTCAGATACTGACGAATGATATAGCTTTCCCGTGCGCCCTTGCGGGACCGATAAACTTACTCAGTTTTGAATCTGGTATTACCAGAAGTCTATTACCTACGACTTATGGTATTACGTACGTATGCACTGAACTGTGCATGATGATCTCATAGTGCTTCAGATAAAACTAAGAAAGCGATGAAGGTGATCGGTATTTAATGTTGGACTGAGGTTAGCTGCATGTATCGCCCTTATCTGAAAAGGGCACATAAGTTTTGAACTGTAAACAAGACGCTGTCAATATACCCATCAGATGACAATCTCCAAGGATGACGAAATCCTCGATGTGGTTTGTGTCTATAACAAAAATAAACAGTAGACCTACATTTTGCACAGAGAAAGGATAGAGATGTTTTTGTAACAAAGTTTGCTGGGAATGTGATTTTTTATAAGCGGAACAATGAATGGTTTTTCATTGGACTACCAGTAATCGACTGCCAAGTCTAAGCCCATCGGTGGATCAAGGCAGGGGAAGGACAAAAGGGGATGTGAGCTCCCTTTGTTAATCGCCATGCGTACAACTGATTTACCATATAGTTTTGTTTCTGCATTTTTTTTTTTTTGGGGGGGGATCACTTTTTATATAGGTGTTTAATGCCCTGTTGCAGTAACGTTCCTTGATTTGAACTCGTAATGAAACATGATCAACATCCTAGGTCCTAAAGTGTGTTTTTCCGTTAACGGTAATTTAGAAGATGATGGTTTTTTTTCGAAAGAAATATACTGTTTGTATAATATAGCGAAGAATCCAACAGCCCGAAAACAATTTCACGGCACATTGAACATAGCCGGGGAGAAACGCCGTTATCGTCCATAATTACTGGGATTATCATGGATATACCCTCATATGTCACTACGGTTCATGCGTTTTGAGCGCGGTGGAAAGTGATAATATGAACTAAATTACAAAGTCTGACGTAATTAAGACTGGGATGAAGACAGCACTAGAGGTGAATGAACGATGCCACTCACATTGACGGAACTTTCGGTTTGTGTGCGGGAATATTCATGATCAAAATAATGGAAAATCCTGTAAGACAAGTTGACGAAGTGTAAAACGATAACCACTGATCTTTAAAACAAATTAGAACAACAAGCATACGGTTGTACCGGGAATTGGTAAAATTGACAGGACACCCACAGGTCTGTCGGGTAACAGCCCAGGAGAGGATATGAATCAAAAATTCTGTGCAGAGATTTGGGAATTGTTTGCTTTTCAAGTTTACGATCGAAAATGTCCATTGATTTGCATGCTCTGGTTTTATTTCCCACATGTTCATTTTGTTAGGCTGCAATAAGAGGTTGGTTCATTTCTTACAATATGGGACTGCCTTCTTCAAAGACTATCCAGCAATTCATTTAGATTGAACAGAAATTGGAATAGCCTATCAACCAGAAAAGAACATCATTGGCACAATAGAACCAATCAAATTCATGATATCAACTTACCCACACGGGAGTAACTTATACGTGTATTAGAAGTGCAACCCCATCAAGTGAATTGCATGTTTTCAAAATTGGCTCTATTATATTCCAAAATGTAATCAACATCTAGATCCTCTTTCTTCTGAAGATGAGAAAATATGAACTCTGTATCTCAATTTAAAACATGAAATTCAATCACACACGGTATAGGCTACACCCTCTAGCTACAGCCAATTATTTCAACAAATTGGAGGTCGCTTTAAAAACTATATAATGATAATAATGTTAGTTTTTGCAATCTTTAAACCATCTTTAAACCAGATGTACTTTAATTGGGTAAGGTTGCTTTCATTTTAAGCTCAAGACTACCTTTAAGTTGGGAACACGTGAGGAATATTTGCAAACTAGTCCATGCAAATTGACGGTGCAGTATCACCGATCTATAAGAATTGATTTTTAAGACTCGTTTTCCTCCATCATATTGTCTGGCGAAATGTTTTGATTGCTCATCGAATTGCAAGAAAAACTACTTTGAAATTTCTCAGTTCAAATTGAAAAACATGCATGGCTTCATGTATAGGCCTACTTGAAATATTGAAGGAGATACCACTGCGGAAACGTCCACCAATCTCTTCCATTAAGTCGCGTCAACACGGTATTTCAATTACGAATGTGAGGAGTGCACAGAATTGAATCAGTTATTTACGCAGTGAAGCAAAAATGCCTCTCCGCTATAGCTTACATATGGGTTTAATGAATACAGTTAGAGCTGCGGTAAGTGCTAACCACTTAAGCTATTAACAGACAAACATTTGTATTCAAGTTGTGTTGCCGTTACAAATTGTCTAATTTATCATTTTGATATTTATTATTTGTGTATATTATTTGAACATAAAAAAAATGTAAATACTTAATCATTAAGTACACAATAATGCAATTGAAACACAGTGGCACCTGGTTACGCCTGGCATGGGAAGTACAACACTTCATCAACAGCAGAAACCGACCGTTGAATAATTATTTTCTTCAAGTGATTTAATAAACCATTTAAAGTGGAACTAACTTTCAATATAATAGTGTGCTTTAAAGAGGTCATAAATATTTATGGTTTAAATTGCTGGCTCCTTAGTTGCACACGCGTTCACTTAGGCCTATGTATGTTATCAATCTTCATTTGTGTCAATTACAAAACCATCACATTTTATACCTGCATGGTATGCCGAGTGTAAAATGTATAAATAGTCCACTATGATCTTGTTTTGGAAAGATGATATAGTACAAACCTCGATTTCAGAAGATTTTAAATAGGCCTATTACCAGCGGCGTAGCCAGGACTTTTCCCTTTTTCCCTATGGGTTTTCCCTTTTCTTTTTTGGGGCACTATCAGGATTTTTCGTGGGGGGGGGGGCATCTGGGGGGCACTGGAAATTTGTGGGGGGAACGTACCCCCCAGGCCCCCCGTGGCTACGCCACTCCCTATTACAAAACAGCTTCCTACCAATAGGTTTTCCCATGGTCACTTTTGGTGCATGCACGAAAAATACATACACTATTTCAGTATTTTTTATGATGTGACATCATTATGTTTATTTATTTATTTTTTTGAAATGGCGTCTACCAAAATGCTTTGTTGAATCATCTTTATTGTTCGATTTCTCAACTTTGGTGCCGTTATAAAATTACAATTTAAATAGGTGGTCAAGTAATTATAGCTTGAGCACAGATTAATTAAGAATCCATATCTAAACCACAAAAGCAATCATAGGCTATAATTATTCAGTGCCACCCTGATATGAAATGGACATTAGGTGAAATGCGCTATAGACCTATAAGAATGGAATAAGTTAATTCCCTACAAATTCCCATTTTTGCTAACATGAACAATCCCGTACAGTGACTTTAAAGATGGACTACAACGAGAACTCTCACATTAAATTGACTATCGAACCTTGTTTATGTTGTGTTCAGGTAACAATTTATTGTTGTGGTCATGTTTTTCTCTTTATAATTTTGTTGCAATTTGACCGAAAAATTAGACCCCGCTTCTTCGATTTTTGAAATTTCCCGCCCTGCACTGGTTCCCGACAAAGACCCATTGAAAATCCACTATGAAATCCACGATATAGTACCAGCGGACTTGTAAACCAGCGAAAAGGGATGACGTATAACCCATGAGCACCCGAGAGTAAACAGAAGACGCCATGTTACTTCCGTGTATATTATACATGCGTTTTCATGCGTCAGCAGAGGCATGAAGCTTTTTTTCGACGTTGTTGTGTAACAGTTATATAATGCCGACTTCATGTGTTGTTGGTGGATACACTAGAAATAGTATTAAGAATCCAGAGACTAATTTTTTTCAATTTCCGCGGGATCCTGCGATATCAAAGGAATGGGTGAAGTTCGTGAATAATACACGAAAGGATTTCACCTTCATGCCAAAATTCCTGGATCCACCCCTGCTGATATTTGCCTGTTTTTATCACTTTATCTGGCTCCCATGTATTTAATCTTTTATAATCTTTTTATTGTTACTTTAGGTTATTTTATTATATTTAAAGGGCCTGGGAGCATTTTATTCAAATGGATTTGGTGCTATATACATGTCTTTTATATTTTTTATTAATATTTGATTGAAGACAGAATGACATGGCCTGTACACATTTATTGTTATTCTATTCTTGTATTTTACAATTTATTGCCACTGTACACTCAGAACAAGTTTTAAGTTTTATAGGCAGAAGTACATGAGATTTACCAACATGAGATTTACAATATTAGTCTTTGTCACACTTCTCCCTTTTGTGATGCAAAGCCAAAAAACCTAATTGAATTAGCTTTAATCCAAGAAAATCTGAACCTGCTCAGCAGTAGAGTTATGCTGATTGTAAGTTTTTCCTGGGAAAAGAGCAGCAAGTGTGAAACGAATTTCAAAGGATTTCCAGTTCGGTTTAACAGAACAATGGCCAAGTTCCAAACAAGTATGTACAGGATTTTGATTAAGTTGTTTTCGTCATCAAGAGGCAACTTTTTTAATTTTGATATTTTAACCTCAAAAATAAACTCAATTGTTGGTTGCAAATACATACATATTTTGTCTTGTCATTTATTCGAAAGTACTAAGGTCTTGTAAAATTTTCAGTTCTTGGCATCTTTCTGCCATACCGAATTTGTAATGTTTTTACCATAGTGTATTGTTGGCAACATAAAACAAGTTTATTTCACATTAGTGCTAAATTAATCAACTTCTCCCCCCCCCCCGAAAAGACACAAAATGAAATACACACGTAATTGATTCTGCCATTGATCATGGTTTATGAACGCACAAAATAATTAGGGAAGAATGTTACCAATTTAAAAAATAAAACAAAGCAAATCGGCCTAATCCAGTGGTGGATACGAAAATCCTTTGTACTATCCATCAGGGTTTGGGAACGTCCTGCGGATTGCGTCCATTACACATGATGGCAGTGGCACCCGGTTGAAACGGCCAAGATAACCCCAACACCACCTCACCACTTGCCGATATGCAACATGGCGATATTTTCTGTAAAACAAAACAAAAAATCAGACAAAATTATAAACATAAGATTTGTGATTTGCATGGTGGAGTATCGATATTGTTTACGTTAACACCATGTGAAACTGAAATGCTATAAAACTATAACTATACCAAAAGGCAATCATGATCCAAAGTAAACAATTACATACATGTAATGCATGTACAATAAGATATAGATGCACGTGGGTCAACCAAGGTCATATTCAGTTGTGTGCGGTTACTCTGAAGTAAACACCGGTGCTCATTCTGGTCAATCAAAAGTAATCTGCTTGATATGCAGATCATTCAAAACTGACATTGCTCTAAAATATTAATTGAAATTGATGGTACATTGGCTTTGTACATTCAGTCAACACTCAAATCACTTACTGGTCAAGCGTTCCTTCAACTGCATCTCTGCCATAGTATGCTCTGTACTGAAGATAGGCTGTTGCAAGCACTCCTGGGTGGAGGCAGATCGCATCAAACCAATCATGGATGGTAAGGCACTGGTTGGGATCATCCACGTTGATGTCCAGCTGCCGCATCATGTTCTCTGTCTTCTCAACTTCTTTGCAACATATACAGTTTGCGAGCAAAGGCTGAAGAACACAATGTCCACACGAACACCTATTACAAAAAAACAAGTTTGGAAAATATAATTTTAGTAACTTTGTCATTGGGGTTGCACTACTTAAAAATTGATCTTGAAATACATCCCCCATGAACTGATCAAGGACAGGTACATCATGAAGGAATACATTTTTCCATGGGCAGATCAAACATTTTTATTGTGCAGGGGGCTACAACCTTTGATTTGAAGGGAAAGACTAAATGTCAATTATGCTTAAAGCATGATGGGAAAAGATCATGATTTTATTTGAATTTTGAGCAGTGATTACTTTCCCATCATGTCTTCATAAATACTGGCTAATAATTGCCAACAAATCATAAAACGCAAGACATATAATTACCCCCAAATTTCCACTGTACATGTATTGTACACATGTACAATTGTACACATGTACATGTACTACTACATTATGTACCTTGGGTCTCCATCATGTTCGTTCATGTTTTTGTCAAGTATAGCCTACAACTATTTTTGTACAGCAGAAACGAATTGATCAAACGAAGCATCATTCAGTATTTCATTCATGAATCATTTTGTGGGCTTACCAGTCTGTGTTTAGCCGTCTATCATCAGGATTTGGTTCGTCGTCTTCGGCCTGACGATCACCGTCACCGGGCTGGTCAAATGCAGGCGCCGCAAGTGGCTCGAACCGGTATGGTTCAGCGCCACGTACTTCGACTTCTTCGTCATCGTCTTCGCCTTCTCTCTCGTCTGGTGAGCTCCCCTCATCGCTACAGCTGACATCACTATTCTCAGAAGTGCCTATATGAAACTCCTCTTCCTCATCTATACTGTGATCTTCCCAATATTCGCTGCTATCGGACATTTTCGCTGTTTTTCGGTCTAGAAGATGTCGCTTGTCCGCTGTTGTTCCGCATTGCATGTATGGTAAATGCCTACAGTACACACGATCGACTGTTGTGCGTGGGGGTAATAAAGCGTCATGGGTGCTACGTCACACACGAAGTATGAATTATTCATGAGTTGAGGGATTTTGGTGAAACTGGGCTTTTCTGGGTCGTAGAACGCCGATCAAATTGATTTTTTTTGCATGAAGGAACAAGTTTTATTGAATAATAATAATATGTTAGTAATCATTACACATTTCTCGAACGAAAACAGCAACACAGCACTTATCATTATTCCGTTGTAGTCAATCTTTAACAAGCTCCATAATCATCTAGGCCATATCTTGTGTACAATAAGAATAACATTTTCCTTTAATCACAAATAATTGATAAATAGGCCTGACAAATATATAGGTCACAATTAGACACTCACTTGAATACGGTATAACATTATTTTATTCATTAACCTAACAATCCATATATGTGTTATTACTCGTAAACTTTGAACAAGTAAATATGCCACTTTAAAGGTGTATTTTACTTCCCCATTGGGTATTGAAATTTTTCACAGCATGTTTTCGTTTTCGATTTTGCAAATATAATTTAGCATTCAGCCGGTTATAGGACTAATGTAAAAGAAACAACATCTTGATGTTTTAATAGTTGTTGTTCAGACAAAGATATGCTGTCAAATTCCGGCATTTCGCTGAAATCTAAAGCGTTATATGGTGTCACCTGAAACATACAATTTACACATATATGACTGGTTGGTAATACAAGCTTTGCAACGAAACGTGGTGGGCATTTGTCATCGAGGGAGTCAACAAAAGAAAATATTATTAAAGAGTATTAGTTTGTATCTGTATACTAAACAATCTTTTAAAACTGACATTAAATGTCATTTTAACAGTTGTTTTGTAAATCATTCCTCTATGCTCTGTATCCCTAAATGCGATTAGAATGGATGTGATTTTCAAGTCACGTAACCTGCTCTTCCGACAAGTAGGTCCAAGTCCTTTTTCCATTGGGCTTGATAAATTATGACGGCGGGCACTTCAATGAAAATGTGTCACCGCACTTATATTGACGGTCAACAAAATGCAGTCAACGCCCACGCTGTTCCGACATTTCTATCAGTGTTGTAACTATTTACCTATTTTGTTTCTAGTTGTATATAAATAAATATTGTCATTTAGATCATTGTTATTTGATATCAAAAACTGATTAGAACGCCAGTTTATTTGTTTATATAAGATTTGGCCATTCCTCATAACTTTACAGCTATCACGGGCGTAAATCCCGTGGGATGGGGTGTGTATATACCCCACTTTTTGGCCTGGGGATGTTCCATAGGATTATGCCCCAGAATTGTTAATATAGTAAAAACATAATAATAATAAGCGAATAAAAGGCGGGGATATTTAGGTTGTTTAAATATTTATTGCCCGCTTGTTTTTTGTCTGTTTAAGTGTCATCATCCTTGGGATTCTGATTGGTTGTACGCCAATGGCACCAGGGGTTCAATCCCCCCTCTCCATGGGCCTGCCGATTATTTATTTGTTATTTAAACAAATAAAAAAGGAGAAGAGAAATGGTACGTAAAGTGATGTTTTAAGCGGTGTGTGTGTGCGACGTTCGAGTTCCAGTGCTCTGTTGTACATTGTGCAAACAAATCTCAATATCATCCCTCACTTTTCGACAGCTAAGGTCGTTTCTTTCGCTTGGATGATTAAATAAACCCATTTTACAAAACCAGAGTACTTCTTGCTGCCTCCCAGCCTCTCAATCACCTTCTAAATATCATGCTATTACTTTTTTGTTAAAGTTTGCTGGACTTATCAAAGAGTATCAGAAGTTGTTCAACTTGTTCTACCTGAAAAATTAGGCCTTTGACCGCCATTGCCATGACAAGAATGTTTGTCGAATGGCAAACTTGTCCCTTATTTTGGGATCGATATTACTCGAAAGTCCGGGGAAGACACTGATCCGATAATCTGAACTACGAACGTCCCACCATAGAATATTAATGGTAAAACTATTTGGAAAAACTATTTAAGACACGTGATGTGTACCACCAATCAAATGACAAGGATCGGTGTGTGAGTGATATACATTAGAACAGAACTGAACTACATAATCTTTGTTCGCCAATCAACGAATTTTTCCCAGAATTTGTTTTCCCGGAATTTGTTTTCCCGGAATTTGTTTTCCCAGAATTTGTTTTCCCGGAATTTGTTTTCCCAGAATTTGTTTTCCCAGAATTTGTTTTCCCGGAATTTGTTTTCATTAAAAGAATGGGCGTTACTTATGACATTGAAACGCTGTATCAAGAGATTTGAACTAGTTTAGTTGATAATTTACCGCTGTTGGCGCCTGATACATATCTACTGGTCGCCGAACATGAGGTGCGATTGAGTTGATGGAAGCCACATACGTGAGCAAAACGTATATAGATTGCTTTCAGTACTGTAGCTTTGGGAAATGACGCCTGAAAGATGATGGAACTCTATACCTGTATGTGTCTAATTCTAGGTAAGCCGAGCAGCAACAAGTGACTGACTCTTCCCCCCTCTAGTTTAGTCTTGTGGATATAGGCCAGTCTTCGGTTTATTAGGTGTATCTTTTTCAAAAGTGCACATTTGTTGTGCAGTGTCTTAGCTATTAAATCAGTGAAACGGTCATTACATTACAAACCAAGCCACAGTGCCACAACGTATCATTCTTATATTTCCCGTCTTACAAGCTCAGCAAATACCATGCAGTTAATTGTTGTGGAAATCATGTATAGGCCTATCATTTGAAATGAATCAAAACATTAAATTAACTTTTTCAAAAATACATAAGCCAGTCCTGGATCGAGACTTATATTAGGCTATCAGGCACCGATACAGAAAAAACAAACGCATTTGTTAATTTTCAGAAGCCTATATACACAGACAAAAACCTTCCGCCTTACCGAAGGTGACGAGGACAAATAATTCACACAGATTTCTCCATGGTTCAAACATTGAGTAAATACTGGTCCTACCAGAAACGACACTGAAACTGTCATTTCGATGCCGTCCGAAGACAGGTGCAAATATTGGCACAGCGGCACGCTGTGTATTCTTTAATACGCGTGTCAGTCACAACAAAGTGTTTAATTACCTTTTACTTGATTAATATCATCAAAGATGCAATAAGTGAGAAATATTATATCAATATAGATTGTTGACTTTTGTATCATATATATTATTATCACGAGGTATTACATGTCAAGATTTTGGGACAATGTTTTTGTTTGAAATGCAGGCTATCAACTGTTGGAGGTGCGACAATTACAGATACAAGTTTGAATTTGTGTCAGTTCTTTGCAGTCCTTGATGTTGCGCTGAGTGTAGATGGTAAGTAGAATAAACCTATAGTGGTACCAATAACTGCTCTCTCGCCCTGGAACTGGACGATGTCAATATCGACAAATCTTGGATATGCAAATTAGGTGATAGGCTGGTACTATTACTAAGAATAGCCTGTGATTCTGTGGGGAGGCAGGGACTAGGCCATCCAATTTATTTCAACATAATTTCGGTAAAATTACTCATCCAAACAGTTGATGTGTTTAAAACAATCTATATATTAGTATAAATAATATATTTTTTAAAGATTTCGTTTCTGCGATATAATAATATTCACTGTTTTTTGCGTATTGTTTAAGTAACCAATCAGATAGACCCTGGGGACGAGGTTGGGGCAAAGGTCACACAAAGGTCACACAAATCCATTGTTGAACGTTGGGAGATGAAGTCAAGCGATCAACGGGCAGCACGAAGCTAAAATGGCCTAGGGTTCGGATCCCAGAAGTAGGGTCCGGAAGCTATAGGATTCTAAATAATCTGTGATGCAATCTGGGCACATTTTTAACAAAAAAATCATGAATAATTTTAAAAGGAAAGACATGTTATGCAAACATTTGGTATAATTATAATTAATGATTACCCTCACTGAATAAATAACTGTACGTAGATAACTTTTCCAACGTGATGTTACGATAGATACAGTCGTATAATGAAGAAAAAACAAGTTTATTTGTTAAAAACATAATTATGTACCTAATGAAAGGATTAAAGTAATTTGAGCTTTCCTTCATATCGGAATCAGAACGTTAATATTTATGAATCCCATTTGCAAGTCATAAGAACGAAGTATATACAATTGTGATTTGATGGCAATTTGCGAGGCACCAGTTTCTCCCTTAGGATATCCACTGATACGACTTGTCAGTTTCATGCATGATGAGTAAATTTAATTTCCTTTCTATGAGATGACATGACTGAAAAATGGTACATTCGAATAGGCCTACATGAATCTCGACAACAAGTGGCTAATTGGTTTGCCAGAACTGAGAATGGGTTATAATAATAATAATGATGATAATAATAATAATAATAATAATAATAATAATAATAATAATAATAATAATAATAATAATAATAATAATAATAATAATAATAATAATAATAATAATAATAATAATAATAATAATAATAATAATAATAATAATAATAATAATAATAATAATAATAATAATAATAATAATAATAATAATAATAATAATAATAATAATAATAATAAGAATAATAATAATAATAATAATAATAATAATAATAATAATAATAATAATAATAATAATAATAATAATAATAATAATAATAATAATAATAATAATAATAATAATAATAATAATAATAATGTGGACTTATATAGCGCACGTATCCACCAACTGAGTGGTGCTCAAGGCGCATTATATTATTACCCCTGCTCATAAGGCTCATAAATCATTCCTCAAACCATCTCAGCTCCCTGGGGAGTATACAGCTCAATTGCTGCCATTACAGCGCATATAGGGCTAATCAACCAATTCTGCACTCAAAGGTACCCATTTAACCCCTGGGTGGAGAGAAGCAATATGGTTAAGTATCTTGCTCAAGGACACAAGTGTCACGGCTGGGATTCGAACCCACATTCTGCTGCTAACACCAGAACTTGAGTCCGGTAAGCTAGACCGCTCGGCCACGACACTCCACGTTATGGGACACAGCAAACTGCAAATCACAGAAAATGTTTCAATCTGGTTTATTATTTGACCAGTTCTACACATACACACGTTTCAATGCATAGTCCATAATATAATTCAGATATACTTCTTTCATTTTTATCAGAAAAAGACGATGCGGATTTTCAAATTACCCACGGCCAATTTCTAGTCAAGTACATTTTTTTTTTTTTTTTACGTGCGAGGTTACAGATATTTGATTTTCAAAGACATTTAGTTTGAACCTCGAGCCAGGTGTAAATTATTATTATTAACATTCGTAAGGCAAACGCGATGTCCAATTGCAGCCAAATTTGGTCTGGTTCCAATAAAAAAAAGATTACCAAAATAGAAGCGCATCACCGCACTGATTTTGAATCCGACCTATGACCAGGAACTGGATACTTTTTTGGGCCTAATGTCAGTTTCACTTTTTTTTCTCTCCAAAATCAAGTTGTATACTGCTCGTTCGTGTGTCGACGTCCAGTGTTTATAAGGCATCAACATATAAAACGTCAAAGGTGGATGTTGTGTGCTGATCTTGTTTTTAAAGAAACATATTTTCAAAAAAATACTCCTTTCAAAACAAGAATTTGAGTTTTGAATGTCTTATTAAAATTCAAAAAGGTTTGTTTTAAAGAGGGGCTCTAAGGTCAAATTCATTTTTGTGCTCATTTTCCAATAGATAGAGTCCTTATGAAAGTGGACAAATATCACAAAGTCTCTAACCTCACGTTAAAATGATGTAAAATGTCATTTTAATTCATACTCTTTCAGTGCGAAATTTGAAACATGACGTCATTGGATGTCAACAATAAATGGGTCTGTACATTCCATACAGGAATTTTTCGTTCGTCAAAAAGTCAAATTCAACGCCGTTTTGATTGAATATCATGGAGATTCAGGAATGAACTAAAAATTCCCCGTACAAAAATGTACAGACCCATATATTTGAAATATGACGTCTTGGATGTTTTTGGATTTTACACCGTTTTAATATGAGGTAAGAGACTTGTGATATTTTTTCCACTTTCATAAGGACTCTATCTATTGGAAAATGAGTGCAGCACAAAACTGAATTTGACCTTAGAACATCTTTAACATTACTGAATTTGACCTTTGAACCTCTTTAACATTACTGAATTGACCCTAGAACCTCTTTAACATTACTGAATTTGACCTTAGAACCTCTTTAACATTACTGAATTTGACCTTTGAACCTCTTTAACATTACTGAATTTGACCTTAGAATCTCTTTAACATTACTGAATTTGACCTTAGAACCTCTTTAACATTACTGAATTTGACCTTTGAACCTCTTTAACATTACTGAATTTGACCTTTGAACCTCTTTAACATTACTTATATTGTCCGCGTTAAAATAATTGCAAATGTGCAGCGAGACTTGAAGGGAAATTCCAGCCACAACACGAAACAACCTTTAAGAGGAGTTTATACAAAATATTCCCACAGACACAGATACTAGTATTAGCTTTCAGCTGGTCTCATTTATTTGTTTAAAAAAACGACAAGCAATATTATATTCTGTTTGCCACTAACAGTGTATCAAGCTGCAACACGCATACTTAGTATCGGTATAGGCAATGCCAGAAGTCTATTACCTACATTGTAGGTAATAGACTTCTGGTAATGCTCATACCGTATTATATATACACTGTATATGTGGATGTTATTTGCGTAAAATAACAATGGCTTCTTTTTACGTACGTACATGCATGATATAGTGTTTCCTAAGGAAGAAAAACAAACTCAGGTTTCCACTGAAGTATTTTCCTTGTATAGGCGTGGCTCAGGCTATTCACAATGTAAGAGTTCAGAAGAGTGGTTAGGCCAATTTGGAAATGGCCTGATGATAATATAGACGTATAAACAGCCCTTGAGAATGTTCAAGTCCAAAGAAATTCAAACTGGAGTAGGATTGCAGAGTGAGCTACCGTACTCCAGATTTTCCCCTTGCACTGAGTTCTGCTTTGATAATATGATTGACGCCTGTGTTAAAGGGGGTCTTTTTACAGCCGCACTTTATAGAGCTTTCGTCATTTGTCCCGCATGTGTAGCATTTTTCTTAACTTGAATCGTAAAGCGTTTTTTACCAAGTAGGCTACGTTACACCACATGCCGGGTTCACGTAGGCTTTTTTCAACAATTCACATGCGTGCAATGAGTGGAGTATCTTCGTCAGCTAACCTCCAATAAATGACATTTAATAACGGACTACAATGGAAATTGACCCTGGACACCCGGTAACAGTGGCGTAGACAGGATTTTCAGAGTGGGGCAAACATTTGTAATAAGTTTCCAGTATGTTCTCGTGAAAAAGACTGAATTAAGGTATATGGACTATCAATTTGTATTAAACAGTGATATATTGCATACCAATTAAACTTACCGAATCATAATAGTATGTCTTAAACGATGGATCTGAAATGTTTCGTTATGTTACCGCTCTCCTGGAAAGTGTGATTTCAGTCCGTTGGGAACATATATATATATAAAATAATATCCCAACATCATTGTGTATGGTACACAAAAGGAAGCAGAAATAGGTAATATTTTCTGTTTCTAAAATTTCCCAAACCTTTATTTTGTATCACACATGGCCATATTAGGCACAACCCCAATATACATTATCATGTCACGGTACAACCAATAATAACTTGACTATATATGAATGCAACCATTTTGTGTACTCGGTCTTTTCTCCATGAGATAAGCGCCCTCACACGGTCACGCAAGAGGAATAAGCGAAAAACCTGATAAAGCTAATAATCAAGATCTATATTATTTTCCAGAAACCTAGGAAATTAATACATGCTACTTGACACGGTTTAAACTTTCTCAATTGCAATGTTCAAATAGAGTTAAAAAAAGTCATATTACTTGAAAGATACTTGTAGTTCTAAAACTAGAAGAATCCAGCCTACGATCTGAACCGATTGGTTATTACATATCGTAACCCAATATTATTCTTCCGTTCCTCGCGGCTTAGAGGTCGGTTGCCAAGCAAGCCGGGTACAATGACATCCTTGACACGAAAAATGGATTCGCATTTTCCCTTGTCAACTGTAAGTCCGCGATAGTTGTTATTGCCGTTTGATACCTAGCTATCCTTTTCTGCTGGGTTAAGTCCCGCCTCCTGCATGCCCATAAGGCCAACAAAAAGTCTCCGGTTTCTTGTCATCGGTCCGCTTCAAAATCGGTGCGGTGACGCTTTTTTTTTTTTTTTTTTTTTTTTGCCAACAGGGAAATACATGATATACATGTATACGCGAGGACCAAACTTCCCACATACAAAGTATGGTGACTAAGAGAGGCCTCACAAATCGGGCAAAGATTCATACCCCAATGTGAAAAAGTCGTTGAAAACAAATACAGGACGGCAGAATTCCAATCGATCCAGCAATTTTGGCTGCAATTGGACATCGTTTCATAGAAAGAAAATAATAAAAATTCAAAAAAAAAAAAAAAAAAAAAATGCCGACGCGTGGGTCTGAGGTGACGCGCGCGGAGACCAGAAACCGTAGACTTTTTTGGCTTAAAGGAGCTCCAACAAAGCAGTAACACTCTAGATATTGAGTGCGTGGTTATTCAAGAAAATACTGGCAAAGAAGTGCCGATTTGCTAAGAATAAAGACGTGATTAAAATAATACCAGAGTCAGATGCGTGCTTTCAATTGTTAATTGCTGAAATGAGAGTACAAACCCATCATTGGTATATCCAGCCTAATCATCTGAGGGTCAAGCACTATTATTAGTGTGTCTAGCTTGTGTGAGCAAAATGATATTTTTTTTTCACAAAAGGACCGTGCTCTCCTTTCCATCTCGAGTTAAGCAGCGTAGTTCAATCTGACACTCTTGCAAAACTCTCAGGTGTCCATCTGGTACCACGTCCGATTGGACAGCTAACACAAATGATGAGTTTCCTGGAGAGTTTGGTTATCTTCCCGCTGAAAATCTACCCAATGCTTTTATTTTGTCATAGCCATGGGGCCCACTCATGTCAGTAAACAACCACTATGGTAAAACGAGATATGTCGCTGCGATTACATACGTGCCGCCGCTGCAAAGGTCGTACATACATGATGCTAGTACCTGTTTACAGCCTTATAATAAGAAGACGCATTTGCGACTAGAATATACCGCAAGTGAAAGTGAAGTACTAAAACAAGAAGTGATTCTCAATTGATAACATAATATGAAATTGCACTTTTGAATAAATTAACAATTGACCACTTTACTTGCATTCGACAAACAAATTCAACCTAATCTACACATCGGTCGTGTGGCTCTATATACGTAATTTTTGGCAGACAAATGTAACTCAAAATGGTGGAGACACATTCGTTCTCGACTACGGTCGCAGATGCTCTATTGTATCGCAAACTGAGCTATAACGAACTCCATGATTCTTTCACTGTAATTATTTCTCTATAGTACATAGTACATGTAGTAAACGGTCAAAACATTATACCGTTTATTAAGGTATAGAATTGGCAATTCAAATCCAAATAGTCGAATTGAATTGGTGTAAAAGCCAATAATGGCATTTATATTTAAAAAAACACAACAACAACAACACAATTGTCTACAACAGGTGCTCCCGCTTTCAAAAAAAAATTCTCAGTTTGAATTAAAAAAACTCTTTTGTAAATTTTATTTTAAATGAATTACGACAAATCTAAATGCATTTTCACTATTTTCGTGAACCACACAATGAAGCTGAAACGTGCGCATGAAGGTTGTTTTACGTTCTACATTGATTCAAGTAAGATAAAAACTGGGTTTTGTTTTCCCAATATTTCCAATGCTGTATACTTGATCGATACTAAATGACCGCAGTTACAGTTTCTCCGTGGTACCAGGGGCCAATTTCATGGAGTGCTATGCAGAAAAAATTGCTTACCAGAAAAATTAGCTTAGCAGATTTCTTTGGTTACCAGCCAAACTTTCATATAAAATGTATTCATTTTGGCTGGTAGTCTGTTTTATATTGCTTAGCAAAAATATTTGCTTAGCAGAATTCTCTGGCAGTCGAGATACGAGTTGTGCGATAGCGTTCTTTTCAGAACCTGTACCTCAGCTTCGCGATAGTTGAGATAAACACATGGTATTACCACAAACCGAAACGATATCGATATTCAAAAATGCAAAGCCTCAAATCTTATATCACAAATCTCTGCTCAGTAGGTCTATGAAATTAGCCCAAGTTCAGAAAAGATGCGCTAGAACATGAAAATAAAATGGTTTAACACACAGACAAGTTGGTCCCGAAAGAGCTACATTTCCCAAACCTCGGCCATTGCTTAGTTTACTCTGAAAAAAAAAAAAACCCGGTAAATCATACACTTTGCTGTATTACCCAGGTACAACGGCCGCAATAGACAAGATGATGGCTTCTATTTTCAAACCGTTCACTCAACACTCAGTACATGGGTAAGCCTTCACCCTCAAAATTGCTACAACTTCATCCAGCTTCTTCCATGTTACAGGGTCAGTGATGTGGTGAGGTCGTGAAGACTGACAAAATGTCACAAGACAAGGCAAAATGTACACAGAAGACGGCGAATATTTCAACTTGTCGAAAGACGGATCTTTGGCTCATTTTCCTTTTCCTTAGGCCCTATGGTACATATTGATCCGTGTGTCGCCTGAAGAGAAAATGCTGACAGATGTGACAGGCGCTCAGTGACCCTTCCAAGCAATTTACACGTTTTGCAGAGAGCTTATTTACCAAGGAAAAACAATATTTATACACAAACCTTTTTGAGAAAATAGCGAAAACCAGGCAAATGAACTGTGGATTAAGGTTACAATAACCATAGGGCAACAGCCCAGGTCCTTGCTCTATATGCAATAACCATAAAGAACATTGATCTCTAGTCTCATTTGCAAAATAAAATTGCTCGAAACCAATTTCCGGACAAAATGTTGAGTACACGTTGCAATGGTAGCTGAACATATAGAAACAGTTTTGTGGCGTTCTTACCAATCCGTGATATTGATATAACTTACTATAGCCAGTCCTCTCTCTATGCTATATAGCCTAAGTGACAATAATAATTCGTTTTGTTTTGTTTGAAAAAAATGATTTTCTGACAAACAAATTTGGTTGGATACGTTTTTCGTTTGCCTATTTCAAATTTGAACAACGACCACTGGTATCCGTGACCAGGATTTGGTCCACATGACATGACATGCACATTATTAAAACATGCTGTCATAGTTGACGTTGAATGCCGAGTGTAAATATGAACGAATCCATTGCTCCAGGGGTTGATAATGGTACCTGTCAGCACAAGATGGGAACACTTGAGTACATTTTAAAAAGAAATGTAAAAACTTTGATGATGTCAAACCTATCTCACTAATTGCGCGCATATACAAATTATGATACAAACATTAGATTGCTGAAATAGTTATACATGGTACCGGTATATCAAGTTAAACATGTATCTCTTGTTAAGTTATGATTAACAAAGAAGCGTTCACCATTAGAAAGAAGCGTGTATAGCCTACGTTAATATAGAACTTAAGTATCGCTGATACCACGAGTAAATGTTACTACACTGTCAAAATGTAGTGGGAAATCAGTGTTTATCACTTAATGCGTTACCCAGTTTGAATAAGAAAACATTAATAGATAAGCCCCTATATATATGCCTGTGCACCTTATCGGTACTCTCAAAAAACATAAATCACATATTTACATCAAACTTAACTGGTGTAAAGTTGATGATGGTATAAAAAATTAAAGTACAATTAGTCTAATTATTTCGTAAATGAAATTTCCACGCTTGGATAAATACAAAAGATCTTAATACTTTTCACTATTTTCTCGTTATCGGCACAATTATAAAAGTTGAAAATGTACACACAATCCCACTGATTTTTATACATATTTTTTATACAAGGTATGGATTCATTTACAGACTTAAAAGCACTGGCTTCTAACATAATACACCATGAAACGTTACAGGCCTACTGCCATTAACCGCCATATGCTGAGTTATGGGAAGAGTGTTAGGCCCCTATTCCATTGATAAATTTACCCTGATATCAAATCATGCGCAACAGTATTCTTAATTCTTTCCCGTGTTATTCTTTCCTGGGAAATCTCAGTCCGGTTATCAACTTTCCAATTGCCCCTTTGGTTTTTAATATCGACCCTTAAAAGGTGTTTGAGAGATCAATGTCAACAGTATTGGAGTACTTCACGATGATGGATAAGACTTCGCCTTATCATTGCATACTAAAGTGTGTGCACTGAAAGAGTAGATCAACCAGACAGGAAGTTCCTTATTTGTCAAAATAATTGTGCACTTACATGTGACAGTCTGACCGATCACTCCATTTGTATTACTTGAACTACTAAAACAATAGTGAGATGAAGACAAAACACACCTAAGTCAGAGAGAAGAAAATGGGTGAAAATTATAGACCTTTTATCACTCTCCAGCCATCTTTGTCAGGTTCCCATTGCGCCAGTATACGATTCCTAGTGCTGATTATCAATACATACAAAGGGGCCTGCCTAATTCACTGCCAATCTTGGTTTGGTCACGGCAATGTGTAGCTTATTATGGAAGAAAACCAAAATGACTGCATAGTAATGGAATATTGTACAAGAATGTTTGTTGTGTAATATGAAGTTATGAACACTCATGCAGAACCATCAAAACAGTATAACATAAATGTATAATAGAAACTAGTTCTACCATGTTTAAGTCTAAGATACGCCTATTTATAGACCCTATAAACTCACACTTTATCAACTAGTTTTGCCACTAACAATTTCGTACCAAAGAATTTTCTTTGGGGTGCATGCACGTATGGATAATGGTTCTATGGGCGTTCGATCAGGTATAAGATCCTGGGACAAGTTGCAATAATTAACTGGCGGTCAAAATCATCAGGAAAAACTCCATTTCACGGGGAATCTCTTGATATCATTATTTCTATTTTACTCCGAGGCACTCAATATTTTGTAAACAGTGTTAGGGAATTTGACTGACAAATTGCTCTTTTTTGTAGAGTCTATTAAGTTATTAATTTGAGATATTGAACGAGAAAGGCAATTTATAACTGCATTTTCGAAATTCGTAACAACAGTCGAGTCATGGTTTAAAGGGAAGGTACATCATTGGTATTTCCAATGTGATGTGGATCTGAAGAAAAAAAAATTGGTAGTGAGGATAGTTCTTTTCAGAACACATAGTTGTTACCCGTAAACCTAATGGTCTTATCCTATCCACCATGCAAAGCTTCAAATCTCATTTATTTTATTCTTAATAATTAAAGAACCTCACACAAAATTATTTATAGGGTAGATGAATAACATCATCGGATTTACACGGAGCCATCTGGTTATTATTGAATGTTTGAATTACCTGTTCCTTACCTTGATGTAGGCCTATGACTGCACGTAACGACATTTACGATGGATGTGATTTTACCGGTAAAAGCTTTTAATTGGATTGGGAATGGTAACAATACTGAGTGTCGATGACAACATTTACACACGGAACACTCATCTTGAATTTGTTTCTCCCGGGACAAAAACACATCACATTTTCTGATATCTCACGTTCCGTCTTTCAACTCAACCGGCAAAATAACGTGCCAGTGTCACGTCACTGGATGAAGAACATCTTGTGTGTCAAATGAATCTGTGTTGGCAGAGTAAATAATCGCAACATCTCGGACTGGGGTCATTTGAGAAAGATCCAGTGATTTATAGTGTTATAGTCTGAATGGTACACCGGGTTACAATGTTAAGTATCGTCTTTCATCGGAGCGTCAGGAGCACGATCGGTTTTGTACAAATTCCACTAAATTGCTTGTTTTTGCTTCATAGCACACTAGCCTTTAATTATTTCAGCACAACATGTTTTTCAAAAGCATATTTCCAAATTCGGAAATTAATGTTGAAGGCACACGACATTTACGGAAAATGTCAGTTAAGGCTGTCAATGAAAACAGAGAAAGTACATTCACACTTTTAGGCCGAAACCTATAGGGCCCTATGTAATATAATTATGACTATAGGCCTATACAATTCTCCCTTTAAGGAACAATTTATTTGTATATTTGTAACTTTTTATAGTATTTTTAAACTATTTAAATTTAATTTTCGGCTGCTTTGTCAGATTTAAGAAACCGTCAATAATATACTTGTTTTTGTTTTTATATAAAATTAATTAGACAAAGCAGCTGAGACACCGATGGCCAAAAGTCTCTGGTTTCTGGTCTCCAATTGCAGCCAAAATTGCTGAATCGATTGGCATTCTGCCGTGCTGTGTTTTAAACGACTTTTTGTACATAGGGGTATGAATGTTTGCCCGATATGTGCGGCCTCTCTTAGACACCATACTTTGTGTAGGCTATGGGAAATTTGGTTTGGTTCCAATAACTACATATACATGTATCAGTTTGAAGCCGACCTATGACTAGAAACCTGAGACTTTTTTGGCTTAAATTAACAATTCTTTTAATGACATTTTTCTGATATTATTTCAAACCCGAGATATATGGGCTAGTATCTCATGTTCTGAAAAATTCGCAACATTAGGTATTTGAAAACGGTTTGAAATTTCTCAAATCTTTCGTAATAATAATGTTTTCATTATTTATACAAATAATTAATGTTTCGAACCCGAATGAAATGTTTTGCTCAGATAGAGGTTGTTGGGTGGCCTGGGGAGGGTTAGGACAACGTTTATAATTGGAATTTGGTATCATCCTTTGAAATTTACATATTTTTGGAAGACATTGTTTTTCAACTGTGGATAATAATAAATAAAAACCAAAGTTAAGAACACTTTATAATTCTCATGACCCCACGCCGTTGTGCATTGTACATTGCTCTTGCCTGATTCTATTTCCCAATAATCACGATGGATTTAACCAAATGTTTTTACTCATATTTTGGCCTGCAGCCAATATAATACATTGCTAGAATAACATTTTAATAATATTATAATAATAATAATAATAATAATAATAATAATAATAATAATAATAATAATAATAATAATAATAATAATAATAATAATAATAATAATAATAATAATAATAATAATAATAATAATAATAATAATAATAATAATAATAATAATAATAATAATAATAATAATAATAATAATAATAATAATAATAATAATAATAATAATAATAATAATAATGCCGGGCATTTTAAAGCGCTCTTAAACAAGGTACCCCTGCTCATCAGGCGCATAAATCATTCCAGAAACCATCTCAGCTCCCTGGGGAGTATACAGCTCAATTGCTGCCATTTCGGCAGCATAATAAAACAATAATGTGTCGCTCTATAATGTTTCCAAACCAATTCACCATAACCAAATGTAATAAACTTAGATGTTAAACTCTCCTGAAAAAGCCATTAAAATTAAATATTTACGTCGTGTATTTGTCTGACAGCTATGGTGATATATTACCGAAAATAAATATGAGCATCATTTTAACAAAAGATAATTTGGACAATCCGCCATATGTTAGCCCTAATTTTGAATTTCGAGGGAATTCGCACAATCATCTCTCATCCTCACTCCCCCAAAAAGTCGTCATAGTTTATTAGGTTTTGTTGTTGTTAAAAATACAGTCTAGCCTTAAATATTGCTTTAGTTTCGTCTACAGGAACATATGAGAAAGATATTACCATCACATCTGCACTAAGAAATTGTTTCCAAAATGAACTCCATAAAATCACATTTTATACGCTGAAATTGTTTAAATTAAGTAACAAGACTTAAATACTATGTTGCAAGAACATTCTTTATATATACTGACCTGAATATTATATAAACGGGTAGCGAGCAAAAGAAAAATTGGCTGATGCCGGACTCGAACCCGCGACCTCTCGAATACCGTACGAGCGCTCTACCAACTGAGCTAACCAGCCCCTATGTTGGTTGGCAGTCCACTTATGCCAATTATCTATTGCTCTATGGGGCCAAGTCAGAGGCCAAACCATATCTGCCGAGTAGCCAGGGATCAAGCCCCGGTCAGATGCAAACAACCTGGGTAACGGCATGAGCGGGGATCACACAACTTGGGACACGAGCCTTTTACGTGGTTGTACACAAAGTAGATTTATAGGGAGAAACTGACCAGAATATTATATAAACGGGTAGCGAGCAAAGAAAAATTGGCTGATGCCGGACTCAAACCCGCGACCTCTCGAATACCGTACGAGCGCTCTACCAACTGAGCTAACCAGCCCCTATGTTGGTGGGCAGTCCACTTATGCCAATTATCTATTGCTCTATGGGGCCAGGTCAGAGGCCAAACCATATCTGCCGAGTAGCCATCAGATCAAGCCCCGGATCAAGCCCCGGTCAGATGCAAACGACCTGGGTAACGGCAGGAGCGGGGATCACACAACTTGGGACACAAGCCTTTTACGTGGTTGTACACAAAGTAGATTTATATGGAGAAACTGATATGAATATTATATAAACGGGTAGCGAGCAAAGCAAAATTGGCTGATGCCGGACTCGAACCCGCGACCTCTCGAATACCGTACGAGCGCTCTACCAACTGAGCTAACCAGCCCCTATGTTGGTGGGCGGTCCATAATTATCTATTGCTCTATGGGGCCAGGTCAGAGGCCAAACCATATCTACCGAGTAGCCAGGGATCAAGCCCCGGTCAGATGCAAACAACCTGGGTAACGGCAGGAGCGGGGATCACACAACTTGGGACACAAGCCTTTTACGTGGTTGTACACAAAGTAGATTTATAGGGAGAAACTGACCTGAATATTATATAAACGGGTTGCGAGCAAAAGAAAAATTGGCTGATGCCGGACTCGAACCCGCGACCTCTCGAATACCGTACGAGCGCTCTACCAACTGAGCTAACCAGCCCCTATGTTGGTGGGCGGTCCGCTTATGCCAATTATATATTGCTCTATGGGGCCAGGTCAGAGGCCAAACCATATCTGCCGAGTAGCCAGGGATCAAGCCCCGGTCAGATGCAAACAACCTGGGTTACGGCAGTAGCGGGATCACACAACTTGGGACACAAGCCTTTTACGTGGTTGTACACAAAGTAGATTTATAGGGAGAAACTGACCTGAATATTATATAAACGGGTTGCGAGCAAAAGAAAAATTGGCTGATGCCGGACTCGAACCCGCGACCTCTCGAATACCGTACGAGCGCTCTACCAACTGAGCTAACCAGCCCCTGGTGGGCGGTCCACTTATGCCAATTATATATTGCTCTATGGGGCCAGGTCAGAGGCCAAACCATATCTGCCGTGTAGCCAGGGATCAAGCCCCGGTCAGATGCATACAACCTGAGTAACGGCAGTAGCGGGGATTACAGAACAATTGTTTTTGAAATAATTGTTTTACATTAGATTGATTACAAACAAATGTTAATGTTAATTATGTCCACTATTTTCTGGTAATTACGACACAGTGAGAAACTTTAACAGCTTGTTTTTTCATTGCATATGCCTATCTTGATTCAATGAAAGTATACTCATAGAAGGAGTTCAAAATTTTTGTTATCTACGTGTACAGCATAATCAAATAGGGTACTTAATTTCCCTGTAGACAATCATAATATGTCTTGATTGGTCAGCATCAACGTATATTTACATTCGGGCATTCAACCTTGAAAATTAATCAAATTGTGAAAGTAGTTGATCACATCGAAAGCTAACCGATGAAAAATGTTTGGCGGTAAACATCTTAAAGATGTATTTCCCGAGTTTTTTTCGTTATTTAACAAATTCATTATTTAACAAAATACAATTCTCAAAATTCACAAAATATTTTTCAGAAGTTTTGTTTAGCAGTAAGTGTCAACATGAATTTATGACACGACCCACAATAAATTGATTTGGGGACATATTTACTGTAAAACCATGTTCCTCATGATTATTTTTAGAAATGTGTATGTAATTTCAAAATATATATTCTGTCCTTTCCTTTAGTAAAATAGAAATGTTCCGATGAAAAAGAAAAATTCAGGTAAATTATCGGAAAACAGGAGCGATACATCTTTAAACTGAAGCACATGAGAGATAACAGTTTTCATGGGCTGTTTCAATCATATTTCCTTCTATCTCAAATACGACTATGATGATGGATATTATCAATCACTTCATATATATTTAATTACAATAAACTATATCCCAGGAACGAAATATTGTCTTTTAAATTAGATTTATCAGAGGAAAGGCGGACAGTAGAAAGTAGAGTAGACTAGATTGACAAGAAATACATCAAACCGTAAGTTTGTCCAGGAAGATTTTAAATGTTCAATCTCATGCAACATCCCCCGCCAAGAAATGTCAACATGAATGATTCGCTCATTCGGAATAGGCAGGATTGGATCTGGAAAAAGTCAATATCTTTGCTCAACACCGTCAGTCAAACTATAGATTTGTACAATCGTCTGTCTGTTTGGACATCATCCTGACATTTTAGATACAGCGGAGGTGTGAAAATACTACTTAAAGTAATTTGTGAAACTTACTGGACACCTACCTGTATGTGTAAAGGCAGTATATAGGCCTATACTTTTGGGTTAAGTGTAATGCATCCATGTACAGCACCCAATTGTTTAAAGGGACAATATCGTCACGATTAACAGGGTATGGAAGTGCCAGTTTTTGATTAACTCTAAATTAACTCTGTCGCTGCATAAATGAGCCAGTAATTTTAAACTAGGACACCGATTCCATGCCCTGTTGAAAGTCTGCTCTGATTCTGACGACATTGTCCCATTAATAACAATAATACTTCATAATTACAATAATAATATTTGAATTTGTAATTCATAGCTAGACATCAAATGAAGCGCCTTTGGCTCACGTTGGAGCTAATCATTCACATTATACCCCCTTCCCTCTCAGGTAACCATTCACTTCATGGGTGGAGAGAAACCATGTCTATAGAATACATGACCGGCTTCACTAGGATTCGAACCCACATTCCGAAGACCCAGCCCCAAGAACTGGTGCACGCTAGACAACGTATGTGACTGACTCTGGCAAAACCCTAAACTTGGACCCAATTTTCAAAAGTGAGATTTTGGTATAGTTTGATTCTCTAGATTTTCCTCTTTTATTTGATACCAGATTTGTAGAAATCAGAAAAATATTCTTTTAGTGAGAATGTATCCAGATTATTTGTTTTGTATCCTTATATGTGGAAATGAATCTCTATTCTGCATGATGAGTTTCAGATTTTCAATTCTTATTCACGTTTTCTCCAAAATGACAACCTGGGATGGGATCAACTTGACACCAAAACTATATGTAAACCTGTACTTATCTAATGTTTCTAGAATACCAATATTGTACAGCGGCGTTGACTTTCATATATGCGCCAAAATCATGTTTTGTAAGTTAAGGAAGTATGTCACGGTTAATGCATTATCCCCATTTCAAAATCACATTACACATCGATTTTAATTTTAAAAAATTCAGGGTTTCAGGAGCCCGCCATGGAGATGTTTAATAAAAAAAGCGGGACGTGACGTCAACCATGACGGACAATACAAATATTGTGCAGTGAGGTAAACAAAAACAGTGGATATGAATCTAGGCCTGCCTTAACAACAGAGTATGGCCTTAACAACAGAGTATGGCCTTAACAACAGAGTATGGCCTTAACATTGAGTAATGTTGAGCAACTTTTTCATGTTTATACCTGCATTTTTGGATTGGACAAAAATCCTCCCTTATTTTCTCCATGTTTGTTGGAGCAGTCGCTCTAAACGCACTGCTGGCAATCTCTCTTAAATGACTTGTCTAGTCTAGCTACATTCCTCCAAAGGGGGTGACACAGATCTACATACATAATAAGGAAACGTGATGTGGCTCACATGCAGATATACGGATCCTATAGGAACCATGTGCTCTGATTTCCTTCAATCACTTTCTCGCCATGCACATCACGTGGAATCTCACTCTCGCTCTGATAACCAATTGGTTGATTTACTTGGGGAAATCAACCATGAGTTTTTCTCCACATGATATTTACTGCAAAAAAACCAATAATAAAATAAAATAAATGGTTAAGAGAAAAGCGTCATTTTGTTTACACCTGGGACTAGGGTTATTCGAAATTATCACATTGACGACTAGAGAAGATCCAAGTATATGAATACTCCTTTGGGCACACAGAACGTGATCGAACCACTCCGATTATTCAATGGTTTATCTCAACTGAAATATTCAATGCATAGTCTATCTCAGTCGACCGTGTACTTAATAAGATCACAACTTGAAAATACCTTAATACAAACACAGAATGTTTTTGTATTACCATTAAAATGATTTAATATCAGTGGAGCAAATATTTGTGATGGATCAATAACCATCAGAAAAATGGTACGGATTTGGAAAAAAAAGGTAATTATCAGTGATTAAAGCAGTATTGTAAATAACATCCATTCTTGTATAATAAAACACAGTGAAAGTTTCAACATAACGAGAAAATATTGAAAGTGCAGTAAGGCCGTGCTGGGTACCCGGATACCCGACCGAAACTGTCATTACCCGATTCCATTTTTCGGTTCCAAATACCCCTAAACGACTTTTTAAAATTTCGACTAAATGGGGATAGGCCTACTACTTATCGTTTTTAATATAGAGGGAGGAAAGTACACATTTATTATGAATCTAATAACATAAGAGGAATTTGTGTTCATATTGGTCATTTTTATACATTCGTGAGTATTTATGTCTTTTTACAAAATTGTTTACGGGTACCCGAGTATCCAAAGATTTCCAATTTCGGGTATCCGGTTCCTGAAATAACCGAAAACACGCAGTCTTATTTAACAGTCACTGTGATTGCAAGAGAAAAACAAGGGGTAAACGCCCCAGATGAATGCAATTTGTCAATTGAATGCTGACAGGATGTTTATATCAATCTGCTGCCTAAATAAAAATCATCGCAGAACTCGTCTGGATAAAAAAAACATATCAATCGTGTCCAGTCACGTTATTTGTTTTAAAGCAAAATTCAATAGAAACATTTATTAAAAAATATAGGGTAAACGGTTAACATGGTTAAGCCAGATAAACAACATCTGAAAGTTTAAGGTTCCATTTATAAATGCTTACGTTTCTAGAAGAAAACAAAATACATGTGGAAATATATTATGGGAGAAAAAAAAATATATAGTTGTATTATGTAAAAGTATTGTTGCGTTCCGCTAAAGAGTATTTTGTACCTGTGCAATATAAAATATTTAATTATAGCTAAAGACTGTGCCTTTGGTATTCTCAAAAGTATAATGATCACAGTTTAACACAACGCTTACTCAGTGGTGATGGTGTCAAACATCCCTTGAGGTATATCCGTCTGAGGATCATTATTCTCCAAATAAGTACCGTACATGTACAGCAACATTTTGATAACGAACTTATCATAATTCCGCGTTAGGACGAATACGAAGTTTGTGCTCGCTTATATTTTAAAACGGATAAATACATAACATTAATTGCAAGTAAATATCAACAGTTTTCTTAAACAGATGTCACCCTTCAAATATCAAAACTAAAACAAAGGGTCCCTTTTCAGACAAGATGAAGCTAGGTCTAGGGCTTTATACTTTTTTGTTTGTTCAGCTGTTCAAAGTATCCCTTGTTATCGATATATTGATCGTAAAAATGACACTCAGTGGTGTGATTTGACAAGAAAAAAGTAAACTAAAGGTTTGGACACAATACAGGCAACTTCTTTCTTTACATGGTGGCTGCTTCTCTTCTTTCAAGAAAACTTTGAGCCAAAGGGGGATTTGTATAAAAAATCCAGAAATCAGGAAAAACCTTGAGAAATCACAGGACTGGACATTACATGTGATACAAACTGAAAATAATTTCAGAGATTTGCAAGATAAAATAAACATGCCAGAGGGCAATTAGGCTAGTGTGACATGACAAGTGTCAGTAATGGTATAATCTTCAATACGCGCAAAGCATACTATCACATACGACCCTCCGCCCCGACTTACAGGTTACACCCTTCCATCCCAAACCAGATGGTAAGAAATGATTGCATGACGCGAAGCAGCTGAACAGCAAAGACCTATGCGATGGCGCGACACGAGTGACATTATGACGTTTGGCGCGCTCTTGATATGATTAGAACACTATAGACCTAAGCATTGATGGAAACGACGGACATACAATCACATTAAACCTTTTGGAAAGCTTTTTACTTAGAGCAGCACCTTAGGCGTTCCTCCTCAAATTATAGTCGTTTTGCCTTGATGCCCACCAGGAGCTTACCTAAACGATTTTTGCGTGAAACTAAAAGCAATTTTACCGGAGGTGTTTCATTTAATACTATTCGATGCATTCTTAGCACATTTTTTATACCCGCAGCGAGGTCATTTGCCACAATCGCACAGTACTGGAGTGTTAGATCTATACCCAAGATGTTGATTCGTTCTTCCATGGTGTAAATATTGGGTCAAAACCCAAAAAGCATAACTTAACGTGTGGTTTTAAACACTTACTGGGTACTTCTTCATGGGAATTATGCTTTACTATTCGTTTCCAGGTGAGGATCAAGTACTTTGTATATATATGATGTGCTTAGGACGAAACGCACAGTTAAATGTCAACAGGTCAGTGAATAGGAATCAATACAGAAGGAAACTTACAAACTCGCTCCCTAATTGAAGGCACATCAAGCAGTTACATCCCTTGAGTTGTTCTTTTTAGACAACCACCCGTTAAAGATATATCACCAGTGTTTGGGCCGATTTGACGGTAAAAATAGATCTAAACGTTGAATTGCTATTTTTCTGTATACAGCTGTACAGTTTCAATGGGTTGTCTGCTGGCAAGGGGGGGCCTTACTTTGAAAGCTGCATACCGGGTCAATGGTTCACCCCAGGTTGAAATTTGTTTTACCATGTTATCAGGCACTGTATCAATAGAGAACTTATGCAAAGTGGCTGAATTTGAGTTTTCCATGACGTAGTAAACAACAATTGTTTACAAACACACTAAATGGTTTAGAGCGATGTCCCAGCGCAGGGTTTTAATTAAGTTTTTAAATTTTATTTATTTGAGACATTGAACGAAAAAATCCGTCAAGGATTAGTACCAGTAAAATAAAAACTCAAATTAATAAAATGCTGGCCCACTGTTTTAATCCTCAGCTTGCACGAGGGCGTGTGCAGTCCTCCGATTGGCCAGCGCGGCTGTCAATCAGAATCAAGTGCGTTTTAAATATCACTTTTATATACTTTCCGACATTCCAAAATTCGTTCGCTTTTTAGTATAGGCCCTGTCCAACTATAAGTCTATCTTAGGCCTACCTGTTGTCTATCTATAGGCCTACCTGTTGTCTATCTATAGGCCTACCTGTTGTCTATCTATAGGCCTACCTGTTGTCTATCTATAGGCCTACCTGTTGTCTATCTATAGGCCTACCTGTTGTCTATCTATAGGCCTACCTGTTGTCTATCTATAGGCCTACCTGTTGTCTATCTATAGGCCTACCTGTTGTCTATCTATAGGCCTACCTGTTGTCTATCTATAGGCCTACCTGTTGTCTCATCTATAGGCCTACCTGTTGTCTATCTATAGGCCTACCTGTTGTCTATCTATAGGCCTACCTGTTGTCTATCTATAGGCCTACCTGTTGTCTATCTATAGGCCTACCTGTTGTCTATCTATAGGCCTACCTGTTGTCTATCTATAGGCCTACCTGTTGTCTATCTATAGGCCTACCTGTTGTCTATTTATAGGCCTACCTGTTTTCTTTCATAATCCTGACGTTTTATTTTTTCCGTGAAATGTTTATTCACACCTGTCATTTCTTTCAAAAATGTTCTACAAACCAAACCATTGCCTGTAGACAATTGTTGTGTTGGCCTAATTATTTCTCCTGCCGAAAATGCAACGTGCATAAAGTCACGTCTGAAACGGAACTAAAAGTTGGCACGTTGCGACGATATAGGGGCAGCTGATGAGCCCAGATGAGCACTATAGTGTAGGCGAGAGCGGCCTCTTCTTATAATACGTGTAAAAAACGTGTTTTTATTGAAGGCACGCGCACGTTTTACATCCCGTGGCTACTTGGCAAGAAATATTCAGTGTTTAATTACATATACATTTTACTTATACGTTTTTTCACTATTTTAATGCGATTCTACCGCGAATTGGTTGGCCATAAGTACGATTCCAATCTTTAAAAAAAAATAGGCTATGCTATCAACTCTTAGACTAAACTCTTCTACTGTAGCCTAATTAAAACAAGAGTTGCATGAGACTTTGTCACAATGAATGTATTTTGACGGAATCATTTATGCTCGGGGAAACACAGGTTTACTTCTTGTTATAGTTTAAATGGCTTTGTTTTAAAATGTACACTCCCCTGTATAAGTGATATGTAAATGTTCTGTTATAGAACACTCTGTGCCACTGTAACACATGCAAACTCAACTTTTCTTCAGAAGTTGGGATCCTGTGAAAGATCCAAGCCTTAATTATTCATGATTTGCTCCAATCATAGCCAAGAGTTTTAACCAATCAGGTGCAGGTGGAGCACTTATTATTCATAGCTTTTGACCAATCAGGGCATAGCTTTGCAATCCAGTGTTGGTTTTGGAGGGAAAATGCACAGGTATGCTTCATTCTGTCACAGCTTTTTGTGCAAGCTGGATAATTTTACCCACCACCACCCCAGCTCCTGCCTTCTCTTGCAGGTTCTTTGCAGTGGCGTCTTTAACAGGATTCAAAGACAGCCAACTCCTAATACACACATGATTTTACATGTATCATTAGTGTTATGGTTATTGTTACTGATATTGTTACTGATATTGATAGTGTTTTGTAATACACTGTGATTTTAACTTTGTAAGGGGTCAGCCACTCCCTCTTATGTACCTCAGGGGGCGGGATGTGCTGTATCTTCCATAGCACAAACATGGCTGTCCCCCACAGATTTTGACCATATAATTTGGTTCTGGTCTGATTAGCCCTTGGCCTGGGTGCCCATTCATTAATGGTTGGCCTGTGTGCCAAATGGTAGTTATGTACATGTACGTTGGACCTGCATGGGTGTCCATTGTATCTGTTGTTTCTTTGGGCCTGTTGTGTTAGCCCAATGTTTATGATGCCAGCTTGCCCAAACCAATTCGGTATCTGGCGAATAAGTGTCTAATAAAACTTATTACTTTAAGCTGTGGCGAAACCTCACAAAGTTGTGTCTTGAGTTTCATCCATTAATGAGTCCGAGTATAATCTCGTTTGTTTGCAGAATATTGTTGGAACCACCTAAAAATAACGTCACTCTTATAGTTAATGATTGAATTCTCGTAACATTTGTGTTCCTATTTGAGTAACTGAATCATCAAAAGTATCACATTACCAGAGCAATTAACCTAAACCACGATGTGCACGGGATCCACATGAAGTAAACTAACTCTAAATTTGTATCAAGTTAAAACAAACCTGCAGGCTGCATATTGATAACTCAACCACATGCCATTTAAGCCCAAGTCTCTCAGTAGCTCAGTGTTTAAACCTTACAGGCACCAGTACAATATAATCGCTGATCAAATTACAGCCTGCTGATATAGTGTTTGATGAAAAGGTGGAACATTCTGTAACACAACATAATTGGTTTTTGTTCAGGAATTGTAAGTTTCCAGTAAATACTTTTTGGTCGGGACAGAAAATAATGCAAATACATTTATCGTGATTTTGTTCTGAAACTGATGAGTTCTACATAATATATTTATTTATTAAGTGCGAAGTATGACATTATCAATTCGGTATGGAAGCTTTAAAAACAGTGCTTCTTACACAAATCCAGTGGATACACAATGGTTGATTGCAGGTACACTCAGGTTTGCTGGTCATTGCTAGCGTGCGATCAATGGGCTTGCAATATACTTTAATGGCTTCATTCAATCAAAAATTCATGTGGGTTACCGGTGAATGTGTATATATTAATAAGAATCTACCTAAAGTTGATTAACCGTGAAGTGTGCAGCTTAGGGCATAGCTGGTTTACACCCTTTCCTATAAAAAGATATATGCTTTCTGAATCATGTCTGGCACATTTACAAAGCCTTTCATATCTCCTCATACCACTTCGAGCCACGCTGCATGCATTTGATAGTACATTATTCTTCAAAGTTTAAATAGAGCGCTTGATGTATTATTTCCATTTTTTTTTATTGTGTAACATCAATTCCGTTATCAAAAAGGTACATTTTGGCAACATAAACTAATGATCATTTTGAAATTCACGAAAACCTCTATATCATCCCAGGGCATGTGCACCATCACTCAATTAAATCACAATTTTTCTCTTTTTTACTGGAGCCCGGGGAAAAGGCAATTTTACGAGCATCAATAATGAGAATAAGGCCTTAGTCTACTGAAAGAATGATTATTTTGTTAGTTGAACAATCCATCACCCAAGCATAATAAACACACCAGAATGGATGGATAAATGAACCTTTATAAAAAACAGTGGTTTTTAATCTAACTTTTCCTGACCAATCGACAGGTGTCAATCAAAATCCTTGATTACACAATCAGGGCTCAATTTCATGGCTCTGTTTAATTGAGAATTTCAGGCTTACAATCACAATTTTCTGCATGGAGCGCAGACATTTTGCACTAGCCGTGTTAGCGGTGAATCTTTAGTTATACGCGATGTACGCATAAGCACAAACAAAATTACATTGCTAACCCGTGAAATAGGCTTAAAGATATACCGGTAGCGCCCGAGTTTGGGCCGATTTGAAGGTAAAACATAGATTTAAATGTTTAATTGATATTTTTCTGGGGTTAAGAAAGTTACAAGCTTTTATTTGAGACACTGAACAGAAAAATCCGTCAAGGATTAGTACCAGTAAATTAAAAACTCAAATTAATAAAATGCTGGCCCACTGTTTTAATCATCAGCTTGCACGAGGGCGTGTGCAGCGCGGCTATCAATCAAGCGCGTTTTAAATATCGCTTTTATACAGTTTCTGGCGTCCGAATTTCACAATTTATTTTGTTCGCTTTTAAAATTCTATTTTCTGGGTCTCTTGAGCCAAACACTGGCGATAGGCTCTATATCTTTAAAGGAACAATATCGTCACGATCAACAGGGCCTAAATTGATTCAAATGATATAAGAATAGGCCTACTTCTTTCCCAAGCAGTTCTGCTAATAATTACCAATTATAAACATTCCCTTTGATTCCAACCCACACAGTATATATTATGCATTCACGATTTGAATAAACGGTGTTTTGTTGATGTCACATGGTCACAAGGCGTCGTCGTCTATATATGTGGCGCACTGCACATCTTCACCTGTTATGGGCTTGTTACGCAATATTTCTACAAAGAATTCCTAAGCATGTTTGTATAAGTAAAAATGTATGGAGGAACGCCAAAGAACCCTAATTATTGTGTAATTATTCCCGGAATAACTCATAACAATTGTACACTTTCAAACGTGCCCTATCAGCGGTTCGGACAATTTGCACAATTTAATTTCTTCTGGATTATTAAAAGACATATTTAAAAAAAAACATGATCCAGTGAAAAGCCCACAGTGAACGGAAGTCAGAAAGTTGAAGTACTCCAAAGTAGACAACATCACTATAATAAATAGTATGCTTAAGGGGAGACTACAGCATTGGTAATTACTTGACAAATTAGCGAATTATTATGTAAACGCTTACTTGATATAAGTTTTGAAAAGCATATAAAATACACATTTGTTTTGTTTTCTCAAACATTAAAGCACCTATTGTGATGAAAGTTTTATGATATATTTCCCTTAAAAAAAACTAGGGATTGGGTTGAACTGAACGTGCATTTCCAAATACTCTTAATGTACCTTAACTCCCTTTAAGTTGGCAAGTTATTATTGCTTAAGAGATTGCAAGCCGTGAAATAAAGAATCATGACTTACAGTACTTGAAAACACTTCTTCCTATAAAATCCATAGGGAAATAGTGTCTGAAAGCAGTCTGAAAGCAAATTTCCCTTGGTCATTGGTAAGTAGGCCCAACATTAAAGCCAATATACACTGTTTTGTGATCTCAAAAAACATATTGTGAAATATGTTTTGTCTGAGGTGCTAGGCCTATCGTTTAATTAAATTTTTAGTAACATAACATTTTTAACTACATGAAACAAACATCCCACATAAGAATAAATACGAAAAAAAAATCTCTATTTTCTCGTTAACGACATAATTAAATAGCTGCAACTTTCTGTTTGTTTCTGTACATAAATCTTTATTATTACAAAGTATGAATGCATTTGGCTGACATATTATCAAAATTATGCTAGAATGTTTAAATATCGTTTATAATCTTGCAGCATAAATCATGTCTCTTTACTACATCATTATCATAGAGTCTTGTTATGTATAAACTCATTGTTAATGTAATTACAAGCACACATGGACCTACTTTATAATATAAATTTGCACAGATTTTATGCATCAGGACAAAGGCCTGTGGAAGTTCATGTTATCAATTCAAAATGTCTGACCCAAAATTCAGGTAAAAGGATTATTTGTATATTTTCACATGAGTTTATATACCTTTCCCTTCAAAATGAAGTCTGCCCTATATATTGGCTGTAATCATAATGATTCTCAGCATCCAACAGTTCTCTTTTTGTACAGAAAGTTCCATGGAAATTCATGTATTCGATATAGAGTACAACATTTCAACCCAGGCTCCAAGACAACATAGGTCACATATATATAATTCAATAAAAAGACAAAACTTTCCAAGGGATAAGTTTTATCTGAAGGGTTCTATTACCTTACTTTACCCTACTTCACATGGATATAATTTATATGAATAAACATCTTACCTACAGGTATCCTTGAATATCTATATGTGCCATAATTGTATGCATTTGGCAAATTTCAAAAAGGAATACTGTCTTTAAAGCATACAGATGAAATGTCAAAAAATACCAATAGGGGATATGAAGGCGTGGCTGACATTATTATGATAACACCATGCGCTTAAACTGGTGGATCAAACGTGGTTATCTTCAAATCATATATAGGCCTACTGATCTACAGGCTCAAACATTGGAAAACAAAGTATTCAGAGATACACCGCGCATGGTCATGATGCGCAGATACTGTCTAATTTACAAATGATCAAAATGCTTTCAGGATAATGCTCCAGAACCTTGGACGGTTCATCATGTTAGGAAAGATGTACGGCCCAGTAGACATACGCCACAAAGTGTATCTCTGTGGAATATTAAAACGATAAGGTTCCACAACATCAGGGACTCCGATACCTTAAATGAAGCTCGTCGAAACTTGAGGCGAGCTTCCACGAAGGAGGACCGATCTCAACAAATCGCCACCTGAGATAACATCTAGGGCGGAGTTTGAGGGAGCGATGCCGACCGTGAGTGGATTAGTGCAACATTGCATAGTGAGTCTTGCTGGGGGAAACTGAGAATATATTATCGCCTGAGTCAGTCAAGTCGGACATTAACATGCAGCTGTCTGTTCTGCGGGAGTTTGTAATTGATTTACACAAATATCGCAAAGTTAAAAGCATTATTTGTAGCCTATGCCGTTGCCAAAGCTATACATATACCTTTCTAAACAAATTGTGGGGAGGGGGAATTGGTTTGGGAGAGAAACACCTTGCAGCACTTTTGCACAAAATACACAATAAATACTGGGGGTAAGTCAGAATGAAATGATAATTACCAAAAAACGTATTGAGATGGAATTTATGACAATCAAACATTTAAAGTCCAATCAAAATGCGACAAATAACTAAGTTGCAATGAAATGATGACTGAGTTATGAATAAGATCAAAAGGCCTACTTTAAAAAAAATGCAAAGTAACACTTTAATATGTAAACGTACAAACAGTTGAGATGAAACTATAGGACAAACAGTGTGGAAGACTGACACAATTCTTGGACAAGAGTGTGGGATTTCTGAAACACCTTGCCCATAGCAGGCTAAAAGTAGACCAGTATCTCATTCCAAAGCCTTGCTTTAGGGAATCTGCTGATAATTGTATTAATTAAATCTACAAAGCTACGAATAACCAAATTGATTTTTTATCTCGTCGTGGCCCTGCTGCGATTGGAAAGCAATCGCATCGAGTGCCAGTCTATACCGAGAAACCTCGCCGTTTTAGCCTATGTTGGATAAAGGATTCATTGGCAAAGATTTACCAACAGATTGTCCTCTTCAAAGCAGTGTATAGTCTCCCGTATATTCAAGTAACCTTTGTCATTTCAAACTAATTTTCAGGAAGGTGTGAATTTGCATTTCTGGCCTTGTTATTTCCTGGTCTAGCCTGTGCTCCTGTGAACGAAGGCGGCGGCAGAAAGACTGAAGGATGCCTGATTCCTCCTTGCTCACGGGATTGTTATGACAACCGAATAGACGTCATCTCTAATTATTTTACCTCTTAATAATTAGAAAAAATATAAACTTAAAGGGAAAGTACAACATTGGTAATTACCAGATTATCAATTCAACAAATTATTATACAAAAGCATCCTGAAAAAAATTCTATTTGAGATGCTTTTTTCTTACAGAAAAATATTATGTTCAATGTCCGGCAACATTTTGCAAAACATACAAATATGAAACACATAACACATGTAACATGTTTTAATTGTTTTCTCAAATATGTGAGCACCTATTGTGATGAAACCTTTCAGGTAATTTTTATGTTACATATTTCTTGAAAACTAAATAAATGTACGTTTCCTAATGCCAATATTTTACCTTCCCTTTAATTTAACTAACTAAGTCAATATTTAACTCAAAAGACATAATGTGAGCGCAGCACTCATCTCAAAAGGGCCACTATATCCAGCCACTGGATGACAAAAGTTATTCCAACTCGAATATTGACATCAGATAAACTTTTAAAAGTCAAACGTGTCCTGTGGAAAATATAGGTTAATTGCAATTTTATTTATGTGATTTTCCCTCATGCGGCTTTGCGTTACTTGGAGCGCTGTGTGTGTCATTTCCAGTGGATATGGGGGTGTGCTATCCTGAGATTGCACGGCCACACCCCCCGGTAGCCCCACACTTCGCTTTAAAACCGTCAAGTTTCATGTCACAGTCGCGTATAATTGAAACGGTCGATTCAAGCCCCCTCGTGAGCATCGATTGTCTCCCTGTATTCGAAGCTGCTGTAAACGTGAAAACCCGAGCTCTAAGTTTCCTGCTTCTCATCAATATTAGGCCTATTGAGAAGCAAGTTCTCTATTGGCGGGGTGGTTAATTCCCTGATGGTGAACATTTACTGGGCTGGGAGGCATGGAGATACGAGCAAAAACACCGTATCATCTCATGAATATGGGCCGAGGGCGTAACAGAGAGGTTTAAACTCAGGCGGATCATTATCGAGAATCTATTTTCCATTCGTGACGAGTAACGTGATCAGAGAAATCCGCATATGGCCATCAGTGACCGATTCAGGGGCAAAGGCGTCTGAACATCGTTCATGTAAATAATGTACCATACATATGCCTATTTTTTCTGCCACACAAGTAAAAGGCTACGTCCCAGCAGCTTTAGCTTACACGACTTTCACCGATGATCATTATTCTGCCTAAAATAAAGAGCACTCAAGGAGCGAGCACAAAAACCTAACTTCCTTTAAAAAACTTATCAAGTTTGGGCTTATGTTTTATTGCTTGAATTTGTTTCTTCCGCTCACAGATCAAGTTAAACACTTTTTACAATGTCCATACTCAAAATTAACAAAAAAGAAGTCTTTTTAATGTAAACTTATATGGCGCACGTATCCATCAAACTGGTGCTCAAGGCGCATTACATTATTACCGCTGCTCATCAGGCTCATAAATCATTCCTGAAACCATCTCAGCTCCCTGGGTAGTATACAGCTCAATTGCTGCCATTACAGCGCATATGGGCTAATCAAACACAACAACCAACTCTGCCCTCACAGGTTCCCATTTACCCCTGGGTGGAGAGAAGCAATTATGGTAAAGTGTCTTGCTCAAGGACACAAGTACCCCGGTCGCGTTTAGGATTCGAAACCACATTCTGACGACTCAGCCATCAGAACACAAATCCGATGCACTAAACCGCTCGACCATGGCACTCCATGTTATTCACTGAAAACAATTTATTCAAACATGTTTTACAGGAACGTGCCCAGTTTACTGGTGTGACGTCCAAAGTCAACCTCAGAAGAGATTAATATTAAGACAATATATCGGTCTACAGTACTTTGCATCATACTGCCACACATTACGAAGCACTCAAACGCATTAGCTGTAAAGTTGCCGCTTGCTTCAGTTCTTGTCACATTCAATAAAATAATTTGGGTTTCATTTGCCAGACTTAATGGAAGCTAAGAATGGGTAACGCCTTACCAAAACAATGTACAATCCATTAGACTGTCACGGATAAGGACGCTCAGCAACTGCATCAGTAATTTTTTAAAACAAAAATAATCAGCCAATAATTAACGTCAACGTCAATGGTGTAATATACAATGCTTAAAAGTGTTCTTCACAGAAACAAAATCATAATAATGATCGAATACATAAACATATACAAATACTAGAGAGGTAATTGGAGAGGTTACTATCTTTTTTATTATATTTTTACATAACATTTTACAATATTTTTTACCTTGGGTTTACTCAAGGTAAAATATTGCAAAAAGAATTGTCAGAACTCCCTTTGTATTGAATTTTGAAAAACCTATGGTCCACTGTGGGAAACAAAATCTGTTTCTGGTCATCGGTCGGCTTCAAAATCGGTGCGGTGACGCGCTTTTTTTCGGCCATTTTTATTTATTTTTTATTTTTATTTTTTTACCAACAGGGAAACACGTGATAGATTGTATACCCCGGGACTAAATTTCCATAATAATACAAAGTACGGTGGCTAAGAGAGGCCTCACAAATCAGGCAAACGTTGATACCCATATGTGGAAACATCGTTTAAAGCACATCACGTCAGAATTCCAATCAATCCAGCAATTCTGGCTGCAATTGGACATCATTTCATTAAAAAACAACTAATAATGCCGACGCGCGGGTCTGAGGTGACGCGCGCAGAGCTAGAGACCAGAAACCAGAGACTATTTGTTGGCCTTACACATGCGCAGCAGCATCGATATTATTGGTGTTATTTACACAATATCAGGCAAATACTTGACTGATTTTGTCGATTGGAAAAATGACTTTGCAAGGACGACATCAAAAAGGTTATTTTGAAACTTAAGAGGTCACTTTGTTTTTCCCCAGTTAGCCTTACTCTTGTCTGAATTCGAGACTTCAGCGTCCAAACAAAATTAATTCACACCAACGAATCCACCTGCCATATACTAGGAACAGTGTTGGTTATTGGAAAAAAATAATTGAATTTAATAATTGAATGGTATCAATGTTTTGTCTGAATTGCTATCACTTCAAGAAATGTAAGAAAATTCCAATTCAAAATTAGAATAAAAACAAATAATCTGAATGTATTTTTAAATTTCCCTGTTAACGATTCCACGTAAGCTAAAACTTTGACGGGTTGGTTGTTTATTGTATATCGTGATTCTAAGAGAAAGAAACTCATAACAGCCAAAATTAAACCAATAGTTTTATCAACATTACCAATGAAAAAGGTGGATTGCTGAGATAGCCTATTTGTTTTATCTTTGTACCCAACAAGCTTGATAAACGGTGGAAACTGAAAGATGGAGCTATACTTGCAAGACTATATCAAAAGTAAATGCTCGATCTGTAATAGCGGTATCCAATACTAACATAGTGGACTGGCTATAAGAACCTTTCGTTGTCATTATAATTTATGATATTCACTGTCAAATGAATGCGGAACTCAAGCTTGTAATAGACGAAGCCAAAGCCTATTTGCTTGCACGGAAGCGTGGGGGTTTGTGCTATTTGGAGTGACTTGTTACATATCACCCGGAATGACTTTCCATTGTCAAAACTATTGAGCCACATATCTTTATTTCAAGAAAAACGTTTACAAAAATGTACTTTATGTAAAGTTCATGATAGGGATGGAATGGGGAGGGGTCGAGCAACATATGCACCGCCAACGACAGTAACTGTCATATTCACGAACTGGATGTCTGCAGTTAAACGACCATACACAAATGCCATAGCTTAGCACAGTGCCTCTGTACTTCTCGCGTTCATACAGCGATCATACACAGAATGGTATTAAGGTCTTTCAAACCTAAGCGTTAGAAAACTGCAAATTAATATCGATTGGATCGATCGGACAAAATCTATTTATTTTCATATTAGAAGTAGTTTTGATAATAATACATGGACGGTGGTCAGCGCGCGTTGTATGTACAGTGACTTGTTTTTCCCACGTGGAATTTAGCTGTGAAAGTGTAAATTTAATTCTGCTCACGTTATGATTTCTGTGCTGTCATGAAAATTAATTGTAAGAAAGCTTCTCACTTTCCTCAGTCACCATTAAGTATGCCTATGCACATAATATGCTATGAATGCATATAGCTAGCTTCCTTGAACCTATAGAACTGGGGCTTCCTTCCAAATTTTCATTTTCCAAAGGTATCACATGATAACCTCTATGTCAGAGGTAGATCAACTTTTTAATTCAATTTATCTTTCGCAACTGTGAAGCTCTCGGGCATCACCCCTGGATTATTTGTACAAGAGGCGTTGGCCATTACGCCGCCAGGGATTAGAGCTTCACTCAGGTTGTGAATATTTCATAAAGATTATTCATGTCAAGATAATGCTAAAAGAAGTCTCCGGTTTCTGGTTTCTGTGCGCGTCGCCTCAGACCCGTGCGTCGACATTTTTAAATTGCTTTTCTTTTTTTTGTATGAAACGATGTCCAATTGCAGCCAAAATTGCAGAGATTAGAATTCTGCCGTGATGTGATTTAAACACGATTTTTTCACATAGAGGTATGAACGTTTGCCCGATTTGTGAGGCCTATCTTAGCCACCATACTTTGTATTATTATTATTATTATATGGGAAATTTGGTCCCCGCGTATACATGTATCACGTATTTTCCTGTTGGCAAAAAAAAAAAAAAAAAAAAAAAAAAAGCGCGTCACCGCACCAATTATGAAGCCGACCGATGACCAGATACCGGAAACTTTTTTGGGCTAACGGCGACAGTGATCTGCAAGTTTTGTGCGAAAGGACACTTTATGACCAAAAATGTAAGTTATGACACAGTACTGCTTTTCGATATCAGAATTTCACTAAAAAAGAGCAGTTCAGAAAGAAAAAAAACTGTGAATGATGCCAAAATGAACTGTCGTATTTAAATTTTTGACCATTAACGGACACCAAAACTTATCAATTTGAAGCGAGAATTATATTTTATTTATCATTGGATATTAACATTTCATAACCGCTGTCGTTCAGTTGATCGATGCTCAGCCATAGTCGTGGCATTTCATAATTTATTTAAATGATGCACTTTTTATATCCTATTCCCATCCACTGCATCGCTACCCACTTGTAAACATCTCGGGAATAGCATTTTTTTTACAATTTGCTTGTTGGTTTTCCTTATCCACTCTCTATATTGTTTCCAATTTCAGATACTGTGTGAAGTTTTCCCCCGTGTTACGCTTTCGATATCATGATCCAATCATCTGGTCAACAGTTCTGTCCTTCTCATCAAATCCTAGTCGTACCTTTTTCCTGTCCCCGCGGCATTCTACTAATAATTCCCTCCCACGCCTTTTCCCTTATCTTTCTTACCAGTAGCCTTTTCTTCTTCTCTGAATGTATTGAAAACTAACAAGTCGTGTGTTTGCGAATCATCCAAACGGTTGACTTCTTCAGCACTTTAAAACCACCCATAGTATGAAAGTCAACACTTTAAACAATTGTCTAGTTATTTTACTTGGATGCACAAAACCTTTTTAGCAGAGATGGAAGGCACATCATTATATTATTATACATTAAACATGTGATATATTATTCACGTGCTATATTATCCAATCTATTATGTTGTTATCAAATGTAGGGGGAGATCCAAAATGTCACATTTTAATGACCCCTCCCCCTGAATGTCATCCCGTTCAAACACTCCCCCATTAACATTTTAGGGGATCTGAAATATTGTGATAAAAGAGGACCGTAGGCCTATAAATCATTAAAAACCAAAAAATAATGTTGAAATGTTGGACCATGCTTTGGGAACCTTTTTGAACCTTTTTTGTAAAAAAAAAACCCGAAAAAACAAACAAACAAACAAAAACATTTGAAACATTTCCAAACGAGAAATAAATTGCTATCAATTATTTGTCTTGGCTGTTTTTGTCACGGTCATTCGTAAATAGTTTTTTGTGAAAGTTCTCCAATGTCACGCTATTTTACTGAGCATATTCAAACCATGGAACACATTTTTGTTTAAGCCCTAATTTGTTTTTACTTAAGTGTCGAGATGACAGGACTGCTAAACGGATATAGTAGAATGTTGTTCACGCTGTCAAAACTGATTCGACGAGTCGAGATATACATGAAAAAACCAATATGTGAAAGTTACAGCTTATTAACGACAAAATGGTAAAAACGCATTCAGATTTTGGGCATTCAAACGAGTACGGTACTCTTCCTAAATTCAAACGGAAAATTATTACACTTTTCTAAATAATTACAACACCTCGGACATAGGCCTAATTATTTGTTGGATAGATTTATTCCATCATCAGCCTCATTTGAATTCAAAATCATTTACCTTTCAAATTACCCAGGGATTTGAGCTCCTGTGTTCGACTGTTATTTAACTAATTCCAAGGGGTCTGTTGATTTAAATTGTATTAGAATATGACTCTATACCCAAGCTACAAAGGAGAACGAGGGGCATGTTTTTTCAAATAAAAACCTCAAATAACATATATTTTCTCTTCTGACTATATTATCAATTCCTCCTTGGCCGTTCAATACCAATTTACCTCACGTTAATCGGTTATTTTCTGGTGTATTCTGAACGAGTTAAACCAACGTTTGCCTGAAGCATGTTCTTGAAAGTTGGCCCACACTTTTCATTTGCATCCGTGAATAACCTCATTAACCCTAACTCCCTAGGCCCCATTTGCTTACACATAACCTGAATCCTTCCTAACTCCCTAGGCCCCATTTGCTTACACATAACCTGAATCCTTCCTAACTCCCTAGGCCCATTTGCTTACACATAACCTGAATCCTTCCTAACTCCCAAGGCCCATTTGCTTACACATAACCTGAATCCTTCCTAACTCCCAAGGCCCATTTGCTTACACATAACCTGAATCCTTCCTAACTCCCTAGGCCCATTTGCTTACACATAACCTGAATCCTTCCTAACTCCCAAGGCCCATTTGCTTACACATAACCTGAATCCTTCCTAACTCCCTAGGCCCATTTGCTTACACATAACCTGAATCCTTCCTAACTCCCAAGGCCCATTTGCTTACACATAACCTGAATCCTTCCTAACTCCCTAGGCCCATTTGCTTACACATAACCTGAATCCTTCCTAACTCCCTAGGCCCCATTTGCTTAACCTGAATCCTCCAAAATCCTTCAGCAGTAAAGCAAGCACATGACATGTATGCACACATGTGTTTCTAATCTGTGATACATGTATGTGGCCAGGGACCCTCCCTGCATGCATGGAGCAATAAACAGTGTCCACCGACCCAAGCACTGACCTTGCAATCACTACAACAAACATGGATGTACATGTACCATGGAAAGGCAAGTATGCCTAATAACCTCAATCCTCCAAAATCCTTCACTTTAGCAAAGAGCATGTAGCATGTAACCTCAATCCTTCAAAAGGATTTTGGAGGATTTGGGAAGGTTAGGGTTAAAGTAGTTGAACCTTCCTCACAGTAGTCTAACCATAAAGAATTGACAGGTCTAATTTACATATAAGCCTACTCCTCAAAAAAGCAAATCTAAAAGGGATTACATCATGACTGTCACCATGGTAATAGCTGCGATGTCATAACATTGAAACACACTTAGACAATGGCCAAAGAAAGTCAATTTCTTATAGCAAAATGTATTAGCCATTAGACCTATATACGACAATCAAAAGCGCTCTGAAGTGGAGTGTAGGTAATATCATTTGAACCATCAGTATGGCAGATCTAGAACATTATGACTACATTTATCCTTTTCAACTTGCAAGTCAGAACAAAACACCATGAGATAATGGAGCCACGGTAAACATAACAGATAGACAAAACAACCATGGGAAAACATTAATTCAAATATTTTGTTAGGTTTTATAATATTTAAACTTTCTCAGTGTGTCTTGCACAGGCGGCCCATTGCTACGTTGTAGCCAATCATACAACAAAATAATAAAACATATGTTATTAAGGCCAACAAAGAATATCCAATTTCTGGTTATAGGTCGGCTTCAAAATCGGTGCGGTGATTCACTTTTTTTTTGGGGGGGGGGTTCTTTTTATTTTGCAAACCAGTGAAATACGCGATACATGTATACGCGGTTATTGGAACCAGTCCAAATTTACCATACACAAAGTATGGTGGCTAAGAGAGGCCTCACAAATCGGGCAAACGTTCATAACCCTATGTGAAAAAGGCGTTTAAAACACAGCACGGCAGAATTCCAATCAATCCAGCAATTTTGGCTGCAATTGGACATCGTTTCATGGGGAAAAAAGAAAAGAAAAAGAAAACATTTAAAATGCCGACGCGCGGCTCTGAGGCGACGCGCGCGGAGACAAGAAACCAGAGACTTTGTTTTTGGTTTAATGCTACAATGCACCATTGGTTAATTAAAAAAAAAAAACATAATTGATGACATAAAAACTATATCACGAGTTGAAAATCTTTCAGTCTGAACTATAAACCTTACTAATAATAATAATAATAATAATAATAATAATAATAATAATAATAATAATAATAATAATAATAATAATAATAATAATAATAATAATAATAATAATAATAATAATAATAATAATAATAATAATAATAATAATAATAATAATAATAATAATAATAATAATAATAATAATAATAATAATGTGTGGACTTATATAGCGCACGTATCCACCAACTAAGTGGTGCTCAAGGCGCATTATATCATTACCCCTGTTCATAAGGCTCATAAGGCTCATAAATCATTCCTGAAACCATCTCAGCTCCCTGGGGAGTATACAGCTCAATTGCTGCCATTACAGCGCATATAGGGCTAATCAACCAACTCTGCCCTCACAGGTACCCATTTAACCCAAGTGTCACGGCCGGGATTCGAACCCATATTCTGCTGCTAACACCAGAACTTGAATCCGGTAAGCTAGACCGCTCGGCCACGACACTCCACTGACGAAAATTCTGCATTGTGAAGAAGAAAATCTGAATGTATTTAATGAAAACAAAAGTAACGAATGAAATAATCTGAAACATGTTGGTTTATCTAGATATCTCTAACATTACAATCTATTCTAACAAAATGGATACATATACCAACAATTTAAAGGTCCTATGAAACAGGGTTTTTTTTTTCGTTGTATAAAATAAAGTATGCCTACTGGAACATATATTTGTCATTTGTAATTTTTCCCCTCACGTTTATACCATAAAAATATTAATTTTTAAATTTAGTGGGTGCTTTTCGACACGCCCATATCCCCTCATTAGCATAAAATTCGTGACGTACACTGAGGCGATTCCCGATCCGCAATCCACAGCACTTGCCCAAGTATGCATCGTATACAGCGCACCACTGAGTGTTGCTAGAGAAAAAGTTTCCTAAAGTTTTCTGTCAGGTTTGAAGCTTATTATTTTCGATAATGCCATCGAGGTGTGTCGCTGCAGGTTGCAGCAACACCACCAAAGACGGTGTTAGTCTACACCGATTTCCGTCTGATCCAAAATACAGACGTATTTGGACGGCTAAAGTCAAGCTGACCAGAGCGAAGTCGTCGGGACCGACGGAACACTCATTCTTATAAAGTGCACACTTCGAGCAGACGTGATGTGAACGGAGCCTTCACAGCCAGTTCGGTATGGCTTATAAGACCATGCTGCTACCAGATGCAATTCCAACGATATTCCCGCTAAGTAAGAAGGCTGGGAAGGCTCCAACGAAGAAGAGAGGTGCTTTTTTAAAGCGAGAAAGACTCAGGGTAAGTGGCCATTTAGTTATACTCATGAAAACATGCCGTGATTTCCGCATTAATAACAAACATCGTGTCTGATTTTATATCCTGGCAAGACAAACATAAAAACATTAAACCTTTCTCATTATGCCTGCGCTTGTTTTGAGTTTTTTAAATGATCAGAACTTTGACTCAACTGTTTCTGTTATTTCATAAAATAACACCGTAATGTTAGCATTGCCTTCGATGTGTGTTCCGACCGCATGATGGGGGTTGCGCTGCGTTTCACGGTACATCCGTGGCTGGGTTACCGCTGTTCGAGTGCATGTGCACCGAACTCAAGTTCTGGTGTTGCCAGCAGCAGGGTGTGGGTTCGAGCCCCGGTCGTGACACTTGTGTCCTTGAGCAAGGTACTTAACCATAATTGCTTCGTCCTTCGGATGGGACGTAAAGCCGTAGGTCCCGTGTGTTGTATAATGCACGTAAAGTGGATTGTCGTGCGGTCTAGCGCACTGAACTCAAGTTCTGGTGTTGCCAGCAGCAGAGTGTGGGTTCGAGCCCCGGCCGTGACACCTGTGTCCTTGAGCAAGACACTTAACCATAATTGCTTCTCTCCACCCAGGGGTTAAATGGGTACCTGTGAAGGCAGAGATGGTTTGCTCTATATGCGCTAGAAATGGCAGCAATTGAGCTGTATACTCCCCAGGGAGCTGAGATGGTTTCAGGAATGATTTATGAGCCTTATGAGCCTTATGAGCAGGGATAATAATATAATGCGCCTTGAGCGCCACTTAGTTGGTGGATACGTGCGCTATATAAATCTATACATTATTATTATTATTATTATTATTATTATTATTATGTTTATATTACGCAAGTCTTGTGTAAACACGTTGCCAGCATGTTGTAAAGCTTAAATCCTTTAGGACAATATGAGTTAAGTCTAATTTCCATACAATCTATGATACAATGGGGTTTATTACCCGATCAAAGTCTGGCACCAAACCACATACCGCCTAGCTCCGCGAGAATGTATAGAAATTCTCTGCCTTTGTGTACGTCACGAACGTTTCGTTAAAACTTCGACAATTCGGGGGGTCAATTTTTGATTATTAGATAAACCATTAATAATCCACTCGATTAAAAAAAAACATTTAAAATTGTTTTTAATTCATACCAATCAATATAACAGCACCAAAAAATAAAGTTTTGTAAATACACTCTTCACAGAACCTTTAATCAAAAAAAAATGTAATCCAAAAACTGGCTTTGACTTTGGTTTGCTGTTTAAACTGATGATGTTGAGCTTTGAAATGACACAAACACCCTCTGCGCCCTGGGGTAAACAATAAAGGTAATCTGACCAACCATGAAAATGCTTTACCCACTCGCTCTCTCCCTCTCCCTCCATTTATGAAATAGTCGGACGTCTTTGAGGAGTTGAGTCACAACTTAACTTATTACAGAGCATTTAGTTAATACTAATGCTTTTAGCTTTTCAGAGAGCATCCTTGCCTTAAGGTAATGCTTAAGTGATACCCATGCAATGAAAATAAAACATCGTCACTGCGCCGCTCTTGCGATGTTTGCTTCATGTTTGCTTCATGTGAGATGCAATAAAAACCTCGTGAAAAACACATCGTCTTTTTCAAACAAAGGGTGAAATCTTGTTTTCTAGCAAACGAATGCGATTCTATGTTTTCTCGTGAGGTTCCCTGACAATATAGCGTGTTAAAACGAGATTGGATGATGCTACAGAATTGCTGACGTCATTGAGGTCCAACCTACATTTATTGGACTAGATCTATTAGTTATTTTACTCTTTTTTAAAAACTAATTGCCGACAACTATAGAATTGGCTAGTCGAAATGTAGACATAAGAGCACAACGGTTATTAGCAGAACCATAATCTCACTTAGCGATAGTTGAGGGAGTTAGGCCCTGCAGGGTCTAGATTTTCATGAGTAAAAATTTGTTTTAAACAACATTGGTTAATACCAAGTTTCATATTGACGAACTGTTATCTAAAAACTTAAATGATGTAATGTTCGTCCACGTATCGATCATCCTGAGGATTCCGTCTTGTTTTCATCGTAGAGAAAGCAGGAATTGTTATGTCGAACTAACAACAAGTTGCAGTCCAGCATTTTGAGTTTTCTAAAAAACGAGAGCACATATTGTGATGAAACTCTCACAGGTTAGTTTTATGATATATTTCTTGAAAATTATGTTTCCAAATAAAATAAATATGCGATAAATAAATTTTAAACGCCCAAAACCCAAACCAGACTAAACCAACCAAACAAAACCAATACCAAACCGATATCAATGCAACAACAAAAAAGAGATTGTTACAGAACATTCTATAGCACAATTGCGTATATAGGCCTACTTTCCAAAGCTGCGTATTTCCTTCGCCCACGCCTCACTATATTGGCACATGGACAGTGACGATATTGTGTATTATTTTTAGCAGAAGAAATGAGTACGGTGCAAAGTGGATAAAGATAAAGTTACAAGCCGCCCATTATTTCACATCAATGCTCAACAAAACAGCGTTACAACGCTGGTCAATTATGGATCTGATATTTCCAGGGAAAATGGGTCGTCGGTTAAATTCTCCTCCAAGGTTTGGAGCCCGAGCGATAAATTACTAACAGACCCACTCGTTTCAAATGAACACTTTCGGGAATTTGTTTAAATTGATAGTAAGTCGATTAATGTTCACCCGTTTTACAAACAATAACTATTATAGGCACCGAGAATAATAATAATAATAATAATAATTATAATAATGTGTGGACTTATATAGCGCACGTATCCACCAACTGAGTGGTGCTCAAGGCGCATTTTATTATTACCCTGCTCATAAGGCTCATAAATCATGACTGAAACCATCTCAGCTCCCTGGGGAGTATACAGCTCAATTGCTGCCATTACAGCGCATATAGGGCTAATCAACCAACTCTGCCCTCACAGGTACCCATTTAACCCCTGGGTGAAGAGAAGCAATTATGGTTAAGTGTCTTGCTCAAGGACACAAGTGTCACGGCCGGGATTCGAACCCACATTCTGCTGCTAACACCAGAACTTGAGTCCGGTAAGCTAGACCGCTCGGCCACGACACTTCACTGCGAATAGATAAAAAAATATTCGTGAAATGTATCTGTATAATTGCTTTATACTCGTTGAGTGTAAGCTTCCATCGTCACAAGCAGTACAAACTGAGGCATGATATTGGTCAAATTTAAGCCATAATCAGTTGGTCAAAGCCCAAAGGTGCAGTGCACTCCTACAATTGGATGTAGAGCATAAGTAATACAAAACAGTTCGTCTGTTCTCTCAAGAGAAAAGCGACAGCGATAAGAAAATATCTGAAATCGTTTGCCAAGTCTGGAAAATGCAAGCTATGCATTGATGTATTTGTATAAGACCTGCACATATTTTTATTCCTCGTGATTTTGGTTATCTTTCAAAATTAAATGTCAATATTCCTATCAGCGTTCTAAGTTGATCTTGTTTTGTATTCTAAGCTCTCTCGGAAGTGTTCATGTCTATCGGTTTTTCATGTCCACGTAGACGCAACCTTTGACGGAGGACAAAATCATACGTATTGAGTAAAGAGTTGGATCAATAACTCTAGTCGGAAGTACAGCCTACACATTTAATATCCGGGGGCTAAAAATGACGCAAACACAAACGAATAGTAACCGAAAAGTGGACAGTTTCACAAAGTATTTTTTTTAAATTTGAACACTGCCCAAGAGAACAAGAAGCATGAGGGATCCCCAAGCTAAAGTTCATATATTCTGAGCAGGTTAATCAGATGATGATGAACATTAGATTTGAAGGACTGACCAGATGAAACATTCACAATAGAGGCAGGAAAAGAGAGGTACAGAGTGAACACTGGAATATGTAAACTAGCATTAAGCACGTCAGGTATATTTATGTCAGACCAGCAAAATGCTCTTTGTTCCCCGCACTCACTTACGAGGGAGGGCATTTACCTGTATCGCACCTTGGCTGTGACACTCCCTACCAGAATACCTCAGGGAAATATACAGCATCTCTCTCTTTCAGCAGCTACTCAAAACACATCTGTTCACATTTGCTTTTACACCTATTTTAGAATTGTCTTGTAGACTGGCGCCTTTGAATGTATTAAAAGGTGCGCCTTACAAATTATTATTTATATTAACCCACCTACTAACTGATGCACTTTAGTGGAAAGTTGCTGTAGAGATCAAAAACCAGTCAACTGCCTGTTTTGACTCTTGACCCAAGTGTGCACACAGGCATTTTTGACTGTTTTTTTACTGTCATTTTGACTACCCTGAACAATACCAGACAATGCTTTTATCAGTCAAAAACAGTCGACTCATTTTGACCTGTAAATGTACTTACTACACGTAAGGTTTGACAGTGTTTGACTTTTAAGTACACTAGATACCTTGGCAAGTATATCAACATTTGGTGATTTGGACCCTTGTGGTAGTAGGAGGGTTAACAGTCAGTAAGCCAGAAGGCCTTCAATTCACCTTATTCTTGAGTTAGCCATAATACAAGATGTTGCATACCTGTACATGTTCATTTTATGTAGTAACCCGATGCTTAAGTTTATCTGTTTGCAGGGGCAACTTCATTTTCAAATGTCATTGAATTTTAAGTAAATTAATTAAAACAGCTACATCCATTTATTTATTCCTTATTTTTCTTTGGAACTATCATACTATTGGGCCTTCTCGCTAGTACATGTCAGTTATACACTAACCTACATAGTGTAGTTTTGAGAATTACAGCCTCACGTTCGCATTTGACTCGGCCATGGTCCCTATCGGCTGAACTATCACTAGGCCTACATGGTAACATTGTCTAAAACCATGCACATAACATGTATAATAGCCTACATAAGTGTAGGCTATATAGTACGCCTATACACCAGAGTACTGGTAGGCCTCAACTTACAATCGTGCTCGTATGGGTAAACATTACAATGGCTGAAAAAATAAGGGAAATAATGTAGAATACAACTGCCACATTTCTATCCATATATGAAAAATATCACTAATTTTCCTTTAAAGCTGATAGAGGGCACACTTAAGGAGAGGAAAGTGTAGTCAAGTGAGGATTGGAAAGGATATATTGGGAGATTTGGGGCAGTGGATGTGTGCACATCCAGTGAGATGTTGGCCATTTTGTCGTCTGCTGAAAACACACGCATTAGACATTGTGCACAAGTGGCGGTTGGGTTAGATATTCTTTCCCATTACAGGTTTCATGGAGTTTGTTTCGAGTTGTGAAGTTCAACCCAAATCTTAGTAATCTTTTTTGAACAGGCTTCGTAGCATCATCGCTAGTCTTTGGCCAGCTTACGCCGTTTAAAGTTCAACGTAAGACCGCAGAGCCGGCAAAACCCACTTAAAATGGCGGCACTTTTCCAACAGCTCCTTAAAATATTTAACAAGATTTCTTTACCGTGTTCTTGTATCTCTTTCCCTGGTTCTTCATGGCTGGGTATCTTCTTCGTCTGTCACAATGAGTCTTGCAGAACACTTGGCTGTCGGAGATACTTTCCTGCCTTTGCTTAAGTCTTGAAAAAGGGAAGAATATTGTATCCACTTCCGTAGCAAATAAATAAACTGCCTATGTATTTACTTGTATACTGAGCAGTATAGTCTTGTCGTTGTTGACTGTTTTGTCAACTGCATACCAGTAAGGGGGCTGTAAACCATTGCATTGTTTTGAGCAGGTGTCGCACACGTAGGCGTCTAATTAGCATATTTCCCCCCTCTATTTTGAAGAGAAGTTTAGCTGCAACTGATACTGTATACAAGTAATGGGAAAGCCTCGCGTTTTATTTGAAAACTCGGGTAAACGGATGGATAATGTAAAAAGCAGCAAGCAATTTAATTAAATATAATTTCGCAGCCGCTCAGTGTGTGCGCGAGGCCGCACAATGTAGGTCGATAGCTAGATTTCTATAGAAGGAGGGGGAATTGAGCTTTGATTATTTCATGGTTTGAGTGGAACGTTAAACGCAGGGTAATATGAGGTGCGGCAGACATTTTTAGAAAGCTATATATACAAATAATTCATCAGTAATGTTTTTGTCGTGAGAGAAATGAATAATTTTGTGTACACTTTAGTTAAAACGCCTATGTAATTATGTACTGTGCATCATTTAGTCGTCGGATTTTTGTCAATTGCATACCACACACACATGACGCTATAGCCTGGTATAGGGCCTAAAATTATATTTTTAAAATTCCGACCTATAAAACCTTTATGCGAAATTGCTAAAGCTGGGAAATGTTTTTATGAAATATTATGACATCACATTTAGGTTTGAAGAAAAGCATCTTAAGGTCAGATTGCCATTAGCAATTTGGCAAGCCTCTGCTAATTTCTCCGAGGGCTGCTGTATCCAAGTCTTAACTGTGACTCATGCTGATGTCAACTTATTCGGGACTGACGGTGACACCCCCACATCTCATCCCTTTTGCAAAAAAGGACAGTGTTGGGATTTTAGTATCAGTGTAAATGTAAAGTTCTCTCTCTCTCTCTCTCTCTCTCTCTCTCTCTCTCTCTCTCTCTCTCTCTCTCTCTCTCTCTACTGTTCACGAGTGGGGTCCTCTCTCTATTCCTTTCTTCTTCTCCTCCTTCTCCTTTCTCTTGGGAGCCGCTGGAGTGGGTTTTAAGACCCACACCAGTAATGCCAGTGGCTCCCCACCTCAGGGATCTTCAGGGGAGTCTGCTTGCACCATGGTGCTTGCAGTCTCCCTTTTAGAGGGTCCCTTTCCTTTCCTTTCTCTTCCTTTTTTCCACTCTACCTTTTGTGTATTTCGATTTGTTTTGATGTTTTTGTCTTTCTTTATATTATGTATTGTTGTTATTACCTTCGTTAAACAAAGTTTACAGAGTTTTGTTACTTTTACAGTAATGGAAACCACCATTTTTGTTAAACATTGTTTTCTATTCTGTAATTTTGTATTGTTCTGCTTTGTAAATAAAGTTTTCTTTGAAAAGTCAGAAGTCTCTCTCTCTCTCTCTCTCTCTCTCTCTCTCTCTCTCTCTCTCTCTCTCTCTCTCTCTCTCTCTCTCTCTCTCTCTCTCTCTCGTGTAATATTTCAAGCTATAGGAGCGACACTAATTCAATCAGTATTTACATCAATTCGGTGCAGTAATATGAAACTGAGTTTATTTGAACAACATGTTTAACACAATCTCCAGTATTCTATATATAGGATACGAGGCTACCATTCGAGGTATCATACTTCTTTCTTATGGTGACTCCGTTGACCATTATATGGTCCACACCGCAAGCACTTTACCGATAGCATATTTTGGAGCTATCCGTGCTTGCCCGTATTCTCAGGGAGAAAACCGAGAAAACCTTTTTTTTTATCCTGGCAACGAAATCAATAATAAGAATATTATAAATGATAGAATGAAATGGCATATAGACATACATTTAGGCTTATACATTTCTTAAGAACGTGTTTTGAAGATGTCTCAACTGGCGCCCGTGTATTTCTGCAGACAGCGCCTGCTGGACGAGTGCGTGTTCGCCAACAATACATTTTTCTACAGGCCTAGACTCGTTAAATAAATTTAAAAAAAAAAAGTTTTACACATTTTGGTTCAGGTAAATTGATACATATATTTATAACGTAATATATTGACACTTATATTACAGAGCTTCTGCTAAAATCCCAAACACGTTTTTGATGAAAAATATTTCTGTTAATTTTGAGGATATATGCCATTTTTGTATTTCATATACCTCTTAATTTTTTTTCCATTCGCCCTATACAATTATGTGAGGTGACATGACTAAGCAAAGTGTTTTCTTGTTATTCGAGGTGTTTTAATTGATTTATAAAACACTTCCTCTCTGACTCATTTTTTGCTTATATGGGAGAATCCAATCAAATAACCTGGTCGGTAGTGACAAACAATTGAAATTGCATTATCACGAAAGGAAACAAACGGCAAGTGACTGTTAGGGGAAACACGATTGAATTAAGAAATGTCCAATTATTTTTCGTATGTGAGATAAGCCATAAAGCCAGTATAGACCTATTTAGTACCTCCCATGGGCGGATCCAGAACGATTTTTCAGTACTACAAAAATTACAATGAAATAATCAAAGGGAGAGAAAAACAAAGCACAGTGAGGGGGAAATGAGGGGAAACATACCGTACCGTTTGTATCTGATTCTGATTCTACAGCCCCCTTAGCCCCCCTACATCCGTCAATGCCTCCATATATTGCAAGAATAAAGAGAGATGTATACAAACAAACATGTGAAAAGTTCACCCTATTTCATTCTGTCTTTAACGAGAAAATAGTGAAAATGCATTCAACTTCTTATCGAATTCATTCCAATGAAAAAAAAAATCATTTGCAAAATAATTTGATAAATTGTTCTAATCAGGCAGAAATGTTTCAATTGATCATCAACTTTAAATCAAGTAGCCTAAGTTTCATGTAAATCTGTGATTATTTTATGTTTTTGAGAATAATAATATATAAAGATCATCTAGGAGCGATTCAAACATGTTCAATATTTGATCAGGCCCAATATTGATGTGTTGACTTATTGCGCTGCCTGATGTATGTTTTTTTTCTTACCGGCCTTGCAATCCTGGTAACACCATTCAAGACAACAACTACATGTACACGTGTATAGGGTATCAACCATTTTACATACGGTCACCTGTCATCAATAACTGCTTTTAAGAATAACCAGTTGTCACAGCGATGAAACATGCATAATAAGCAAACAGCTATCCTCGTTAAGTAATGGGTAGCCTATTATCAATGATTAACTTGAAACGAGTTTTAGCTATCAAATAAATTAAAAAAATATATATATCGCATATCAAATTGGTTAAATTGAAGACGTGAAGCTTTAGCTGATGATCAAGTTAAACATGTGTGTACATGTATTTTAATATTTTAAGATATCATTTATTACTACACAATTAGGCTAACAATTTCCAATATTTTAAATAAATAGAAATATGTCCCGAAATACACTCCCTGTCGGCCTGACTCTCCCATCCATGCCAAGTATATTCCTTCTGCAATTAAAAAAAAAAAATATTCAAATTTGGGTTCTGAGCAAATCTTAATAATTTACTAATACGTTTTATTATTAATAATACGTTTTATTATCTAAACTTTAAGTAAAATATTGTAAAAAGTCATCCTCTTCAAACCCCTTTTGTCCACTGGGACGCCTAATTTCCACCGCGAGAGAAAATGCTCCTCTTAAGTTTAAAAAATCGCTATCCTTGCAAAGTAACCCTTAAGCTAAATAGACAAAGTATTGGTAAATAACACATCAAAAATATCGGCGCTGTTACACGTGTAAATGTAAAAGGGGCCATTTGCTTTTCCCCAGTTATACATTCCATTAGATTTGTCTGAAATCGATACCGGAGTTCAGACAAAACTACTTTGACAATATTTTACACTTATGTTTTTCCGGTGTCCTTATGACGTACCATCTCACAAAAAAGGGAAAGATTACCCGAAAAGTAATTGAGTAATTGACTAAAATATTATTTAATAGCTTAATTGGTTGTACGATAGTAACGGCTGCAAACTTCATGAGAAGTTATTCCGACCCACATGTTGAAATTCTCGGGAAACGTGAAAGTATGTAAAACATTCAAATCTGAAATGGATCACCGGCCGCTGATCATAAGGATGTATACAGAAAACTCTGAATATATTTTCACTATATTCTCGTTCGCGACACAACGAAATAGACGGCTTCTTTATTTGTAGACAGTATACCCTTTGTAGACATTGTATCCTCTAAACCAGTAACTGTGTTTGCAATCTTGACCAAAAAGTTATACAATACTCAATCCCATCAGAAATTGACAGCAGAAGCAATGCCGTCATGACGTCACAAACAAAATCAACGAGTTGCATCAAAATAATACCCCCCCCCCCAAAAAAAATATAAAAAAAAATATATATATAACAAATGTGTAGAACCATCCGCTATGATGCCATGGGAACAAGACATCACAGTTTGTTACTCTTAAGAATCCGTTCACATCTTCGGTAAAATAACAATAAAGCAAAGGCAGCCTACATTATTGATAATGTTGTCAAACTGCTTAAAATATATCTGTTTAATCTCTTTGAATCAAGAAATGCAAACACAATCTTTACAAAAAACACATGGAACTGAATAAATTTGTAAAATGTTTTATAATGTGGTATATTTATTTCCCTCTAAAAGTTATCGTTAACGCGTCTTCTTGTGATATACATACGAGTTATTGATTATGGTTGTACTGTTTTCTATAAGAAAATGCATGCTGAAATTCGAATTTCGTATTTGCAGACATTCACACACGTGACAGTGACATTAATTTTTACCAGTACTACAGTAGTGCAAATTATCTTTTTAACCTTTTTGCAGAGTTCATTTGATTTATTTCCAATTGGGTGTCCAATTACGAAGTGCAGTGAGTGGGGAAACGCTGGATGAAGTTCCGTCTAATCCTACTTTATTACTATTTTTAATTTATATAAATGGGTTTCGATACAACATCAATATCAAACCCTATATTGGATAACACTCTTTTATGACATCTGAATTCAAACTAACATCACTCTCGCCGAGGAAATATAAATAGACGTTTTTTTTAAAATGGGAAACAGTAATAGTATCTATCTATATATACACACACAGTGGTTTCACACATTTAAATAAGAGGTAATTACACGGGCATGACAGTTTTATGTAAACATTCAGTTTCGGTTCAGAAAAAACTGTTCCTACACTATAAAAAATTGTGTGAGTTCACAGTAGTTTTCTGTTGAAAAGAATCAAAAATTTACAGCAGAAATTGCTGTTTTCAGATTTTCCTGTGAATATACAGAAATGTGCCGTTACTAAATGATTACGTTTCTATTCTCTGTAAAGTTACAACAAGTCTGCTGTTGATGCAAAAAGGAGAATTCTGCTGAATAACAAATAATCTGCTGTATAATAAAGAAGTCTCTGTAATGCCAATTAACAAAACAACTTGTCATTATGAACAACAATTAAGTAAATGAACAACAATTTTTTACAGTGTCTAATTAAGCTTTATCTTATTATGCATATTAATGTATTCCTCGTGACATAGTACATTGTGACGATAATAATTGTTATTGAATGTAATTGAATCAACATGACATCCTTTGATGGGCAATTGCACTGGTAACTCGTATGGCATATGAATTTGATTAAATTCAGGATCCGTGAATTCGTGGCCTTTTTGGAGCAAATTTGCACTAAATGGGCTATACTTGTTTTTGGCTAGCGGTCGTGACCCACTAATTTCTGATCATGATGATGCAAAGAAACCCAAATCCATTGACATTTGGAACCAATTATTTTATGTTGTATTTTTCAAAACGCCCACGGACGAGTATAGGCCTACGCATTGGTCGTTTTTAAACCCCAGCACAGAGATAACCAGGGATACAAGAACTGACTTTCTAACCAAAACATATTCATTGCTAATGCATGGACGGTAGGTCACGTTTTTTCTTGTTAATGAAGTCTGAAAACAATTAACTATTTTAGAGACCAGTTCCGTCTAAGCCCTCGCTCAACCCATATCACCCCGTCACCATAAAAATGGCAACATCGTTTCTGAGGTAGCACACGTCGTCGTGGAAGAAGTTAAAATGCTTGAAAGAGACTAGCGCAGGTGGCTTGCCGCTAGCGAGCAGTGAGTGCTAGTCTTCATTCTAGCCTTGTGCTCTTTCCATACCGCAGATATTACATGCCCCTTAAAAGGCATTCTTCCAAGGTACCTGGAAATATGATTGAGCGATTAGGCTTATGTGCTTCATTCAGGACCATCCTGTTTTCTCTTGTGATCAGTGACGTGATAGTCTACATGTATTATCAATGTCATGAACAAGTTGCCCTTTATGTTATAAAACAGCGATCAAATTACTCCAAAAATTCCCGGACCCTAACAAAAAACAAACCAATACTTGGTCCCATGAGGATAATCTATAGTTGAGTGATTAAAATTATAGCAATAAATACAAATACATTGTACAATGTATGGCAAGAAGAAATATAAATATTTTGATGTAGGCCCTTGAACATTTCAAACACCAAAACACATATTTTGAAACGCTTATGATAAATACACAATAGTAACCACAACAAATATAATTTTTTTATAATTATCTCGCCTACTATTTGATACAAAACTCCATTAGTCATTTAATACATTCAGTGCTACACTTATTAGAAATCTATTATATACAAGTACACTGCCTAGTTCAATATACACCGCTCGACACCATGAAAGACTCAGTACCAATACAGACCAAGAACGTGAGCATGGGAAAATTATATACGTCCATTAAAAGGATTTTGCCGTCGGCAGTAATTAAACAATTGAACACAATTTTTTTCCCGTCCGTTTCTGACCAATATGAACACGATACGGTCATTGTATAAGATCAAATGAGACATCTATAGTGTTTGTCACATGGGAAATCAACTGAATGCTGAACGTGTTTGTAATACAGGAATATTGTATTCGAAGATTTTGACAAAATAAATGCTATAGGTCGGTTTGACTCGCTGCGGTATTGCCAAGTCTTTAACAGCGCACACTGAAGCCTTTATCAGTGTAAACCACATAGCGCTCCATTTTACCTTTGTGTCAACCTCATGATGCTGAAGGCTATAAATTATCTTAATCATAGCATGATACTGACAATTCCACATTTTGCCTGGCAATTAAATATTAACATAATATACAATTACTAAGCCTGTGTGGTCATCTTTGTCAGATTGCTTGCATGTGAGTACAGTATAGCGCTTATTATCAATAGGCCTACATAAAACGGGATAATCGGCTCATTTTCCTTGCAATCTCGTTACGTTAATTGGACATACTATTTTATAGGGATAGGCTAAACAACTAGACCTTTTATGAAACTCCCTATTCTGTGGTGCAGGACAACCAAATAGATTCAAAGCCTGAACACAAGAACTTGATACGTCTTCGGAAACAAATAATTATGTTTATGTATATGTCATGGGAGACAATAAATGTTCATCTCAATTGATCCACAGTTTTCTCTGAATAATTAGGATATTTCGTTAAAAAAAAACAGTTAACAAGTTTCAGATCAGTCATTGAAAGGTTATAATAGTCCAAGTTAACGCGTAGTGATGTACTGAATGGTGTTGTTTGAATCTGTACGGACACTGTGGTGTATCCAACAGTCCATACACATTTTGGAATGTGACTTGTGACAAATAACTCGGAAAAAGCCCATGAATTTGAAATGCTGATTTGGTCAAAGCACGTTATGAAATATATACACATATATTTTTACTGATGTTTTGAACCATCGCGGACTAGCAAAACCTGAATACTTATGTATACGGGCAAAAAAGGATACATATGGATTTTATTCAAGCCCAGTAGAAATAACAGTGCTTTTGTTGTGATTGGATTGTGTGAATAAAAACAATTGAACATTAATTATAATCATTCTAGTCACGCGTGCCCGTAATAATATTGATGTAATATTGATGTAACCACAGAAATGATCAGTTGTGTGACGTCTCTTGTAAATTACACTTAAAACTTTTGCTAACTGATCCCCCAAGGGGGCGGAACGTGACCGCAATGACAATCTCAATGTCATGATTTAACAGTTCATCTACAACTATTACAGAAGATGATTTTACACATGAAGTCTTGTTTACATTCAGGATGACATCTGTTCAACTGTAAAGCTTCTTTGTGTTAGTAACGGCCATCGTATACAATTTTCTGTTTTGAGAGGGTTTCTGCAAACATTTCAATTTATAAGCTTTTGAATAGGCTTTGTTAATTTAATAATATTGATTATTATAGGCCTATGTATATCAAAGTACACATTCTAAAGCTGTACATATAAACATACAGCGCGTGTCAATAATACAATACCATCAAAAGGCGCTTTATATCCCATTGCGTTGCTTTGCTGTGCGTATTAAAGTGCATTCCTATACACTGTAAAAACTACGGTGTTAAAAACTACACCATTGGTGTTTATATTAGGCAACTGGCGCACAATATAAACACCATGGAAGAATAAAGTTGACACCACTAGTGTTATTTCTAACACCTCAGTTGTTGCAGTGAGCTAAAGGTTTGCTGTTTACGTGGTTAGCGCAACCATTCTGCACCTTTTAACCATGTGGCGGAAAATGGTGTCTGTTTAAGCACAGAAGCCTGTGTTATGCATCTCCATATAATTGGGCCATGGTTTTTAAGCTTAACGATATCTAGACGATGGCCTCTAATGTGACAGCAATCATGTTTGACTAAAATAATATTGAATCAACTCCTTTTCTCGATATGCGTCAAACAGACAAACACAATATTGTTAACGGAAATAATTATGTTTAAAATCAGTCTTAGTGTGGTGGCTTTCTGTCGTTAATCCTTAACTTGCGTGTCAAATAAGATTTCACTCTTTCTGCTACAACTAGTGATGGGTCCCTATAAGGTGTACTTGATCTAATAGTACTTATAGATTCGTGGGTATCAACGTAATATTAGCTATCACCACGAAACAATATTTGCACAAGAAAACCTATCCACTGGTATTTTTAAAACACTACTTATTTTCAGTAACTTTGACACAGAACAGTCCAATCTACATGACTATTATGTTTTCTATAACTTAATAAAAAGCATTGGTGTTCATATAGGGTAAATCGTTGACACCACTGGTGTTTTGTTTTAACATCTCAATGTTTGCATGCAGGATGGACTTCGTTTTGCACCATTGTTTGGTGTACAAACCAAAGGGGAAATGGATAGTAATGATTTTTTTCCTGTTTTACAAGGTGGTCAAAACAACTGCCTACACTCTAAATAACGAAGTGCTGAATACAGCACTTCAAGTGCAGTCACTATACAAGCTCCTAAAAAGTGCTAAAATTAACACTTGAGGTGCTATATCCCGCACTTCGTTTCTAGCGTGCATATACAAAGTACACTCGAAGTGCTGAATATTAGTAGTTCAAGTGCTAATTTTAGCACTTTTAGGAGCTTGTATAGTGACTGCACTTGAGGTGCTGTATTCAGCACTTCGTTTTTAGAGTGTATATTTGCATGATTTCATCAAACGAGATTGTGTATGACGAATCATAAACCTGTAATCTGTTGGGAATCACTCAGTGATTTAAAGCAAACAAAGCGAATCCTTAAAAATGATTCATCGTAAGTCTCACCATAGAGAATGGTCTCACGCATAACACTATTACGTGACCAGAATTGCAGTTAAAATAGTGGTTTCTGCCAGCCGTTTCTGATTAGGATGTGGACAAATTACATCCCGTATTATCGGATTTTGTTATCGAACCCTATCCCAAGGCTTAATTAAGTGTGCGCAAACTCATAGTGAAAACCAAGCTGTATAGGCCACATTGAACGTTGTGAATTCTTACATAAACCCTAGAATTCACTCCGTTCAATGGGGCGGACCAAGATTAATGGTTTAGTGAGTTAGCACACGCTTTAAAGCGTATAGGTATTAATAACGGATTAGCGAGAAGTGTCTACCACAGTCACGAGGCTATTAGGGCCATATCTTTCTGGAAATTCTAAACTTATTTGCTTACTCCCATACTGATGCATTAAGATTTACCAATTATGGACAAAAACAATATACCTAAGAGTCACCACGCACTCGGCAATTTGCCGAAGTAACCGCCGTGTTATCCTTCATACGACTTAACGGTATACTCAGCTCGTATCTAACCAGGTCCCGGGATTTTATCTGACACGAGCAGGCTACCACTCCAGCCTGGCGGTACTTTGAGTTCGTTACCCCATAGATGATTGGGTTGACGGCTGAATTGATGTACAAAAGCGTCCTGAATACGTGAACCCAGGCAACCTCCACCTTGTGCCCAGTAAACATGAGAAGAGAAGTGAGCTCAAATGGAAATAAACACACAAAGAAAACACAGCCATTGGCAACCAGCATCTTAGTGACTCTATTCCGGATCCGTTCATTTACATCTTTGCATCCAAACTCGCTGCCTTTGTCCACAATGTGGTTCAATGACAAAATGATCCGAATGTACAGGAGAACATTGATTGTCATGGCAATAAAGAAAGGCACAGTTTGGGTTAAGTTGGCTACATCGGACATCCAACCCTCAATCGGTTCGCAGAAGCCTATAACTTCAGGTAATCCCCGGTATAATGGCGTGTCCGGCCAATCTGGTAACTTTTCCCGCTTCATGACGCAGTAGCTCGGGATAAGACAACTCGACAGGAAGATTCCTCCAAACCAGGCTCCTGCGATCCATCGATTCGTACTTCTTTTGGTCTGGTGTGTGCTACTGGAGTGTGGACGGCAAACGGCGTTAAAGCGATGGAAGGACACGAGCGTGACGAGCGTCAGACCGGTGAAATACGTAGAGTCTACGCAAAAATCAACCAGCACACAACCGGTCGTCCCACGAAATGACTGGTCAAGGACAAACGGGGTACAATTATACTGCCACAACTTGTCTCCTACCCCTACGACGAGGAACAATATGTCTGCAATCGCTAGATGGAACAGATATGTATTAACATTGGTCCTCATCCACGATACTCGGTACACGACATACAGGAAAATCATATTTGTCACTAATCCGATGACAAGAATACATGGCATGATAACGGTCACAATCGCAATTTCCGTGGAGTCGTACTGCTGCAGGGACGGGATCTCTAGCGCATTTTTATAATACTCCTCCAATGAGTAGTTCAGAGACAGATGACTAAAATTAACTTGCTCACTCGTGGCACTGGCCGATTGCATACCTTCAACGTTAGCCATTTCCAGGCGAGGTCCTATCTTTGATTTTAAGTAGGGTTTCTCCAATTAAAACAACACCGTATTGTGATACGCGCTGAAAAAACAACAAAAGGTTTTGCAATTTGGTGTCTAGGAAGATAATGAAAGGGCAACATAATAATATCGCAACAATGTTTTCATGCACCTTTTTGAAGAGAAGATGTCAATAAACTATAACCCAATTACAAGTTGATGTTTGATGATAACGTGCAGATATAATGATCATTGAACCAAATTATCAAGTTGTCTGATATTACGAGGTGTCAGTCCAAAATCGAACTTGACCATGGCGGGTGGAACTCTTGCTTTTATTATATCGACGTATCACAAGTACCAACGCGTAAAGTTCTTTCTGTATGATTTCCCGACTTTACATCAAATGAGTCTGCAAAATAGTATCCAGTACTTACTCATTTATTGCTAGACCATCTTGACTTGTGAAGACATCCATCAAAAGTGCAGTGTAGATGAGTTATCGGTATGGTTCATCAGAATCGCTAAGGGGAGTTTAAACTCTTATACCGGTGGTGCATTCACGTGCATATGCTATGATGTTCAGAACCGGTTTGGTGCACGAACTTCAAGAATGGTTGTTACTGTCTGACGGGGACGATGCCGTCACTGACTCACATGCAATGTGTTGAACAGTCATCTGTTCCGGGCTGTGGCTGCGTTATTTATACCCAAGCTGCACAGACAGATCCTTTAGGCTGGGCTTCGTTTGTAATGAGATTCACTTAGCTCGTAGGTTCATATTCCTTGTGAACTTTCTGCGAACAACCAAAACAATAAACAAATAAAAATTTCTAGATGCGCGCACAAACCGTGCGCCTATCGGCGAGTCTGTCTCGGAGGCTTTTTCGACCTATCTCAAGAGGACTTCCTCAAGCCGGAAAGGATTTACTCGGGCAGTGCTCTTTGGCTCAAATACACTAATCAGCATGCAGTAGCATAAATAAATTATAGTCACTGCCGAAGTTACATTAACACAGAAAGAAAGAGCTCCGTTTCTCGGAGCTTCGTTTAGTGGATTTCGACCGTATCGTCCACCGATGGGTAATGCAAACTCCAAATATCTGTGAATGTGAAACAGCAATGATCAGTTACTCATTATGCAAACAAAATCAAATATTCAATATTTTTATTAATTACGCGCAGCTAGATCTGCCCAATTTGAGCTGAACTTGCCGGTTGAGCGAGTACAGTTGCCCAGTGAATCTTTGTCGGGTGAATCATTGCCCAGTTAATCTTCCCCATACGCCTGAGTGGCTTGAAAACGGACCAGTCTGCCAGTCACCTGGTAAATAACATTCTCCTTACGTCGAGACTGTATTTCTCAAATCGAAGATGAAAACTACTAAGATGTCAACATCGTTTTGCCCCTTAATAACTGATGACGATGAGCCTAGCGGCTGTTCATTACACGCATGGCGGGAAACTGCCGATCCGTCAAAATACTGTACCATACATTTTTCAGTTTGGTAAGTGATTCCCCTGCGCGTATATAAGCAAACCGTTCACAATTAGAGTCAGTGACCATGGGCTGTACCACTATAGAGCTCAGTTCATTGGAGTAAACACCTTTCACTTTCTCAAATACTCAGACGTCGGTGAGCGATATACCGCCCTCTGGCGTTTGATATTTGATTTTCAAGTTTGTGTCGAAATCAATCTTTGAAAGATTCAGCCAAATAAATCCGGAAGATTCTGGGCTTTTTACAACAGAATTAGGAGGCAAATATACATATAGGCATACATATATAAACAGAAATTATATAAAATACATATAAATGTGTTTAACTAAACGTAACAATAAATAACACTGGCTTATTGAGTTCTAAATAAATGTTTCTTTTTTTAAAATCATATTTGTTTACTTATTCTGTTTTACATACTGTTCAGTAACTCTCACAGAAACGTTGCATGGTTATCTTCTATGGCATTGGTTTCTTAACTCAGCATCGAATTATTGTGAATTAACAAAACCTCTTGCAGCTGGGATTCGAACCCACCAAACCGCATGCATCCAACCACTCCATATACCTATGTTATGCGATTCAACGTTAGAAGCACTATGAAGGAAGAAAGCCCGGCATGTTTAAGTTTAATTACAATGCTACTTAAAAGAGGTGACTCTCGAAGTTGATACAGTAAACAGTAATTTGTAAGAGATACTTCCACATTCGTTTGCTCTTCACTTAAATCGCAATAAAATGGGTCCATTCAAATACTCTTCACTCAAGTCAAAATGATCGAGATAGACAATGCACCTTATGGCAGTGAATGAGCGAGGGTTTGACTGTAATTGATGTACTTCTGTTAAACAAACGCTAGGGGGATTACTCCAAAACGAAAAGCAACAAGACCGTTTATGCAATTAGGGTAAGCAAACAGCTCGAGTTATTCAGGCAGTTGTATTTCTGTTCCTCTGTGTAATCGGTCGAGTGTATTTCAGGGAGCTGACTCCTTCCAACTGATGACAACCATTTTTGGCAGCAGATGAAACTTTGCTGTACTGAAGTGACGTGATAAACGACTGGGAAACGAATGGCTCTGGCTTCTACAGCATTCTTTCTTGATTTGTACAGTGGGTGTTGGCAAATTTGCGAAGTGTTTAGAAAATAACGAAGTACTATTCTATTTGTATGCCGCGCTCGGTTTCACCAGTGACGTACCGCGTGCATGACGGCAATGCATAGTACATGATTGGCTGATAGTGATATGAAATTATAGGAACATATAAAAACAAGGTTTAATAATAATGTGTGGACTTATATAGCGCACGTATCCACCAACTGAGTGGTGCTCAAGGCGCATTATATTATTACCCCTGCTCATAAGGCTCATAAATCATTCCTGAAACCATCTCAGCTCCCTGGGGAGTATACAGCTCAATTGCTGCCATTACAGCGCATATAGGGCTAATCAACCAACTCTGCCCTCACAGGTACCCATTTAACCCCTGGGTGGAGAGAAGCAATTATGGTTAAGTGTCTTGCTCAAGGACACAAGTGTCACGGCCGGGATTCGAACCCACATTCTGCTGCTAACACCAGAACTTGAGTCCGGTAAGCTAGACCGCTCAGCCACGACACTCCATAAAAACAACGAAATTATCCGTGAAACTTTCACGGGTTAATTTGTATTCTTAGCACATATCTTGATTCTTATAAAGTATCGATTCGTGTACATACATTTTATCAAGTGTATACATGGTTTTAACACGACATAGTAACGTCAACCATTCACAGACTGTAGTTCAGCCTTTTTAAATACCAGTTTCATTTGTGGTCTGTCATTATTTCATGAACAATTTTTCCGTTCGTAATTCTAGTGACCCGACGAAATCAGCAAATCACAGTTTAAATGAACTTCTTTGCACAGAAAATATGTCATGTAATTTATTTAGTGTTGTTTTATTTTGTTAAGTGGACGAAATCTGTGCACAGTGTGCCGTTTAGGCCTATAGCGTTTGCCGTCTTGAATTAAACAAATCGCATTGAGACGAATAAAGCAACAATAATACAGTAAAAACATTGCTTATTTAAATTTTCTCAAATTATAATATTTGAATGGGTAAGTGGCAGTAACATACGAGAAATGACGTACAGAAACCACTTTAAAAACATGCAGCACAAATAACATTTACGTGACAATATTTCCAATGTCAAGGCATTTCGATGTAGTCCCAACCTAAAAAAACAACTGGAACAAGCCAAATCTGTCCTTGTAAAATTAGGTTGTTCACTCACACATCATCATCATCATCCTTCGACCTCAGCCGAGATGGACTCAACAACACTTTTCCAGAACTTTCTGTCACTCATGGCTGTATTTAGGTTCACTCACACAACCACTTCCGTTACCGAAAACCTAATGTCTGTGCACAAAGCATTTTCCTGTCTCACGCATGCTCAGGCACGCACTTCGGCGCTAGCTGAAATGATTCTGACCGAAAATACTCAGAACATATCAACTAAAAATCGGCGCGAACTGTCTGGGCAAATCGGTGCATGATTGGGCTCATCGGAAAGAGTATAAATTCAAATATTTTTATACGAGATCCTTCTACATCCCACGTCTGCATCAAACTGAAATGATCAAAAACATTTTTCAAATTGCCCAAGGTGCCACTAAATCACGGAGAATAATTTTAGAACAAGGTATGGATACAATAGCATACGTTCATCAGTGATCATCAGTTCATAATGAACTTTTTAATGTAAAGAGATTTTCGCCAAAACGTATTTTTTGAGACCCTATTTTTGCGAGCTCACCTAGCCGTGCACACTTCCAAGTGTACATGTACATTACATGTACATACATGTAACATTAACATGCCCGGCCGGCTGGGTCCGACATTTTACGTCCATAACGCTTTTATTTTAACATTATTTTGGGATAATCGTTGTCTTTATTAGATAATTCAGATTTCTGATAGTATCAAATCCTCCCATCGGCATGATTAAGATGGAAATATATATTTTTTGCTTTTTGCTTTTTGCGTTGATAGCATTTTTGGAAATAGGGGTGGTTTATAGGGGTGGTTTATTATGAAATCGTCATAAAATGGGTGTTTTGAAATGTTTTTTTTTTTAAAAATTACCTCTGGTTTCTGAAATTAATTACAGTAGCATTTGTGCTTTCTAGCACTAATATTTTTTCATAATATTTTTTCATGTGGAGTGTCGTGGCCGAGCGGTCTAGCTTACCGGACTCAAGTTCTGGTGTTAGCAGCAGAATGTGGGTTCGAATCCCGGCCGTGACACTTGTGTCCTTGAGCAAGACACTTAACCATAATTGCTTCTCTCTACCCAGGGGTTAAATGGGTACCTGTGAGGGCAGAGTTGGTTGATATTAGCCCTATATGCGCTGTAATGGCAGCAATTGAGCTGTATACTCCCCAGGGAGCTGAGATGGTTTCAGGAATGATTTATGAGCCTTATGAGCCTTATGAGCAGGGGTAATAATATGCGCCTTGAGCACCACTCAGTTGGTGGATACGTGCGCTATATAAGTCCACACATTATTATTATTATTATTATTATTATTTTTTTTTTCGTTTTCCTTGGTTTACTTCAAAGAAAAGTGTTTTGTACATCCCTCTGTTTATTGGAAAATGATTATACTAGTTGTAAACATCGTTCAGACTTATCCAAAGAAACAGTTAATTTTTGGAGATCTTTTATCATTTGTTTTGAAGAAAATATGGACATATCATACACATTTTCCTGAAAAAATATTTGTTTGCATAAACTATTAATTAATAATGCAAATTATCTCATTAATTATGCAAATTAAACAAATAATTAATTACAAACTAATCAGCATTGAAACATAAATGAACAACAATTGGTTATACCAAGTTTTATTAATTATAGGATGAAGTTAAACTAATTTGAAGTGCCAAAGATGGTGCTGTTACTGTACTTGCTGGTGCCAAATGAAGAATAAAGAAAAACATGGGATAACCTTTGACCTGCCGGATAATTTTTATCTTGTTTTTAATAAACATTATTGACTGTATCTTCTCAACGCAATGTCCGATTGAAAAGTGTTTTAATGATTTTTCTTAATTAAAGGATACTCTATCATATGAGACTAGATTGAAACCCATACTAGCTTTAAAAAAAAAATACGGTGTAAACAGCCCAGTATAATACAGGGTGTCCCCATAAAAAGTATACCGAGATAAATATTACTGTAATGGCAAAACTACTTTATATATGGGAAAGAGAAATATATCTCTAGAAAGGGCAGAATGTCCTCTTTGCAATGGTATACAGCTTGTGATGTTATTGACACAGATGAGTGAACAAATTAGACAGATGTTAAGGGTACTGAAAGCAGGACTGTGACAAGTTTGCATATTTGAATAACAAATCTCAACCATGCAAGTGTGCAGAATACCAAATGCCTTTGTTTTTCAACACATTCTTTATAACAAGGATTGTACCTAAAACAATGTAATCTGCTTTGTTTTCGCTACTTACCTCAAAAGTTTAATGTGCAGGTTTTTTAAAATGCTTTTTGGACCTTTGTTATTCAAATATGCAAACTTGTCACAGTCCTGCTTTCAGTACCCTTAACATCTGTCTAATTTGTTCACTCATCTGTGTCAATAACATCACAAGCTGTATACCATTGCAAAGAGGACATTCTGCCCTTTCTAGAGATATATTTCTCTTTCCCATATATAAAGTAGTTTTGCCATTACAGTAATTTTTATCTCGGTATACTTTTTATGGGGACACCCTGTACAAATGATACAGTCCTCAGTGCCAAGGATCCTTCCTTGAATGATAGGATGAAAATCTTGGTGGATTACAGCGAGAAACGGCGATTGTATCGGGCCTGACAACCGAACTGAATTATTCAAAACGCTAAACTTTCATCAATTCAGTTATCTTCGGTTCATGGCATTCTTAAGTTGGGCATATGCACTCATAATACATGAGGATCAACAAAGGTTTCTGCTGGTTCACATGTCACTGGGATATGTGCAAAATAACTTTCTACACTGGGTCGATAGAGGGCAGTTCTTCCAATATATAACGGCTATCTAAAGGGTCATACAGCGTTAAATACTGTGCGAAAAACGCACATTGTTTCACACAGCTGAAAAGATCGTTCAAAAGTAGCATATAAATAAAATACACAAACCCTCCTGAAAAATACTGTCATGTGATTAGCCCGTGACTTTCACGAACCAAGATTTGGTTAAGAACAATCCCGAGTTTGAAAATTTAGTTTACGCAAGTCGTATTTTCAGCTGTAGAGTAAGTAAATCCTTGAACCCAATTCAAGTTAGAATTTGCATTGCATTAAAAAAAAAACCCAAAATGGTTATGAAATGAAGGAAAATGCCGGAAAGGGTGAGTTAAAGCATGGAGGAAGGAAACATGGTTAAAGGATAAAAGTTTTCTTAAGATATGAAGGTAGTCAGAGAAGTGTTAACAATGCAGACTTAATGGAGCATGGTGTCAGCTGTTGCCGAGTCTATGATGTTTGGGGGAAGGATTCCGCCCACGTACGCATGGCTGAGGAAACTGGTGATAATCTGGAAAATAATTACATCATCCTCCCCAAGGCATGAATTACGACAGTTGCTGTCAATAAGTATCAGTGTGGACGACAGTTCTGGTTCGGGGTCACAACTTGCCGAGGGGCGATGTTGCATCTCCCTAAACAATCTCACATCAGTGGAAAAAATCACCGAGTCTGTTGATCAGGGGTTTTTCAGATTCTGCGGCACGTCCCAGCATGCTCAGCATGTGTCAGAGAAGTTACAGAGATGCTTCATCAAATAACTGGGCTTCTCAATTCGTATATGTGATCTGACAAGTGCACGAATTGGATCGAAGAATCACAGACGGTCAATATACGACTCTATAGTTTGGGGGAACATTCAATTTCTCTCAAATACGGCGCCTGACAATGTGTTTGCCAAATTCTGTATATACCGTGGCGGATGTGACCAGAATTTGTGTGATAAACAGACAACTATATCTATTAGCAACAAACTAAAACACGTGTACATACACACCCACAATGCAAAGAGTCTGTAATGGTGGGTTTATGCGGGTGTGACAAGAATGTGTAAACTGCTTGTTTACTTTAACCATCCGCAAATACAGCAAACTATAGGCTACTTTAATTCTCGCAGAGATGAATAGGCTGTAGGCCATAACATCAATTCAAGAACAAATTATTGTGTTTCCTTCAAAAACATGTCTTGTCGGAGACATAAAACTGTAGATCTCTTCAGGGATCCCTTGATGTTGATCTAAAGAAGCCATTAAAACCAATCGCATACAACTTTCCCATAGACAGAAAATGAAAGCGCAGCGGATGTCTTCAGGGTTTTTTGTGTGTGGAAAGGCCCAACATTTCAAGTTGTTTCGGTCAAAACCGCAAGAGGAGAGAACTGATGTGTCAATAATAAACCAGGTTGACGTTGATTGACCATTGCAGCAAGATGGACTTGTATTAGAATGTCATTTTGAACAACTAATATCACACTGCAGAATACTGATCCAATTGCCGATTCAGTATGTTAAAAAGGCTGATCGTCTCTTTGCATCGCAAGCAAGCGTAACAGGTACATGGGCCGTGTTTAGAATAGTTGAAATTATTATGTACAAATCAACAGACAATTATGGCAAAAACAAAATGAGGAGGTATCCCCTCTTTAATATAATGAAATTAGTAATGTTTCATTTTGGTCACAATCTATTGCCAGTCACGGTTGTAATTTTTGCTTACTGTTGAAAGGTCTACATGTGATGTAATCTGGGGGAAACCCTCCACGTGGTGAAATGTGTAATTGTTGTGTTTTACACATCAAATTAATGAGGACACTGTGCTCTTTTCAAAACTGTTTTATTCACAATTCTAGGATGTTTATAACTTGAGTTACGCTCTCAGGAAGTTCGAAAAACCAGCTCACCTCGTTTTGAGAAATCAATCACAATGTCATTTTTCTCAGAACTTTTATATAAAGCTTGAATTCTCAAAACGATATCAGTTGATGTTTCGAACTTCCTGAGAGCGTAACTCAAGTTATAAACATCCTAGAATCATGAATAAAACAGTTTTGAAAAGTGGACAGTGTCCCAATTAAATTGATGTATAAAACACAACAACTACAAATTTCACCCCATGTGAAGGGTTTTTCCCAGATTACATCAAATATCATGAGTCAAACATATTTGTTGGGTCAAGTCATGATATAGTGTTTCTCTTCATCATTATAGAAAATACATATGCATTATATACTAGTCCTTTAAGATCTTTAAAGTCATAAATAATGAAACATATCTCTTTGTAATTAAAAAAAAAGAAGGCAATTCCATGATTACTCACGTTACATTTTTGAGGTTTTGGGCCCACTCTTAATGCCATATATATTTCACTCATAATTTTTGTTTCACAGCAGTTGCATTATATCCAGACCTTACTCAGTACAAAATAATAATTTTATAAATTTGTTATGTGTACACTATATAAGAGAAAAAATGACATTTTATGTATGTCCGAAAAATGTAACATGAGTAACCAACATTTTTCTCTTATATCGCAAACATATAACAAATATCTTAAATTATTTGTTTAAATTATTGTGTGCTGGGTAAAGTCTGGGTATAATGCTACTACTGTGAAAAATAATGATGAGTGAAATATATTAAATAAGGAAATGATGGCAATACCTAAAAGTTATAACGTGAATAACCATGGAATTGCCAATGGCTCCAAGGCGTTCATCTACTTCTTGAGAAGTAGATGATTTATACAGCGATATGAACCGACAGTAGGACACAATGATGTCAACTACCAGGAGTAAAATGATATTACAAAAACAATCCATGTCTCGAATGTTCTGTGACAAATATTCATTCGAGCAAAAAACTGACGCAAAAACAACACAGCATATGTAATTCAAAACAGCTACATGTTATGATACATTAAAAAAGGCCAATGCGTTGTTTTTGCAGCACCAATATTTTGCAGGTGGGAATGTCTCATGTTTTCCCTTCGGCTATAGTTGAAAACAACATTTTACAGTAGTTCTTAAACATATACTTGGCCTTAGTTTTAATTAAGACAGTATTGTCACTTTGCTCAGCGGAGAGCAAATTATAATTATGCCCATTGCACATGTGCGCGCTAAACATCTTTATTATTATTATTATTATTATTATTATTATTATTATTATTATTATTATTATTATTATTATTATTATTATTATTATTATTATTATTATTATTATTATTATTATTATTATTATTATTATTATTATTATTATTATTATTATTATTATTATATCAATTAAATCAGACCCTATGGAATCTAGTTCACAACATCCGTTTCAAGGTGGATATAGCATTAATAAGAGAACTTTGGTATATGGCTATGTTTACACGTTGTCTGGGGTTAAAGTTATAACTTTTCATTTCAGACAAGGATTAGTACCAATAAAAATCTCTCAAATGAATAAAATGCTAGCACACTGTTTTAATCGTCAGCTTGCTCGTGACCACACAATTTATTGTACGTAACGGCCGAGTACCAACGCAGTTGTCAATCAGAGTCAAGGGCGTTTTAAATAGGCCCTATCGCTTTTAAGCCTATTTACATCTTCCACAATTAGTGTTCTGGGTTCTTTTACGCGTATTACTTTAATAATCTAATACACGGAACCTACTGCTTAACGTCCTATCCGAAGAACGAATTAATTAGTGTCTTGCTTCGAGTCGAAACCGGCCAGGCTGGGATTCGAACCCACATTCTGACAACACCAGTCCGATGCATTAGACCGCTCAGCGGCTCAGCTACGACACTCCACATTTGTTGTTATGTTGCTTATATTTTATTTTCGTTTGTTTTACAAATTAAACATACCAAGTCCTGTTTTCTCTAAGATGGAAGTACTTCAAACGAAAAAAAAAATAACAATAAAAAGTATGTTTTAAGATAATTCATAAATTTGTTAATCTGGTAATTACCAATGTTATACATTTCCTTTAAGTTGACAATAAAACCCATGACAGGCTCTATTTAAATTTTAAGTATAATATTATTGGCCAACTAACTTAAGTTTCTATATACATTAAAGAAATAACCCATAAAAACACAAGTATACATTATAGATATACGCATACGATACTAATGTTTACGGATGAATTCAACTGCAAATGGGACAAGTAAGATGGAATACATTGCCTTCAGGAATGTCCAAATATTCAAATCAAACCAAAAAGTTCCTGTCAGGCTAATGGCATACATTAAAAGGAAATATTAATTTCGCCCTAATTCGCAAATCGTTTCATACTTTTTTTTGACGGTCATCAAACGAATGCATCATTTCACACTAAATACGTATTCAATTAAATTGCTGGAATTGTTAGCTGAACTTTTGGCACGTACGGGTAACGTCATTAAATTAAATTGATTCAAATTAATGATGCAATGCTTTTATGAAATTATTCTCTGTAAGTTGTTTTGATGGAATCGTTTCGCGATGGAAAATGGCAAGCGAGGATAGGCTATAACCGACATGTAGACCATATACAGGCGCGGATCCAGGAATTTTTTATACGGGGGCACACCCAACACGAACATTTTTTTTCCTGTGCTAACATTGTATATTGTTTGTAATCATGTTTTTTCCCCTTTGTTTTCGCGCCTTAAGCGCCCAGCAGGGTGGATATGTGCGCGCTACAAATCTTTATTATTACTATTATTATTATTATTATTAAATGCGAGCGCGAAGCCCTTACGGCGTTGGGTCCGGGGCCCGCTTAAGGGCCCCGGAAAATTTTGGATTCTGGATGTTCTGTGGTGCAATCTGAGGCGATTCCTGGCCAGTTTCACCTGACTTTTTTTGCAAAAGTTTTCAAGATTATATGGAGAATATATATATATAATGCGCCTTGAGCACCACTCAGTTGGTGGATACGTGCGCTATATAAGTCCACACATTATTATTATTATAATATATATATATCATTATTTTAGCCATTATTTTTTGCCATTATTTTAGCGATGTCATGACTACAACAATATAAGTTTTTCCCTCCCCGATTTTTGGCATTTAATTTGCAGTTTTTGACTTCAGTTTTAATTTATCCGGAATTTTTATGGTTTTAATTCAGTCCAGTTGAAATTTTCAAGAAAAGGGCTTGATTTCATACTGTTCCTTGCCCTGTGTTAAAACCATCGGCAGATCAGCTGCAAGACTCATCGTACTTCGCAGGCCTATGCGTACTGGCGTATAACCCGACAGTAAATTGACATCGGCGATTGTAATTTCCACACGGTACCCCGACCCTTCAGACGGAACAATTTATAGACGTGGAATCGGGTCAAGAAACCAGACTAACTTGCTTTGCACCCGATCACAGACTACCGATTGCAAACGAAATGTAGACTAACTAATTTTTTTTTTTTTCCTTTTTTTTTTTTTTTTTACTCAATTTACCCGGGGGGCACGTTCCCCCGCGGACCCCCCCTGGATCCGAGCCTGATATATTGCAGTTTGATGAGGAATCAAATGGTGGAAATACGACCCATCAGAATGATTTTATCATTTGGTTGTAACTACAGTAAGGAAACACCGCACATGCTTAAGGCTATTCCGATCCACACAAAACAAAAATACAAAATGTTTTTGCGATAGATACCTTTGATTACTTTTGACAGCGCACTTCGCACGATTATAGGCCTTGGAGCTTGTTTGAAGCAATAAAAATATATGAAATATTTTGAAGCGTTGAAAAAAGACTGTACCGGAAGTGCCACATTTGAAAGCAGAATAGTGTTTTTATTACAAATAAATGAAATAATGACAGAATGCAATTAATTACAGATAATTAATTAATGAATTAACACCTCATTTTTTGGTATAATAACATATTAAAATGGTACAAACACACACGTTTTTTCATTGGTTCCTTATATCTGGATAAAGGAACAAACGTTTGTGAAAGTTCTACTAATAATGGGGCTGCATTATTTTTTTGCAGTATCTTAAACAAGCTGATTTAAAAATGGTATTCACACAGTATTCTGGATGACATTGTAGCATAGTGTTAAACACTCGCCTTTCATGTGAGTGGTACCGAGATCGGGACAATGTAAGGTCAAATTGTTTTATTTTTATTTTTATTTTACAAAATTGATTCAGAAGCAATTCTGTAACATATTCATTCACGGCTTTGGACGATTTGTTTTAAACGGAAAATAAAGTCCAACATTGACTTATAGAATATGAATGCATATAAAGTGAGTGTATACAGTAGCAATTATATACTGCAGACAAAACAAATCGCATTCATGGATGCATACTCGAACTAAAGGAGTCCATGATTGAATTTATTATGAATTGACACTGTTTACAGTCATTGCCTATTTGTTTTTGTGTAGAGCCTGTAAGTTGGAAGTATGATCAGTGTTTATTGACTGGAAAAACTAGACAGCTACAAATGAAAACAGTAATGCTAATTTGTAATTTCCACAATCATCTGTTGGGATCAATTTATTGGGTACTATCATCCATTAATTGTATCAAAAACTTTTGTTTTGTTTATTCATAACAGCGGAATAACACCAAACTACATATAGGTAGGGCAAAGTATATGATTAGTAAAAATAACCAAATGGTTGATTATTATTCGAATATTATTCAAATATTAATCGCATATAACATTTAACTGTTATCTGAATATTATTTGACTACTATAAAATATTATTCGACTATTATCCGAATATTATTTGACTATTATCAAAATATTATTTGACTATTATCAAAATATTATTCGATACAACATAATAAACAGTCAGTTTGCATGATGTATTTTTTTTAAATCTTGATTCAAAGAGAGTAAGCATAATACTCTTGGAAGTAGTTTGCGAACAGTACCTTCCCTTCCCATGCATGTATAATACATTGGTCATTCCACCAGATTGGGGCAAGCTTTGTGACAGTAGGTAGATGTAGGTAGATGTACCATTCATTATCCTTATTATGAGTGCACATTCTCAATTATTCTTCAAATTAGAATGAAATCAATCTCTGTGCCTTAAATAGAAAGTTACAATAATGTTAATAGGGAGTCATAATAAATGATAACTACATAACAAGGGACACCTATCACAAAGCTTTCCCCAACCTGATGGTGGAATGACCCATATAGGCAAAACATAGGTTGATACATGAGTTGACTGTATGCAAGACAAACACATTTGATACCTGTCACTTAATCCACCTATTTGTCTGCAGTTGAATTTATACCTCATCAATCATGACACATGCAACATGTAAATATAAAAGGTTCCTAATTGTGATATTTAACTTGTTTGACTGTGAAATATTAATATTTTCGTGAAAAAAAAAAATGTATATAGATAAAAAAATATTTATCATTAAAACATATCAATTATCACATAAGAGTTGTTTCTAAGAGGATGGGATAAAAAGTAGGGCCAGTGGAGCCATGGATAAATTTCAGTAAAGTATCTTTAAAACCCTCCTATTATCAGTGTTGTTCTTTATAAAGTCGACCCATACTTCAAAATGTCACAACTGGGACATTTTGAGGTACACAATTTATTATCTAAAGATTAATGGCATACCCCAAGGCTCTTCAGAGAGATGAGGTAAACTGAAGCAGCCACCTGCTTTGTTTCATTGCAAGGTTAACTTGAAATAAACCAGTGCAGTAACTTGGGGTATACACATACTGTGTGAAGGTCAGAACACTGTTTTTTTTCCCAGACCCAGGGGCACTTTGGGGTATCCATGTACCATTCTTGTGTACAGTATGCAATATTTCAAGGCATGCATACAAAAAGCATTGTGTACTTAGCAGTTTTTGTTTTTGTGGCATTTTGGAGACTGCATGGATACAAGGGTTAAATGGAAGGTACAACATTGATAATTGATAGAATACATTCATTTCAATCATCATAGTTTTCTAGAAATATATTATAAAATTAATGTGATAGTTTCACAATGTGTGTTCAGGTTTATGTAAATTCAACATAATATTTCATTTTTTATCAAAGATGAAAGCACTTCACACATAATCATTTATTTGGATGATTATTATGTGTACCAAGTTTATATCCAGTAAGTTTCTAAATATAATTTGTAATTTTTTTTTATTTGATACTCTGATAACTAACAATGTTGTACCTCCTCTGTAAGCAAAATACTGCTGTGTTCAAACTGACCTATCACAAGTATTAACTTTTTATAATAGAAACGATTTGATTGGTATGAAGCAGAAACGAAACCTTAACCAATTCTTAAACGGTACAAATGTTTTCTTTTCAGGAATATTAATCATCTTTTTACAAGTTGTTAAGAGGATATTTTGTCTTGCATATTATGTTTGAATAAATGTTTTACACATTTTTGCAATATATTAATATATTAAATGATAAAATATCATGTCAGTACTGATTATTAATCTATTAAAAACATACAAATTATATTTATAAACTATTGCCTTTAATACAAAAGAGACTAATTCCTATGGCACAGATGACAATTAATGCTGATTTTGTTAAATTGTCTACTTGTCACACACAATGTATAATTATATATAGATTCTCATTTAACAGCCGGTTGTAATGAATATACAGTACAAGGTTTCAAAGGAAGACACAAGTTATTAATTACCAGATTATCACATTATTTAACCCTCCTACAATCAGTGCAATTTTTGAAACAACCCATTCAGGCCACTCCAAGCCACTGGCCTCCTATGGTTACCTTCCGTGCACTGTCACTCCACTGAGATTACAGGGTGAAGTGGTCTCCCATTGATACATTGCTGGCCATACTAATATGTTCAAACATTTACAGTGGCCTTGGGTGGCACACAGTTGATTTTGTAAGATTACTTGGAAAGGACAGCAGGCTTGTACATGTATGTACTGAAAGTTGCTCAAGAGCAGAATTTTGTGGATTGGAGTGGCCTCCATGTGTACGGACAATATCGTCATGATCAGAGCAGTAATATGACCATATCATGTGGGTATTATTTTCAGATAATGACTTAATCTAAAACTAGCATTCTGATTCAATGCCCTGTTGATCGTGACAACATTGTCCCATAACCCTAACTACCCCATATCCTCCAAAATCCTCCAAAATCCTCCAAAATCCTCCAAGGGGCACTTTTTGGAAAAAATTCAGCGCTGTTGGAAACTGGTACTTTCACCTCTTCAAATGGGACAAAATTACTACCTGGCAAGAAGTACAGACCATAAGTGCTGAATATGAAAAGATCAATGGAAATGCATGGTGCATTTTGAAGATAAGGGCATGTTTCCAAAAGTACACTGATGGATTTTGGATGATTCAGGAAGGTTCTTAGCCAGAATACCTAGGAGGTTAGGGCTAAAACATTTTTTTCCCAAAAATTACTTGGTGTACTTTTAGTAGGTATAGTTATCATTCATCCTTCAAAATCATTTCATCTGAGTTGTTATGTAGAAATAACAATAAATTGCCATCCGGCAATTTTTTGAAATAAATAAAACTTTTAACAATTTGTCCTCGTTTTCTCACCTATTATAATGCAACTTTCATAGATTAGTTTGTATGATAAATTTCTTGAAAACATTTGTACCAAATATCAATACTGTGCCTTCCTTTTAAAATATAAAGATAATACTTAAACATTAATTGATAACAAGGTAGATGCATAGTTAATTACAGATTTAGCATCACATTTCTAAATATTCATGAAGCGGTGGAAATGAATGAAATACGAAAATGTCACAGAAATACATACGGCTTAAAATATACGTGTACTGTTGATACAATCTACACAAACTAGTATTATGTACTGTTGTGCTTATGATACAATCTACACAAACTAGGGTGTTCAAATAACACCAGTGTAATATTGAAGGAGTTGCCTTTTAAATATCATTTTTGTAGTTTTTAAAGCCCGAGTTCTAGCAGAACAGATAAATGTATGTAGCAGTTGTTAAAACTAAACAACTTAGTCAAATGAAGTTTATCAAAGAATTACAAATTGACTTAAAACATTAAAACTTTGCATTGCATACTTTTTGTTGATATACAATGTTGATTCCATAAATTAAATACAATCAACTTATTTGATTTGAAGTTTTCACTCTGAAAAGTAATTTTCACCTTAGTCCTCCTCCTACTACAAGGGTCAAAATCAGTCAAAATATTGATATACTTGCCAAGGTATATCTAGTGCACTTAAAAGTCAAACACTGTCAAACCTTACGTGTAGTAAGTACATTTACAGGTCAAAATGAGTCGACCATTTTTGACTGGTAAAAGCATTGTCTGGTATTGTTCAGGGTGGTCAAAATGACAGTAATAACCAGTCAAAAATGCCCCTGTGTGAACATTTGGGTCAACAGTCAAAACAGGCAGTTGACTGATTTTGACCTCTGTAGCTACTTGCCACTAAAGTGCAGCTATAGTTGGAGGGCTAAAGCAATTAACACACCTTGTGCACAATTATAGTCAAGACAAACTTTATGTTGGAATGGATATTTGAAGCAATAAACCAATCTTTAATGCTAATTCCTCTAGCCACATTTCTACATTGCTATGCACAAAATCCTAGCTGGATCATAAATTACTCATTGTCATGTATATGTACTACATGTTGTTACTGTGGGAGCGGGTGACATCAATGAATGGGATTCTCATCAAATGTAAGATTTACTTTGAGTTGAGAGATATCTGGATCACATAGTGGTGATTTAGTAAGTAATCATATGAGTTGACATATGAATATCATCATTGTACAAATCATCACATTTTATTCATACACACTAAAAGATGTGATAAGATACACAACCAAAAAACTATATATATTGGATAGCCTATTTTGTTTTTAACAAAAGCATAGAAATTTGGCATTGCCATTATGAATACCACGTCACAAGTGCACAAAAGAAGAAAAAACACAGGTCAAACAATTCAAGAAATATAGTCATTTCTATAATATGACCCACATTTCTCTGTGTCCATTAAGAAAGCTAGGTACTGGACTATTCAGAATGCCACATACACCATGGACAATCACAAAACTGACCAACAAACAATCAGGTCATACAATTATTTTCATCAACTGAAGGACTCCTGCTTTCATTTGATTATGTAACTTAATATTTGAGGGAAAACCAGGTAATTTGTGTTTTTGTTCAACCTTTTACAATGTTTGATATACAAAAGTGTGCTAATCTAATGATAGTATTTCACTCTCCCATTCATTCTGTCAACTCAGCTGTACCATACCACTGACATTTTGTATTTCTGGTAAATTTATTGATTACAAAAATATATAAATACATTCATGAATAGGTGGGTAGCCTTCATATTGAATGATAGCATATACATGTAAATAATAGCATGTGCTTACAAATTATTAAAAAATTATTAACAAAATTAAAATGTATGTAATAGTGATTGTACATATTAGTTACAGTGTCTGCATAAAGGACGTCAAAGGTAGTTAAGGCCAAAAACAAAGTCGTTGGTTTCTGTGCACGTCGCCTCAGACCTATATCAGCATTTTTACTTTTCTTTTTTTTGTGCTATGAAACAATGTCCAATTGCAGCCAAAATTGCTGGATCAATCGGAATTCTGCCTTGCTGTATTTTAAACAATTGTTTTTTCACATAGGGGTATGAACGTTTGCCTGATTTGTGTGGCTTGTCTTAGCCACCATACTTTGTATATGGGAAATTTGGTTTGGTTCAAATAACCGCGTATGCATGTACTCATGTAATTTACTGGTTGGCAAAAAAAAAAAAAAAAAAGCAGCATTACCGCACCGACTTTGAATCTGACCTATGACCACAAACAGGAGACATTTTCTTTGGCCTAACCTGTCTTTAAGACCACATACAAATGAAATATTTCATCTTGTACAGTCAGCGAGCACAATCAACATTATAAATGCTTTGAATTGGTTACAATATTGTACATAAAATGTATATATACCTTGCTTATTTCAATACTGCATTAAAAACGAATACTTCAATTTGAAAGAAAAAAAATTAACTGCTAACACATTTGCATTGGAGCTGCCTAGTACAAAAGACCACCCCAAAAATAACAAATACCAAGCTTATTTGATCTTTAAATACCAAGCTTATTTGATCTTTTTGAATCTTTGCATGCTAATGCAAGGAGAAAGAATAGGAATGCGCAGGACCAAGAAAATAATATAACATACATTCATGTGAATATCCCAAAAACTGGGGAAAGGTGTCCACATCAGACAGGTGTCCACAATGTAACATAGCAGTCATGCTTAAGAGCAGGTGAATCGGACTGTCTAAAATGCAGTTGGATTGAGGCAATACATAAGTAAGAGTAATTGCGGTGACACCATGTGAAATGCTCAATTGAGTAGTAATTAGTTCTGAAAAGAACTGGAGGTTACAACTCGACGTTTCGATCAGTATGCTCCGATTGTCCTCAGGAGCATACTGATCAGGAGCATCCTGAGGACGATCAGACCATACTGATCGAAACGTCGAGTTGTACCTCCAGTTCTTTTCAGAACTAATTACTACTCAATTGAGAATTTCACATGGTGTCACCGCAATTAGTCTTACTTATCCTCCTCACCATGCAAAGCTACAAGTTTTACCTTGAGGCAATACATGTACATATCTTAGCTAGTTTCTAGCCACGTCATTTATGTCTAAAACTAATACTTCAGTATAAATATAAATAATGAATTCATCTTGTTTTAGATAAAGTATAATTAATAAACTAGTTACTCAATTTATACAATTTGCTGCTAAATTAAATTTCACATTAATTTTGTTACTTGTTGCTTTTGAAATTGTTGATGTAGCATGTATGGAGTGCCATGGTCGAGTGGTTTAGTTCATCGGATTTGTGTTCTGATGGCTGAGTCGTCAGAATGTGGGTTCGAATCCCATCCGCGACCATGGTGCTTGTGTCCTCGAGCAAGACACTTTACCATAATTGCTTCTCTCCACCCAGGAGTAAATGGGTACCTGTGAGGGCAGAGTTGGTTGTTGTGTTTGATTAGCCCTATATGCGCTGTAATGGCAGCAATTGAGCTGTATACTCCCCAGGGAGCTGAGATGGTTTCAGGAATGATTTATGAGCCTGATGAGCAGGGGTAATAATATAATGCGCCTTGAGCACCAGTTTGGTGGATACGTGCGCTATATAAGTCCACATTATTATTATTATTATTATTATTATTATTATTATTATTATGTCACTGATATCCATTGTAAATGTACGGCCCCATTTAAGCAGTTTTACCGTATGTACGTGTCCACAGTAACCAGGCTTTACACTGTATGACCAGGGATGTGCCAGAAAGATCAATCACGTCTTATCCAAGGCTGTGCTGCTTTCATTGGAAGAATGTTTTCCTGTAAAAATCTTTTGAGGCCAGAAAAAACAACAGGGCTGATGACCTTTTTGGCTTGGCATCATCACCAGTATAATCATGGGGCAATCTTGGCTCTAGGGAAATTAGAATTGGTAATTGGACCTTGTGGGAATTGAAACCAGGTCTCATAGGAAGCATCCTGGGAGCTATAATCCGTTATTTTCAGGTGGATTTAGCAACTGATTACCTTGACAGACACAGTGGTAAAACTGATCCATCCACTTATTAGTAATATGACCATACACATGTCCTGTCTTCAGACAAAAAGGCACTTAATGTGCAGAATACCCACAGAGTGTACTGAAAGGAAACTGTTTTTAAATTACTCCAAGAATGTGAATTTTGTAGGAGCACTGCAGATGTAACATCTATTCTCTATGTAACATCACTATCACTCTGAATAACTTTACCCTGAAAATCCGTTTTGCCGTGAAATAATAGTTCACCATGATTTCATGGCAATTTCATGGTGTCTCTTCCTCACAGATATTGGCAATAAAGTTCACAGTGATTTCAGGGCAAATTCACAGCAATCTTGAGAATTAATGAGCTGCCCCAAAACTGCCACAAGAAGTTCATGTCATATTCACGGCGTTTTCACTGCGAAGAAATTCCAAGAGTATTTCATGCCGTTTTCACAGTGTTGTATCATCATGAAATTGCTGTGAACTATTTATTTCACGGTAAAACAGATTTTCAGGGCATTTTCAGGGTAAAGTTATTCATAGTGTATGCCTCATAAATATATATAGATCTTAATTAATCACACACACAATGATTATATCTTTTAGAAATTACAGGTAATAAAATGTTACTTATTTACTGATTAATATAATGATTTATTAACAAAGAAAATCATTTGATATAGTCATTTGATTTTATACATGTAAATGGATATATGTAGGAAACAATACCTGCAGCAAATATAGAGACAAACTGTATTAATTATTTGATTGTAAATCTGAAGAAGAACCGAAACTAAAACAACACAGACATGTTACTGTAAACTGCAATATGAAAGAATCAACGTCTAGTATTACATATAACACAACTGGGAATAAAATGGAATGTTCCGTTATAACTGGTAAACAATATGGAGAAAAACAATACATTTTTTAATGTTTAATATTTTTGGCAAAAGTCTCTCAACAGATTAAGGTAAGACTCTTTACCATTTGTCTTAAAATATTGCCTGTGATTCAATTTGGATCAACATTTTCCCATGAAGGGAGGAAAACAAATACTTTAAATAAAAAATAAAAACAAAATAATCTTCGATTTAATTTTGCCCTACACTGACGTGTGTTGTTAATCTCCCAACGCAAGAATTTCACCAAAATAATCTTTACCAAAATAATCTTTACTAGCATACACATACTTAAATATAAATAAAACCCAAAATTATGGAAAGCCCCATCACATAATTACTAGTCAACCATGCTTCTGCAATTAATTAATTTTTTAATTAGCCTATTTGATTTCCTTTCTACTGTACAAGGAAAATAGCAATGTTCAGGTTAAAGATTTATCGCCTGTGCTTGGCTCAAGAGACCCAAGAGAATTCTGAAAGGTAATATCATTATTGAATGAAAGAAGACTGCACACGCCCTCGTGCAAGTCGAGGATTAAAACAGTGACTCATCATTTTATTAATTTGAGTTTTTATTTTACTGGTACTAATCCTTGACAGATTTTTTCCTTCAATGTCTAAAATGAAAGCTTACAAATTCATTAACCCCAGTAAACATTTAAATCTATTTTTTAGCACAAATCAGCATAAAGACAGGTGATATATCTGTAATAATAAAACTGACAGTAGAATTATAAAAAAACATGCATAATAAACATCTTAAAGCCAATATCTCCAACTAGTTATGCTATAGAATCATATTAAATCATGATATTTGACAAAATTATGACATTAAAAATAATGTTTCAATAATAATGACAGAACTCCTTTTGAGATTTTGATCATTCGTATTTGACATTATGAGCCAAAAGGCATCATTTGGAAGAATTGGAGGAACAAATAGTGGATGTAAACATGGTGCCTGTGGATGGATAAGATAGGCTTCTGTCAGTTCACAATCACTGGAAGAATATTGCTCTTTTCATAAAAAGATGAAAACAGGTAATACGACTAATGGAAAATCTAGTCCCTCTGGAAAACTGTGATTGAAAGAATGTGCAGGGTTTGTGATTATCCCAGGAGCATGTCCCATGTGGTGTACATAAATAAACTTCCCTGAAAATCAGCCCCAAAAGAAATTTGATATGGTTTTGTTGTTGAGAACGTGATTACTTTTTTATTATATTAACCGGGTTATCTATAAAAATCACTGAAAGGAAGGCTAGAAAGTAGCAAACAACTACTGTAGCAATGGGTCCAAGATCATGAATGACAAAGACTTAAAATTATGCATCCGCATGATTCTGTCAGTGTTATACAATAAATTCCACCAAGAATAGTTGTTTCTTTTGAGATTCTAATATCAGATAAATTCAAAGAATATTTAACAAAATTATACATTTTACGACAATACAACCTACGTTGATATTTTTTGCAGTATACATTTTATGCCAGTTGCATCTTTTTTTTACCAACTACACGATCATGTTTCATTGCCATAGTTTATAAAAAAATTAAAAATCACATTTAATATTCCTGAAAAGAAAAGATTTATTTTTCTTGAAAACATTTGTACAGTTTAGAATTGGTTAAGGTTTCATTTCTGCTTCCTTCAAATCAAATTTAACCTCAATCCTTCAAAATCCTTCACTTTGGCAAAGAGGATTTTGGTTAGATTAGATCACAGCCATGATCTATTTCATATTTGTAATACATTTTACGTTTTCAAAACAATGAGAGCATGTCAGACGGAATAATTTCTCAGAATGTTTGGTACCATCCAGGGCCGTAGTGAGTGGGGAATGTTTGGTACCATCCAGGGCCGTAGTGAGTGGGGAATGTTTGGTACCATCCAGGGCCGTAGTGAGTGGGGAATGTTTGGTACCATCCAGGGCCGTAGTGAGTGGGGAATGTTTGGTACCATCCAGGGCCAGTGAGTGGGAATGTTTGGTACCATCCAGGGTAGTGAGTGGGGAATGTTTGGTACCATCCAGGGCCGAGTGAGTGGGGAATGTTTGGTACCATCCAGGGCCGTAGTGAGTGGGGAATGTTTGGTACCATCCAGGTCCGAAGAGAGTGGGGAATGTTTGGTACCATCCAGGGCCGTAGTGAGTGGGGAATGTTTGGTACCATCCAGGGCCGTAGTGAGTGGGGAATGTTTGGTACCATCCAGGGCCGTAGTGAGTGGGGAATGTTTGGTACCATCCAGGGCCGTAGTGAGTGGGGAATGTTTGGTACCATCCAGGGCAGTAGTGAGTGGGGAATGTTTGGTACCATCCAGGGCCGTAGTGAGTGGGGAATGTTTGGTACCATCCAGGGCAGTAGTGAGTGGGGAATGTTTGGTACCATCCAGGGCCGTAGTGAGTGGGGAATGTTTGGTACCATCCAGGGCCGTAGTGAGTGGGGAATGTTTGGTACCATCCAGGGCCGTAGTGAGTGGGGAATGTTTGGTACCATCCAGGGCCGTAGTGAGTGGGGAATGTTTGGTACCATCCAGGGCCGTAGTGAGTGGGGAATGTTTGGTACCACCAAGGTCCTTAGTGAGTGGGGAATGTTTGGTACCATCCAGGGCCGTAGTGAGTGGGGAATGTTTGGTACCATCCAGGGCCGTAGTGAGTGGGGAATGTTTGGTACCACCCAGGGCCGTAGTGAGTGGGGAATGTTTGGTACCATCCAGGGCCGTAGTGAGTGGGGAATGTTTGGTACCATCCAGGGCCGTAGTGAGTGGGGAATGTTTGGTACCATCCAGGGCCGTAAGAGTGGGGAATGTTTGGTACCATCCAGGGCCGTAGTGAGTGGGGAATGTTTGGTACCATCCAGGGCCGTCAGAGTGAGTGGGGAATGTTTGGTACCATCCAGGGCCGTAGTGAGTGGGGAATGTTTGGTACCATCCAGGGCCAGTAGTGAGTGGGGAATGTTTGGTACCATCCAGGGCCGTAGTGAGTGGGGAATGTTTGGTACCATCCAGGGCCGAGTGAGTGGGGAATGTTTGGTACCATCCAGGGTCAGAGTGAGTGGGGAATGTTTGGTACCATCCAGGGTCCGTAGTGAGTGGGGAATGTTTGGTACCATCCAGGGCCGTAGTGAGTGGGAATGTTTGGTACCATCCAGGGCCGTAGTGAGTGGGGAATGTTTGGTACCATCCAGGGCCGTAGTGAGTGGGGAATGTTTGGTACCATCCAGAACAGCGGAGAGTGGGGAATGTTTGGTACCATCCGGGGGCGGAGGGTGTGGGGAATGTTTGGTACCATCCAGGGTCAGTAGTGAGTGGGGAATGTTTGGTACCATCCAGGGCCGTGAGTGAGTGGGGAATGTTTGGTACCAGCCAGGGCCGTAGTGAGTGGGGAATGTTTGGTACCATCCAGGGGTAGGTGAGTGGGGAATGTTTGGTACCATCCAGGGCCGTAGTGAGTGGGGAATGTTTGGTACCATCCTGGGCCGTGGTGAGGGGAATGTTTGGTACCATCCAGGGCCAGTGAGTGGGGGAATGTTTGGTACCATCCAGGGCGCTAGTGAGTGGGGAATGTTTGGTACCATCCAGGGCCGTAGTGAGTGGGGAATGTTTGGTACCATCCAGGGCCGTAGTGAGTGGGGAATGTTTGGTACCACCCAGGGTGTGAGTGAGGAATGTTTGGTACCATCCAGGGCCGTAGTGAGTGGGGAATGTTTGGTACCATCCAGGGCCGTAGTGAGTGGGGAATGTTTGGTACCATCCAGGGCCGTAGTGAGTGGGGAATGTTTGGTACCATCCAGGGCCGTAGTGAGTGGGGAATGTTTGGTACCATCCAGGGCCGTAGTGAGTGGGGAATGTTTGGTACCATCCAGGGCCGTAGTGAGTGGGGAATGTTTGGTACCATCCAGGGCCGTAGTGAGTGGGGAATGTTTGGTACCATCCAGGGCCGTAGTGAGTGGGGAATGTTTGGTACCACCCAGGGCCGTAGTGAGTGGGGAATGTTTGGTACCATCCAGGGCCGTAGTGAGTGGGGAATGTTTGGTACCATCCAGGGCCGTAGTGAGTGAGGAATGTTTGGTACCATCCAGGGACGTAGTGAGTGGGGGGGGGGGGGGGATACTAGAACTAGAACAAGGGTTTTTCCAGAATAAATTTGGAGTCGAGCTATGGGTTTGCCGACTGCAAATGTATCGTGTTTCTAAGCACTGAAGATTTGCCGAGTTGTTTGTTATCAGTTGTTTTTACCACAAAAAATGATTGCCACTGATGTCCGTCAGCAAATTGGCTTCCCCACCCCTCCCCCCTCTCCTCTCCCCCCTCCCCCCTCTCCTCCCGCCTCCCCTCTCCTCCCTCTCCCTCTCTCCCCTCCCTCCTCCCCTCCCTCCCTCTCCTCCTCCCCTCTCCTACCCTCCCCTCTCCTCCCCCCTCCCCCCTCTCCTCCCCCCCCCCCAAAGAAAATGCATTCGCTACACCCCTGGTACCATCACCCACTTCACATCAAGTAAGTTTTTAGATTTTAATTCATTTATAAGGTATTCACCAAATGTGTACACTTCCTTTAAGCTATGCAGCAAAATGGAGAGAATGTAAGCCTACACTTGAAGAGTACCTCTAGGAAAACAAAACATTCTCAGGTCCTGGTATTTTAACTGGAAAATACATTCCTTTTGAATATAAGGGAACACACACTGAATAAGAATAGTCTATTTTTTCAATGAAAACTCAAGGATTTGGTTTTAAAAAATCTATTTTAAAACAGGCTGCATTTCAGCTGAATGAATACTCGGGTGTAATGTCAATACAAAGGTACTGGGATTGAAATCTGAGATTCTCTTAAGTGAGTGATGGACTTCTCTTCTTTAATTTCTGGACAGTTACTGTATAATTATGCACTATGGGAAGGTTGGACATTTGATGCCACATTCGGAAGTGGATAACTTTCTTTGCTGGGAAAAAAAAAGCAATTAAGTATTTCCATCGGAAAGGTGGATTCTGTTACATAAAATTTGGACATCACGAAACATGTTGCTTTAATTTGAGCTTTCATTTGAACTTCAAGTGTAATTTGAAGAATTTGAGGAAAATATATGTGCTAATAAAAAATGGAAATTATATGAAATTCATTTGAGTGTTAGACAACTTAAATATGTCATATCCTTACAGTCTCTTTTCCCATCAATATGCAGCACACTATAAATGAAGAATATGCAATGATTTTACTTATTTCATTCCTGCTACTAATAACTCCTTCTTTGACTAAGTCACTCTGTAATGAGTTACATGTAGGAATTTTATTTTGTACTAAATACAAAACATTTCAAATTATTATTACTGTCAACTGGCAACTATAACACATGTGCAAAGAAACAACACCTGTGTGAACACAACCAAAATTGTGAGTAAAGTAATTTTACACTTTGAAAGTGTGAAATAAATTGTCAAGGTCTAAGTTATTGGAATATTTAATACAGTTAAATTTGTAGTGCATATATTTTTCAACATGAACTATTTGTTGACATCAAAATAAATAAGATTCACCCAAAGATGATATGAGATGTTTACTTGATAAAATGAAAGACTGTTAGTACAAGACTAAACAATGAGTTGGCGATTTTGGTGTGTGCGCTGTTACCAGCGCACTCGGTGTGTCATTTCACAGACCTCTGAGTCTGTGTAGTTACTGATGAGGTTTCATCTTGGAAGAGTGGCAGAGCTTGCCTCCAGTTCATTCTGAGATGATGTGAGAGTTCTTGCACAAGCTGGACATTCTCTGCCATTTCTGCCACATTAAAGTTCTCCAAGGAATCTTGGCTGTAGCAGTACAGCTCTCGCGCCAGAGGACGAGACCAATCCACTGTGTAGTCCGAGTTGTTAAATGGTAGCCACTCTGCGTATCTATATTTCTCTGTGTGCATCGAATACCCCATGATAGTGATTTTGTCCAATGAGGGCGTGTTTGTCTTATGGGATGGGGAAAAAGTCGGGCGAGGGTACTGACTGAAAGTCGCATTCTTCCAGTGAGTAATTTTCAGTTTGTTTGGTGTATTTGTGACATGGTTGATAACAGGAAGCAAGCTTATACCCTCTGTGCAAAACTGAACTCTGGGTGTGTGAACAGGGCAGAGAGGAGGAACAGGTAAGCCGGCTAACTCTGCCAGTGTGGGAAAAACATCAACGAGCTCAACCAGGGCGTCACTCACAAAACCTGGGAAGTGTACTGCCGAGTTTGTAAACTCACCTGAGTAGTTGATAGAAGTGCCACTGGTAGAAGTCTGATCGTGAGGACGGTTGAGATGCGGCCTGTAGAATGGATCAATCAGGGGAAACTTGTGGTGTAGTTTAGTGTTGGTGAGCCCCGGAACGTGGAACATGAGTGGAACTCGGGTTGCTGAAGCAAAATTGCTGTATTTGGACCATTCTTGATGCTCTCCCAACTGCCAACCTGTCATGTTGAAATCAAATCAGTTTTTTTCACAGATTTGACAGCGTTATTTTAATCCAGTAGAGGGACTTAAATTAGCATTTTTATTTCTTTCACATATTTACAAATTTAATTTTGATTCAAGGATATCTAATCAATCATTCTATAGAGGTGTTCCTGTATTAAATATTTGCAATCACAACAGCATAATGAAATTTAGCTGAATTGAAAAGGAAATTTTGGAGAGAATTGGAGATATGTACATATATTTCCATTTTCACAGCAGATCTGCCATTTTCTGATGGACTTTACTGCTTACATTTGAATGTTTCGACTTTTTGGGGACTTTGCTCAATTTATGAGTATCTGACCGTAACTATTTCAAGTTGCTTACATATTCCCCTTCATCCACTCACCGTGATCTCCAAGAAGCACAATGATGGTGTTATCTGTGAAGCCTTCCTCCTCAAGAGTTGACAGGACTCGACCCACTTCATAATCGATGTAGGTCGTGGTTGCAAAATAAGCCTGTCTCATCAGGAGCTATATATAGAGATCAACAACAGATCTTTACCATGGAGCAGTCAGCTTAGTTTTTTACTACAAGTCTACAGAAATTAAAATGAGGCTGTTGTCAAAAATTAGTCTGGTGCTTTTTAAACTGTAACTCAGTTCACAATGATTTGTGTCATGGAATTAGACATAATGGTTGCAGTAGTGAGTGTCTTTTACTTATGTATATATTTATCAGAGGTGGAGTACTACCTTTGTACTCGTAGTGGAGTACATGTTGGGTGTTAAATAGACCTTATGCATATGATGTCACAAACTGAATATCGCCCTCATTCAGAGGCTGGAGAAGGTCACTCATTGGTTCATGTATGCGCGCTGTGTGCGTGCGTATATGCACAGCGCGCATACGCACAGCGCGCATACATGAACCAATGAGTGACCTTCGCTTGCGATATTCAGTTTGTGACATCATATGCATAAGGTCTATTTTCCATATATTATTGTTCATTGCAGACATTTAAAAGTAACAAATAAAAAATTGCCATGTGTTTGTTTGAACAAACACATTAGTGTTTGTGTCAACTTCCAGTTCAATCAAATGATGTCAATCATATTTTGCAAAGGTGTATCATCTTTTATTATAACAATATCAATTTCATATTCAAAAGACCTATTAATTTTGTGTTAGAATGTGTTGAATTTGAACTTCTTGTTTAGACCGGAAGTAAAGGTCAGATCAGGTGATTTGAAGGTCATATATATGACACAATAAAACTTCCTCATGATCATAAAAAATAACGTTAGTACCTGATTTGGTTCAATATCTGAGATTGGAAAATAATCCCTTTTTAAAAATGCCGCTAGGGGGCACTCTGAACATTGTAAACGTCATCAAACATATTTTTAAAAAGACAAGATGTCACTAATCACTTTATTCACAAAAGTCATATTCAAATTTCCTATGGTTTTTGAGATAGAAAATTATTATTTTTCTAAATCCGCCACCTGAGGGCGCTGTGACAGGTGATGACATCATCAGTCACATTTTTGAAAAGGTCACATGTCAATAGTAATTTCGTCCACGGAAGGCACACCCAAATACCATATCATATTGGCTGCAGACCCTATAAAAGTGCTTCAGAATAATTTTTCAGTTAACTTCCGGTTTCGACCGGAAGGAGAGGTCAGATTGGGTCATATCTGTGTATGAAATGGATCACGTCAGCAATTATCTAATGTTATCTCTTCCATTTATTACAATTGGTGACTCGCAGATAACTCCCTCATCACAAGCACGTAATTTGGGTGTTATATTTGACTCGACAATGACTTTAAAACCTCATATCTCCAACATTGTTCGCATATCATCGTTTCATATCAGAAATATTAGCCGAATAAGGAAATACTTGAATAAAAGTGCTGCTGAACAAATTATACATGTGTCACATCACGGCTCGATAACGGGAATGCTCTCCTTTACAGTCTCCCGCAGAATCAAATATCTCGTCTTCAGCACATACAAAACACAGCAGCTCGTGTTGTAACTTTGTCCAGAAAGTCATGCCATATCACGCCAATCTTGAAAGAACTGCACTGGCTTCCTGTTTCACAAAGAATTGTTTTTAAACTTATGCTAATTGTTCACAAATCTTTTAATAGTATTGCTCCAATTTATATTTCTGAACTGCTTAAAGTCTACACTCCATCACGCAATTTGCGCTCCAGCAACATGTCACTCCTAAAGGAACCAACTTCAAAACGGAACTGGGGTGATAGGTCATTTTCTGTCGCGGCTCCGAGACTCTGGAATCATCTTCCAACTAAACTCAAATCTTGTCATAGTATAACTAGATTTAAGTCGATGCTTAAAACTCATCTTATGTCACAATTCTTCAAAGATGATGTATATTGGTAACTGCATTGTAGGTACATGCATCTCAGTACATAATTTTTTTCATTGTATCATTTTCTATCATTGTATATTGTTTGTATTCATGTTTTTTCTTTGTTTCCGCACCTTGAGCGCCCAGCAGGGTGGATATGTGTGCGCAACAAATCTTTATTATTATTATTATTATTATAATTCAAGATCTGTAAGATGATGCAAAGATTGTGTAAATATCTTTTGTGGTTCATGAGATACGATTTTTTGAAATATTAAAATTGGATTCTCGTGTATTTTGATATCTGATGACGTCACCATGATGTCACAACTTTACATGAAACGGTATGTCACAACTTTATTGACAACTACATGTTATCGTCTAAGTATGTGTAAATTTTGAAGGCCCTGCGAACTCTGGAACTATGTTTTTTATGTTCAACAAGTCTCATCGAGAAGAAGGAGAAGGGGAAGTAGAAGAAGAAAAAAAAAAAAAATAAATAAATATGAACAATTTCAAAGAGGTGTTCGTGCTGTCGCTGTCGCACGAACACCTAAAAAATTAAAAAACCTGACGTTACTTTTGTTAATTTCTTGGTTTCCTACAATCTGGGACACAATGTTGGTGTATTTCTGTCACATTCAGACTAAGAAAAAGTATTTCTACACGTAGGTAAAAAAAACAAAAAAACAGGGGATTGAAATCAAACCCTATTAAAATTGATCCTTGCATTACATGGAAACCCATTAATGTGATGTGGTCTGGTGCCTGTAATTGAAGAGTCAATGGAGACTATACACACCGGCCGCAGGAGATTTGAATCACCAGGAAGAGATTTGCAGTCAAGTGGCAGACTGAAGGTTAAATTTCAACCAATGTTCTCATCACCAATGCATTCTGATGGGATGAAGTGACAGGTCTTATCAGAGTTAACTCATTTTGCCTCCCACAGGAGTAACATATAGGGGCTTATGAGCCAATATGAGAGGGCCTGCACCTGTTGTGCACCCTCCACTTGTAGAGGGTCTGCCTAACCAATGCCAACCTTCCATTTTGTGGAGTGTTGTGGATGTCACATTTACGACTTTGAAGGGGTTCTTGCATGCACTGGTGATAATTTTCCAATCTTACGAAACAATCTAAAATTCCAGCTTATTAGAGACAATTAATATAATGCCAGTGGCGGCGGCTAACACTCAAATTTTGAGATGTCTGCGTTTTACAGGTTATAAATAGTATTTACTGATTTCTTCTTTCTAGTGTGAAAACTACAAAATGGGAGGTTGTGCGGCATTCATGACAATTAATACGTCTACATCCAATTTGTGCAGACTCATATATGTCCGCTACGATGGCACTGGACACACTGCTCAATTTCCTGTCTATTCATCAATGACATTTGTCATTAACTCTCCTGCTCACATTAATCCTCATTATTTCCCACGCAGGATCAAAGTAAGAACAGATGATTTGGGTTCACTCAATGGGAAGGTATATAATTGTTAACTTGAAAATGGCCAAATGGTCAAATTTTAATGTCAAACTCACTTGGTGTAAAGATCATATCAATCATCCCTAGGAATAATTTTATATGAGGTGCTGTCATTTTAGGAAAAGTAAAATTATTGCCAATTCGTTTTTCAGAAAGAGTGTTCTAGGGCTGTGCATTTTCGGATATTTTTGGAACTGGATACCCGAAATCAGGAAACTTCGGATACCCGTTTTCATTTTTGTTGAAAACATGCCTCCAGTGGTGTACAAATACATGTACTGTAAATGGTAACAAATTGACTTTTATAATACAGAGGATACCATACTTTCGATCTTTTCTTTATTGGATTTAAAGATAATTGTCTGTACAAGTGCATTGTTCAAGAGTCACAGATTTCCATTTGCATCGCTCAAATGTTAAGTCCGAATTTTAAAAAGTCATTTACGGGTAATTGGAACCGAAAAATGGAACCGGGTAATGAGCGTTTCGGTCGGGTATCCGGATACCTGGATACCCAGCACAGCCCTAGAGTGTTCTAAATTCTGCATCATTTAGAATGAATACAAGAAAATCTGAATGCAGTTTTACTATTTTCTCATTGATGAAACAATGTAATAAGCTGGGAAAAAAAATATCACAGGTTGGTTGTTTAACATGATTCACACGGAGTAAACATACTTCTCTTTAAACATCTTCTTTAAACACGGTGGGCCAGAGTACATTGTAGATCTCCCATTTCAACTAAAATTGTAGAGACACTGTATAATTCCTAGTCACGTGGTGACCTCCTTCTCAAGTGCAACGCACACATATGTTATGTACAGTACAAATGTTCTGTTTTGTAACTGCTTATTTGTTCGATTTAATATTGTAAATTTTACCTGTGTTTATTATATACTACTCAAAACAATTAAATCTCAGTTAAAGCAAGATCATTTATTTCAGATAAACACAATGTTTCACAGAATTGATGAGAAACAACTGCACAATGAAACAGATGATAAAGGATGCATGTAGTGATTACACATTTCATGACATGACTACTGAAAGAGAGAGGGGGTTGCAAATGAAAATCCCGGTTCATGGAACATTTCAAACCTATTTGATGTTAAAAATCCGGTGTTACCTAAATTGTTTTGAGTAGTATATAGGCATCACTATTTCCTAGATTCTGCTTGGGTCATGCCTCCATACCATGTTTCCTGTATTGGTTCACATTATTGTATTGTAATTTGTATATATGGTATGTCTATGTCTATGCTATTTAATTGTATGACTGTGTCGGCCACTAAGGCAAAACAAGTCTCCAGTCTTTATTATTATTCTTATAATATCTGGTAATGAAACCAAGAATGCCTCAAAAGCACACTTAAACACTATAGCTCGGAAGCCTAAGGAAACCTGTAAACAAGGATGCGTTTTATGTGAACCAGAAACACTGGGGTAAACCCCAACTCTTCGACGATAAGTGTTCTGGGTTCTTTTACGTGCATTACTTAACCCTAACTCCCTATAAGCATTGTTACTGAACAATAAAAATCCTTCAAAATCCTCCAACTGCTTTTGTTGTCTAGGGAGTTAGGGTTAATCTAGTACACGGGACCTACGGCTTAACGTCCCATCTGAAGGACAAAGCTGCAATTAATGCAATGGTTAAGTGTCTTGCTCAAGGATACAAGCACCATGACCAGCCATCAGAACTTGGGTCTGATGCACTAGACCGCTCGGCCATGACACTCCACAAAGTCGGCTTCAAAATTGGTGCGGTTTCTTTTTGGTAAATTTTTAAATATTTTTGCCAACCAGTGAAATACGTGATACACGACCAAATTTTCCATACACAAAGTGTGGTAGCTAAGAGAGGCCTCACAAATCAGACAAACATTCATACCCCTATGTGAAAAAGTCATTTAAAACACAGCACGGCAGAATTCCAATCGTTCCAGCAATTTTGGCTGCAATTGGACATCGTTTCATAGCAAAAAAAAAGAAAACTAAAAAGTCGATGTGCAGGTCTGAGGTGACGTGCGTGGAGACCGAAAACCTGCATATTTTTTAAATATATTGATTACTTGTACATGTACATGGGAAACCTCCAAAAAACAGGTGGTTGTGACGCATATATAACAATTAATGTGTCTACACACAATATGTGCACATCAATTGTATGTCTGTTTTATGATTGAACATAATGAATTAATTTCCTGCCTATTCTTCATTGATGACATTTGTCATTACTATTACTCCTATGAGTTTCTCTGTACTGTAATAGCACAGACAGTAAGTACATGATTTGGGTTCTCTCTAACTAAGGTATATAATTAGTAATTCCAAAATAACCAAACAGTCAAATGCAACTTAATTTGGTATCCATCTTCCCTAGAAATAATTTGAGGTGCTGTAATTTTTAGGAATGTGAAATCATTGCCAATTAGTTCATCAGAAAGACAGATACATATCGTCGCAGTTTTCACGAAGTGACATATATTCGTCCACGTCGTGGTAAAATCGCGTTGCGAGATATAAGCGATTGAAGTTGGTCAAGTTTTAAAACCGCGGTTTCGATGTCATTTTAATCTCGAAGATCATTAATTTTTACTTTGTTAGAAAGTTGAAATCTCATATGATACGTAACTGGATTCGTTTTGTAGATCAAAATAACTATAAACGAGTAATAAACTTATAAACCAAACAGTCACTTCGTGAAAACTGCACACACTGTTGTCAAGTTTTCACGAACTGACGTTTCCTGTGCATTAGTATAGGTACACGCGTCAACTTCGTGGAACACACGTGTGGCGTGATCGAATTGTGTCACTTCGTGAAAACTTAAAAACATGCCGTTCGCATAAAATACATGCAGTAATGCATGCACAAGGCTGCGATCGGTCACTTCGTGAAAACTTAAAACCACAGTTTACTTCAATTTAAAAAAAACTTCATTACTTTAATTAGAAAACTAGATAGTTTTGAGGATTAAAACTTGGTGAAATGAAAGATAACAGTATTTGAAGTCCAAATATTGACTAAACTCATTTTCCAAAAAAACCCAGATTTTTTATCAATCCGTCACTTCGTGAAAACTGCGACGATATGTAAGTACATTATACATGACCAACATTAATGCTTCTTCAGTGGTCGCCAAATGGGGGAACAGGGGAATCTGCCCTCCCCTTCTCCACTTGTTGGCAAAATAGTGTTTGTCGGTAAATTATCAAACTTGGTATTGGTATTTCTGAACTTCAGGAATTTAATCTGTATTTTGACATAATTTGTCGGTTCATTTGACATAATTTGTCGGTTCATTTGAGTTTTGTGTCAGTAAATTTACCCTCCAAAAAATGTTTGTCTTCCCCACTGGGAAAATCCTGGCTAAGCCACTGCACTCCTGACAACTTAATACCACTTCATTTAGAATCCGGACAAATATTCATTACACATTACAGAATAAAGCATGTTCTCTGGAGGTCAATACTAAAGTGGATGTCACATCATCAGTCATTCTAATAACCCATCAAAACCACCCCAAATGTAGAAAATATGCAAAATACAGCACAAAATTAGACTTTCAACGGATCAGTAGCATGCAAAATGCAACCTTACCATAGAAATGACCAAGATTATGGTGAACTTTACTGCCTGTGCATTGTGTATCATGCACCAATAAAGCTCCATTATGAATAACAATGTGCATGTTCCCCAAACAAACTCCTAATAAACTTAGTCATCAAGTATATACCACTGATTGTACATTAAGGGTGTGGGACGCATTAAGGGTGTGGGACGCATTAAGGGTGTGGGACGCATTAAGGGTGTGGGACGCATTAAGGGTGTGGGACGCATTAAGGGTGTGGGACCCTCCCCCCTCTTAATCAACACTTGATGCACATTGATCATTACTGATGCTCATTTTTTATATTTTCTTACCAGTGGCGTAGGAAAAGGGGGGGGGGGAAGGGCAGCAGCCCTCCCACTTATTGGCAAAATAGTGTGAGTCAGTAAATTCACAAACTTGTTAGTATTTCTGATTTGTTGGTTTATTTGAGTTTTATGTCAGTAAATTTATCCCCAAAAAATGTTTTCCCCCAATCTGAAAATCCTGGCTAATCCCACTGTTTCTTACTGAGTTCACATTTATAATGGACTAGCAAATGAATATGACTTACTGAGTGACACAGGTGTATTTGTACCTATGACTAATAGGAAATGTACACAGCTTACCGGTGCAGGTGGAACTGCCTGTAGCCTTAAAAATCGTATCCCCCGTTTGTTTTACTGGCAATTCCAGAAATTTGTGTTTGAATTAAAACACTAATAATTTCCTTTTTGAAAGGAAAACAAATACTTTGAAATGAGGAATTTTCACAAAGCAGTTGTCAGAATCTTGGTTTAACAGTAAAAAAAAAAGTGCCAATATCATGAAATTATGATGGGACCCACCCACAATAAATTCTATTGGTACATATTTACTGTGAACCCGTGCTTCTATTACATTAAAAAAAAGTGTGATTTTTTAAAGCTTTTGTCTTCCTGCCCTCAATCAGCAAAGCTCCGATAAAAAAGAAATGTCTGGAAATTGCCATAAAACAGCCAAAAACGCAGACGATACTTCCTACATAGGCGAATGTGTAAGCAAAAATGTACGTCATAAATTTGCAATGAATGACTCAAGCAAGTCGAAATGTGTTCAACATTTGCGTATAATTTGCGCGAATCACAGGTTTTTATGTCACACTTCGCTTCACATTCGACTTATGAACTGCCTGCAGGGAAATTTTTTAGTAGAACATTATCAATGAATTTGATCATTAGATCAACATTTTAAAGTGGAATTCTGTGTTACTGGTGTAACCTTTTTGCAATATTAATTCATTTTGTTCTATATAGTCGGTACTTTTCATGTTCAATCAATATTTCATACATGTAGCTCAAATGTAGGTTATTGGTATGGCCTTTTTGCATTATTAATTACCTTAGATGAAAAGACTTGATGCAGAAATGTCAGTCATTTTGTATAGAGGTGATTGCTTCATCAAAATTGCATCTGCAATGTAGGTCAATTTGTCGCTTCGTCATCTCAGTGACAATTTGCTTAGTTTGAAATCTCAATTTAGCATAGCTTGGATATGAAGAATAATTACTAGTGTAGTCTGGCAGAGCGTAACTTTGAAAAGATGCGATTTGTACTGAAATGTCAGGCTCTTTACAAAACACTGCTTTCAATGGTTATTCCACTGGGTTTAGCAGTAAAAAAAATGTCTTTGTTCAATAAGGCATTGTAAAATGTCAACTGACAAACTACAATATGATTCTTTGCAAAATATCGGTCCTGTGTGAATCATTAATGAACATTACCCTGAAAAGCAAGGTTGTTTACCATACTTTTTCCTCATAATGCGTTTGTGTAATGCCCATATTTGTGCCTCATCACAAAGTTGCTTATTAACAAATGTGCCTGGCAAGAAATCAAAACAGCATCTTACATGTTTTCAGAAACGGGAAGACGAGTTAGGAAAATTATATAAATGTTTTGCTTTGGAAGGATTTTCAGAGAATTTTCGTAAGTTTAAATGACATGTAGTTAATTTATTTTTATTATATCCACACAAATCCAAAAACATAATTTGCTCAGATAATTACAGCTGAATTATCGCTTCTTTAAATTTTGTTACATCATGACCATTAACACAGACACATTTAGATATCCATTTATTTTTTTACACTGAAACTCCCCCAAAAGCAGTCACTGAATGGTACGAAGCCAATATCAGGGTTGGCCTTTGTTTACTACATGTATGATGTCACCATATTGCCTAGCAACATCATACAAATGTGAAAATACTGGATTTCATTTATATGTGAGTATATTTATTTTTGCATAAATACTCAATTTCGGGGATTCTAAAAATTGTGAGCACATTCATTGAAAAAATTTTGATAGAAATATTTTTTTAAGACAAGAGAGTTGAAATGTATGTACGTTAACAATAATAATAACAATAATAATAATGTGGACTTATATAGCGCACGTATCCACCAAACTGGTGCTCAAGGCGCATTACATTATTACCCCTGCTCATCAGGCGCATAAATCATTCCTGAAACCATCTCAGCTCCCTGGGGAGTATACAGCTTATTGCTGCCATTACAGCGCATATAGGGCTAATCAAACACAACAACCAACTCTGCCCTCACAGGTACCCATTTACCCCTGGATGGAGAGAAGCAATTATGGTAAAGTGTCTTGCTCAAGGACACAAGCACCACGGTCGCAGTTGGGATTTGACGATGTTATACCTTTCGAGTATTATGTGTATATCTTTAGATACAACATGAGCAGTTTTCAAGAAATATATCATAAAACTAGATGATTTGAGAAAACAACCAAACACTGATCCATGTTTTTTTTATGTACATACAAAAGGACAGCAACTTTTTGTAAATTTAACCTAAAAAGGTTTTTTCTCCCCCAAGATGAAAGCACTTCAGATGGAAACATTTCTCGTGATGATTGATATGTATACTAGCATCACACCAAGTGAGTTTTGAGATAAAAATGTATTAATTAATAATATTGTTATCACCAATGTGGTACCTTCCCTTTGAAAAAGCCCCACAATCCAGTTTATTCAACTGTTCCCAATTAAATATTCCAAAAAAAGATCTTATCCAAACACCTTAATGTATACAGTAATAGACAGTGCTTGATATGGTAAATTTGATGAAATCATTTGACTGCAAATTGCGCCGTACGTTCAGAGGAAACCTTTGTGTGCTTTGCATTTGTGATATACCCAGGATCAATATCTTGGCACTTCTAACAATTTTTAAGAGCATCAATTCTATGTAACCGGAAGGCTGAGTGGCTTTGACTGAGCGAAGCAGCTGACCTCAGGATCAGATCCCCTTGCAGAGTCTAGATAAATACAGTATTTACTTATGCTGGGGCAATGGTCTCCCCATGGTTAGTCAATAAACAGGAGTGGCTTATTTTGGCATTGCATTATATTTGAAATCACAGAATACTAGATCACTAATTATGCAAAGCTTTGTGTTTGTACATTGTATGATTTTACTTTTTTTTTTTTTTTACCAATACAATTTTAGTTTATGTCACAAGAAGCTATGATTGCAAGTATGCGTACTTTATTTGAAAATATTTGTATATGGAATACATTTTGTGTTTTTGAGCCTTGCTAGGCCTGTTGTATAAATTATATGTTAAAACTATTTCTCATTACAAAACTGTCCATCTTTACCAAAGAACTATACGTTACTCTCATGTACAGAAGTCCCTTATGAATTAAGATTCCATTAAAAAGCTGTAAACTGCCTACCAACCAGAATGACTAAAATGCCGGTCTTTAAATTTCCTGGAGAAGTATGACATCCTAGAAGAAAAGTGTCAGGCCTTTCTCACTTTCACCAAAAAATTCCAAAATAAAGTCAAACCAAAGATAAAGCTTCAGTTAATTCGGTAGAAACAAGTAGTCCTTTCCAACTTTGTAATCTTGTGATTCAACAACGTAAACAAATGCACACATGTATAAGTTCATCATAGAATCGCACTAAAAAATGCAGTTAACCAGTTCGCTTCAGAGGCCGTGTATACATGAAAAAAAAATTTGTACAGCGGATCGGAGAGCGTCTAAACACGCATTCCGATTTTTGTGTGTGTTACCGGGAGACTTGTCAACACGCCACACGTAGCGTACCGTCGTGGCGGCTGACGTGTATACACGCAATCGTTTCTCGGAGTCCATGGGGTCACGGTTCGGTGGCCCCAGACAAAATGCACTGCAAACACTGAATGAGTTCACTCTTTTTGTTGATTTTTGCGTAATCCCTTTATCCAAGACCTGTTCCTTTGTCATACCAGCCAAGAATTTGTAAAGACGGATTTATATCCATTGTTTACGAGGCCTTCGATCTCTCTCCGGGTATGCCGTCTTTTTGACCGGGCGCTGGTCGCTAATAGGCCATTGCATCGGAGCTTGCCAACGGTCTAATTGTGCTGAACAAACACAACCGTAATTTAAAAACTAGCCATTTAATTCTCGAAATGTCAATGAGTAAAGGTGTTTATTTGGGTGTCCGAACTTAGTTTCATTGACAAAAAAATTTATTAATGGCTAGAAATTTTTTCTGATTTTTCACTGAAAATAAACCCGCACGGGGGACCGGAAAAAAAAAAAAAATTCCCGACGTCAACTGGTTAAACATTTAAGCATGAAGTCGAGTTTAGGGGTTCTTCAAAACATGGTGCAACTTCAACAGCGCCCTCTAGCAGACATAACAGGTTTTCTCTATTAGAGCTCAAGCCGAGTTGCTTATAGCCCAACTTGGGTTGGTATTTATCCTTTTCAACCCATCCTACTTCTGTAGGATGGGTATCTACTCCCACTGGCCCAGTGGGAGTAGATACTTATCAGTGATAATCCAATAAAAAGTGTAATGGAGCTTGCAGAAAAGCTTCAAATTCTTTTGCCTGGTGTGATATTTTCAAACCGTTTTTTTGTATTATTGGTTCATTTTAAGCTCAAAAATAGTTATACAAATTAAATTGATTTGTTGATTTCCTTGTCGAATTGTAGAAATCAGCAAAGTATGAGCAGAGAATGATTTTTTTTGGAAAGTTTCTGCCGCTGCCTTTCCATAATTACATAGATAATTACAGCATCGAAATAAGCCTTAAAAATTTGATCATATGCAAAATTATAACGTTAAACATTTTGTTAACAATTTTGTTAATAATGTTAACAACGAAACAATAATGATAGCAGCTTTGTACGTGTACGTGTGTGTGCGTGAAAAGTCCCCAATTCATGTGTACTTTGGAATCAAGTGAAACTTTTGGAAGTGCTGTGTACGCACAAGTGATATATGCTGGGTCCATTGATACAGCATGCCTACAAAAGCCAAACTTTGACAGTTTAGCGGACAGGTCACCCGCTAATTTTGTTCGTAAAACCAGTTGGAAACTTTTCAAACTTTTGGAGTTTAATTAAAAATTTAATTTATTTAAACTTGCATACTCCGACGATCCCCCGAAAACATTGGCATGTAAGCCCAGCTAAGAATCTCACAAAAACAAGGCAGATTAATGATAACTATCTTCCCTGTTGACGGAAGAGTACATAACTGCCGGATTACATTTACTATGGTGCAAAATGGTCATGTAAATACATGTAGGCCTCATTCCGTGCCTAATTGACCTAGGAAAAAACATATGTTTAAAACATTACTGGTAGCCTGCGCATATTCACCATACGGAAAATGTGTGCCAAGTGGCTGGCTGGTCATGCCGTGTTGTGACACATGCAGTTGGGGGCTAGGATGTTTGGCATATCCATGGCTCCTCGGAAAGTTTATTGTCTGGCAACATTTTTTATGGACAACATTTTTTATGGATTTCCTTCAGAATACATCATTACAACGAACCACAGGTTAATTTGAAATGTTCATGAAAAGCACACTAACATTAGTGAGTTTACGATGTCGATGGAGCGTTGATAAGCCGATAAAACTGAACTTAGTCCAGCATTTTTTTTTTTACATAAGTTACGAAGCGCTCTTAGTCTTACTAATATCGATCTTTCAATAAATGAGCTGTAAAATCAATTAATTTAGACGTCGAAACAATTATATGTTTTTGCACTAAGCTAAAACATTGGAATGAAATTAGCTGTTTGAACAATTAGCTGGCGGAAAAGTGGACTGTCGGATTATTGAGCTGTCAGAACAATATAGACTGTCTGACTTTTGTCTGGCATATTTCTGGCGCATTTTAAGTTTTGTCGGGCAAAATAATGGGCTGTCGGAATATTGAACTTTCCCCGAGATAATGGCCAATATCATTTTCTCCATTTCTCCTAATCTGATTTACTAAATGCCAAAATCTCTGAATACAGACAAGTGGTCCCGTCCCCATCTGGCAGCTACGGTATAGTACACCACTTTACTTTGTATCATCTATACTATATATTTTTTCCCCCGTGAGCGGTAATCTTTGTTCCCGGCTCTCAGCCCTACATTCGCGAATTGTGAGCATTTTTCTTCTTTTCACTCTCTCTTTTTGTGGAGAGGGTGGGCAGAGGCCTCTGGATCTGCCACTGGAATCCGTGGACTGAAACATAAAACCATGTATTTGTTTGTGGTTTCCTGTAATATCCACCGAGAGGGCCCAAACAGGAAAAAAACATCCTCAACTTTTCTGGATCTGCCACTGGAAACTGTCAACTGAAACATAAAACTGTTTATTTGCCTGTTGTATCCTGTAATGTCCACTAAGAGGGCCTAAAAAAGGAAAAAACATATCCTCAATTTCATAATTTTTCTGAATCTGCCACTGGAAACCTTAGAATGAAACATAAAACTGTATTTGTTTGATGTGTCCTGGACTCCAAAAATATATCGGTAACAGGCCAAGGAGGGCCACACAGTTTTCTTAATATGTCAGATGGTCAAAATGTTGGAAGTTGCTTGATCTCATGTACAAAACTGTCCCTTTTGTCAGAAATACATGTAACCAGTAACCATTAACCAATATGCTACGTGTCCCAGTGACAGTCGCTGCATGCATTAGGATGCCCCCAACAGGTCATGCATGGAGTGGATATAGTACTAGGCAAAAATACATTGAGCAGACAAATGAACATGTACAGAGAAGAAGACACTTCCTTTGATGTAGCAAGAATGTGAATAAGATTTCAAGCTTTTACATGGTGCTGCTTCAAACGTTCCCTAGACTACAACAACGTGGCTGTCCCACAGTTTAAAAAAATGGCAGGGTGCAAGAGTGCCTAAGCTCTCATCGGATCCTGATCCCTAGCTGGGTTTCAAGGGACGAGAGTCCTGAAGCAATTTTAGAACTTTTGGTTCAAATCTTTGAGTAAAATCTTATCTCACCATGTACACCACATCATGATGAAGTGATAAACAAGGCTGTGCCGAGTATCCAGGTACTCGGATACCTGACAGAAACTGCTATGACCCGGTTCCATTTTTCGGTTCCAATTACCCGTAAACGACTTCTTAAAATTCTGACTGAACATTCATTTTAAGCCACACAAATTGAAGTCTCTGATTTATTTTGAACCAAATTTAGAAAACTCTGGTAAAGGCTTTAGAAGTAACATTTGCCGACAGCCTTTCACAGACTTGCCCGCTTTTGTTTGATGTATCTAGTTTGTTTTGAGTTGACTGCTGTAGTTCCAGTATCAGGAGTTGGTATTTGTGACTATTTTTCACAGTTATTGGATTAGTGCGAGTGTGGGACACATGAAGTATTTTTGTATGTGTGTGGGGAATGGGATGCTACCAGTCGTTTTTAATATAGAGGCAGGAAATTATTTCAGTAAGTCCACATTTATTGTGACTCTTATAATTGTTTACGGGTACCCGGGTATCCGAAGATTTCCAATTTCGGGTATCCGGTTCCTGAAATAACCGAAAATGCACAGCCGTAGTGATAATAAAATGTTGTCAGAAGCACTGAAATTACATCACAGGGTGGTAAACTTTTGCACTCTGACAATTTACCATCTGCTGATGATGACCACAACCTTGCTTGATAGTATACACACCCAATACTGATATGTTACCAATAGTATACAAATAATGAATGTTTATGAGTGCAATGGTGAAAATATTTTTATAAATTCAAAGATGGAATGTTCCATTCAACGAGGCGAAGCCGAGTTGAATGGAACATTCCATCTTTCAACAAATGAAAATATTCTCACCATTGCACGAATGCAAAACATTCATTATTTGTTTTATATAACATCCAAGTAGATCTTTGTCATTTGATTGGAGGATAAAACTATAAGAATAAACAAAATATGCAAGATTGTATTCTGGCATCCACTACTTTATTTTTTCGGCTTATGACGCACGGCTTGCTGGAATGGTTGTGTCTTGTCAAAAGAGGGCGTTTTGTACTGCTGTGTAACGCATGACGTGGTCTAGCGTGCAATAGATCAGATGGGATGGAACCAAAATGCACTGTGAATGGAACCAAAATGCACGGTTTATGACGTAGGCCTACAATGCCGCATGACCTACAATCCTCCAATCAAATGACAAAGATCTACTTGGGTGTTATATACTGTTTAATAAGGCATTTAGTGACAGTATACACCATTGATAATATGTCTGTAAATGCATCCATACTTTACAAGAATCGAGAGAGATGTACAGAAACCAACCAATGTCTGTAAATGCATCCATACTTGATAAGAATCAAGAGAGATGTACAGAAACCAACCAATGTCTGTAAATGCATCCATACTTGATAAGAATCAAGAGAGATGTACAGAAACCAACCAATGTCTGTAAATGCATCCATACTTGATAAGAATCAAGAGAGATGTACAGAAACCAACCAATGTCTGTAAATGCATCCATACTTGATGAGAATCGAGAGAGATGTACAGAAACCAACCAATGTCTGTTAATGCATCCATACTTGATGAGAATCGAGAGAGATGTACAGAAACCGACCAATGTCTGTAAATGCATCCATACTTGATGAGAATCGAGAGAGATGTACAGAAACCGACCAATGTCTGTAAATGCATCCATACTTGATGAGAATCGAGAGAGATGTACAGAAACCGACCAATGTCTGTAAATGCATCCATACTTGATGAGAATCGAGAGAGATGTACAGAAACCGACCAATGTCTGTAAATGCATCCATACTTGATGAGAATCGAGAGAGATGTACAGAAACCGACCAATGTCTGTAAATGCATCCATACTTTGAGAATCGAGAGAGATGTACAGAAACCAACCAATGTCTGTAAATGCATCCATACTTGATAAGAATCGAGAGATATGTACAGAAACCAACCAATGTCTGTAAATGCATCCATACTTTATAAGAATCGAGAGAGATGTACAGAAACCAACCAATGTCTGTAAATGCATCCATACTTTATAAGAATCGAGAGATATGTACAGAAACCAACCAATGTCTGTAAATGCATCCATACTTTATAAGAATCGAGAGAGATGTACAGAAACCAACCAATGTCTGTAAATGCATCCATACTTTATGAGAATCGAGAGAGATGTACAGAAACCAACCAATGTCTGTAAATGCATCCATACTTTATGAGAATCAAGAGATATGTACAGAAACCAACCAATGTCTGTAAATGCATCCATACTTTATGAGAATCGAGAGAGATGTACAGAAACCAACCAATGTCTGTAAATGCATCCATACTTTATGAGAATCGAGAGAGATGTACAGAAACCAACCAATGTCTGTAAATGCATCCATACTTTATGAGAATCGAGAGATTTTTATTTATTTATTTTTATTTAAAACCATCTTTAACGAGGGTAACCCATCCAGCACAGCTGATCATTTGGGGCCCTCATATAATATAAAAATATATCAATATTATACAAAAATTGTTACAGGAGGTACAGATGAATTAATAATAATAAAGTCTTACTGGACAATTACATACAAAATAAAACGTAAAGGACTAAATTGCACAAATAGACCCCCGTCCCAGTCTACCATACTGATTAAAGATAGGACTAAAAGGGAAGATTAAAAATGGAGCAAAAAAAAGTAAATTAATTATCAATTGTATACCTACATCTCGGGCAAGACACAAGGTAATCTATGACATAATAATAAAAATATTACTTCAAACCTTGCCTTCCTTCAGCAAACGCCTGAATGAAGAATAAGAGTTTGAACGAGTGGTGAAAGGGACACCATTTAAAAAAGAAGGAGCTCTGTAACTAAAACTGTTTTTAAAGATTTCACATTTAGGTTTGGGAATAATAAAGTTACCATGTGTAATTGCCCGAGTTGTTGGTCGATCGCCAGGCTGGATCGGTACAGAAACCAACCAATGTCTGTAAATGCATCCATACTTTATGAGAATCGAGAGATATGTACAGAAACCAACCAATGTCTGTAAATGCATCCATACTTTATAAGAATCGAGAGATATGTACAGATACCAACCAATGTCTGTAAATGCATCCATACTTTATGAGAATCAAGAGATATGTACAGAAACCAACCAATGTCTGTAAATGCATCCATACTTTATGAGAATCGAGAGATATGTACAGAAACCAACCAATGTCTGTAAATGCATCCATACTTTATGAGAATCGAGAGAGATGTACAGAAACCAACCAATGTCTGCAAATGCATCCATACTTTATGAGAATCGAGAGAGATGTACAGAAACCAACCAATGTCTGCAAATGCATCCATACTTTATGAGAATCAAGAGATATGTACAGAAACCAACCAATGTCTGTGCATCCATACTTTATGAGAATCAAGAGATATGTACAGAAACCAACCAATGTCTGCAAATGCATCCATACTTTATGAGAATCAAGAGATATGTACAGAAACCAACCAATGTCTGTGCATCCATACTTTATGAGAATCAAGAGATATGTACAGAAACCAACCAATGTCTGTAAATGCATCCATACTTTATGAGAATCAAGAGAGATGTACAGAAACCAACCAATAGGCCGTATTCATAAAAATAAGTAATTGCTTTTACTAAAGTAACAACCCCCTTTTACTAACCTTTTACTTAAATGTGTATTCATAGAAATAAGCAATGACTTTCAAGTAAAAGCTACAAATTTTAAGCATTAGTAATTGCTTTTTACTTATAAGTAAATGCTAGAGAAATTAGCACCTACTTCAATTTGTATTCATAAAAATGACCTTCGAGTAGCATTTACTAGTGATTGTACAAGCACCTAATTTTTGGCTTGCTGTTTAGTCAATACAGACATATCACATTTTCTGCCATGTTTTTACGTCCGAGACCACAACCTAAGGTGTATAACATCAGGCTTAATCGTGATGAAGTCAACCCTACCACTTACAGAACTTTATTTAGGTTTGACAAAGAAAATGTGGAATGGCTTGCAAACACCTTCATACCACCAAATACCGAGACTCGTGGATGGTACTGTAGTACAATAGCAACTACTTGAGAACTTACTAGCCGTGGCAAGTAACAACTGTAATCATTTAGCAAATGGTTATGAATAAGATTTTTAGCAATTGCTTAGACTAGACCTTTTACTTACCTAGCTGTTGCTTTTACTTATAGCATTTACTAGTAAGTAATTACTTATTTTTATGAATACGGCCTAATGTCTGTAAATGCATCCATACTTTATGAGAATCAAGAGATATGTACAGAAACCAACCAATGTCTGTAAATGCATCCATACTTTATGAGAATCAAGAGATATGTACAGCAACCAACCAATGTCTGTAAATGCATCCATACTTTATGAGAATCAAGAGAGATGTACAGAAACCAACCAATGTCTGTAAATGAATCCATACTTTATGAGAATCAAGAGAGATGTACAGAAACCAACCAATGTCTGTAAATGCATCCATACTTTATGAGAATCAAGAGAGATGTACAGAAACCAACCAATGTCTGTAAATGCATCCATACTTTATGAGAATCAAGAAATATGTACAGAAACCAACCAATGTCTGTAAATGCATCCATACTTTATGAGAATCAAGAGATATGTACAGAAACCAACCAATGTCTGTAAATGCATCCATACTTTATGAGAATCAAGAGACTTGTACAGAAACCAACCAATGTCTGTAAATGCATCCATACTTTATGAGAATCAAGAGAGATGTACAGAAACCAACCAATGTCTGTAAATGCATCCATACTTTATGAGAATCAAGAGAGATGTACAGAAACCAACCAATGTCTGTAAATGCATCCATACTTTATGAGAATCAAGAGATATGTACAGAAACCAACCAATGTCTGTAAATGCATCCATACTTTATGAGAATCAAGAGATATGTACAGAAACCAACCAATGTCTGTAAATGCATCCATACTTTATGAGAATCAAGAGAGATGTACAGAAACCAACCAATGTCTGTAAATGCATCCATACTTTATGAGAATCAAGAGAGGTGTACAGAAACCAACCAATGTCTGTAAATGCATCCATACTTTATGAGAATCAAGAGAGGTGTACAGAAACCAACCAATGTCTGTAAATGCATCCATACTTTATGAGAATCAAGAGAGATGTACAGAAACCAACCAATGTCTGTAAATGCATCCATACTTTATGAGAATCAAGAGAGGTGTACAGAAACCAACCAATGTCTGTAAATGCATCCATACTTTATGAGAATCAAGAGAGGTGTACAGAAACCAACCAATGTCTGTAAATGCATCCATACTTTATGAGAATCAAGAGAGATGTACAGAAACCAACCAATGTCTGTAAATGCATCCATACTTTATGAGAATCAAGAGATATGTACAGAAACCAACCAATGTCTGTAAATGCATCCATACTTTACAAGAATCAAGAGATGTACAGAAACCAACCAATGTCTGTAAATGCATCCATACTTTATGAGAATCAAGAGAGATGTACAGAAACCAACCAATGTCTGTAAATGCATCCATACTTTATGAGAATCAAGAGAGATGTACAGAAACCAACCAATGTCTGTAAATGCATCCATACTTTATGAGAATCAAGAGAGATGTACAGAAACCAACCAATGTCTGTAAATGCATCCATACTTTATGAGAATCAAGAGAGATGTACAGAAACCAACCAATGTCTGTAAATGCATCCATACTTTATGAGAATCAAGAGAGATGTACAGAAACCAACCAATGTCTGTAAATGCATCCATACTTTATGAGAATCAAGAGATATGTACAGAAACCAACCAATGTCTGTAAATGCATCCATACTTTATGAGAATCGAGAGATATGTACAGAAACCAACCAATGTCTGTAAATGCATCCATACTTTATGAGAATCGAGAGAGATGTACAGAAACCAACCAATGTCTGTAAATGCATCCATACTTTATGAGAATCGAGAGATATGTACAGAAACCAACCAATGTCTGTAAATGCATCCATACTTTATGAGAATCGAGAGATATGTACAGAAACCAACCAATGTCTGTAAATGCATCCATACTTGATGAGAATCAAGAGAGATGTACAGAAACCAACCAATGTCTGTAAATGCATCCATACTTGATGAGAATCAAGAGATATGTACAGAAACCAATCTGTGAAAGTTGCAGCTTATTTCATTGTGTCATGAACGAGAAAATAGTCAAAATGCATTAAGAGATTTAAAAATCTCTCTTGAAAAAATATTTGACTAATTTTTACTAAAATAATAGCACCTCAGACAAACACAAATTCAAGGGATGTTTGATACCATCATCGACACCAAGTGAATTTTATGTAAAAACTGTTATTTTTTTAACTAGAATTCTTATAGTGTATTATTATTAGCTTTAGAGGGTAAATATCGTCACGATCAATAGGGCATGGAATCAGAGTGCTAGTTTTAGATTAACTCAGTGACTGAAAATAATATCCCACATGATAAGGTCATATTACTGTTGCTGCTGCATAAATGAGCCAGTAATTTTCAGTCACTGTGTTCATCTGAAACTAGGACACCAATTCCATGCCCTGTTGAAAGTCTGCTCTGATCGTGCCGATAGTGTCCCTTTAAGCAAAAGTTTCACTTACATGGTATTTGTCAGGCATTGGCTCGAAATAGTCAGGCACCGATCTAGACAAAGGGATATCCTCGCCTTGACGTACATCCTTCCAGTGTTCCCAGGCAACAGGCGGCAGATTGGCTGTGAAGAAAGCATTCTTAGCTTTCTGTATGGTGTTGATAGGATAGAGGTCCTTGAACTTTTGGGGATACCTAGGATCAAGAGTCAATGCACTTTGGATGAGTTAGGTGTGACTGGTGACAAGATTGATTGACTAAAGGTGAATTGACCTATCGTCATTTGTAACTGATGGCCAATCAAAGCACCTGTTACACATCACATGCCCAAGTACGTGCATGTGGTTGTGTGGGTAAAAAGTTGTCATAGAAACCTAAGACATCTTTATGAATTTATACAAACTGATGCTTTTCTATGAAATGATCACTGCGTAAAATGTGCACCCTCCCTCCCCCCACCAACCATGGTTCGTATTTCACCACTTATTTGTGTAATGCAAGCCGGTCTAGCTAATACTGCAAAATTGACCTTACCTCCCCAGATATTGTCCATCAATGTTACAACCACACTGAATAACAGTTAGCCATGCTTTTATTTTATTTTGATGGTTCAGTTTTATATGCAGATTGTTTGATTACAAACTACACAGAAATGTACAGGAAAATGTTAAAGATAAACCCTAACTCCCTAGGCCCATTTGCTTACACATAACCCGAATCCTTCCCAATTCCCTAGGCCCATTTGCTTACACATAACCTGAATCCTTCCTAACTCCCTAGGCCCATTTGCTTACACATAACCTGAATCCTCCAAAATCCTTCAGTAGTAAAGCAAGCACATGACATGTATGCACACATGTGTTTCTAATCTGTGATACATGTACATGTACATGGCCAGGACCCTCCCTGCATGCGTGGAGCAATAAACAGTGTCCACTGACCCAAGCACTGACCTTGCAATCACTACAACAAACATGGATATACATGTACCATGGAAAGGCAATCCTCCAAAATCCTTCACTTTAGCAAAGAGCATGTAGCATGTAACCTCAATCCTTCAAAATCCTTCACTTTGGCAAAGACGATTTTTGAGGATTTGGGAAGGTTAGGGTTAATGTTACCTTGTCTGAGATGGTATGCATGAGTAAGACTGCAAATAGTTTATGGCCATTATCCCATCAGTTGTTATTCTACATTCATAAATGCACAAGACAGTTTACACAGTCTGATTGGACAAAACATAATCACATGGGGGATGTATTAACGGTTGGTTAAGACATGGCTTATCAAATTCTTAGCAGCGCGTTTGTGACAGCTGTTCGCCAGCTGTTTTGTGCGACACGCGATGCAGATTTCATCCAATCAGAGTGACGAAGATTGGCATCATGTGCCTGACTCATGTACTTTGGAAGTGTTTCGTGTGTCCCCAAAACGTAAATTTGCCCATTTCTATTTGGATTTATTCATCAAAAATGTTATTTTTTTCCCTCTTTATCGCAGGTTAATGACCTGTTGTGTGCATGACCACGTCCAAAACCGGTCATTAACCTGCAGTAAAGACCACACAACAAACTGTTATTCCCTTAGTAAAACCACGAGACAAACTAGTATTGCCTTATTTTTGACCGAGACATTGAATAGGTATGATTAGTCGTTAAGTGATATGTATCATTGTAATGATTTGATTTTTGCCCTTACACCGACGTATGTATGTAGCACTGTATGCTCAGTGCTTTCCGAGTGTCTGTGAAAAAAAAAGCAACAGGCGACTCGGGCGGGATTCGAATCCACGACCTCCTGCTTACTAGTGCAGACGTCTTAACCTCTCGACCACCGAGCTTGCCCGATGACGGGTTCCGCGATATATATAGATTGGTGAAATTCTTGCGTCAAACTTCTTGCGTCGAATTTCATCAATCTCTATCTGTATCATTGTATTATTCAATGATGGATTAGTACTTTGTCAGTATAATCCCGCATGCCAAGGTGCCAGTGAGGACCTCTCCGTCCCCAGTAAGATTTCACCCACCTGAATGGGAGATGGGGCTTGTAGTATCCAACAGCAAGAAAGAAAGGTGTATGTGGGGTGGGTAGTACATTAGGTGCCTTGGCTCCATTTCCTTTCACTTTAACTTTTACTTTCCTCCGGGTTCTTGACAGACTTCTTAGGGTTGCGATTGCAGAGTCGGATGTCTCTATGTCAGGTAAGGTTCTTTTTGGCATTGCAGTTACATTGACAGGACACATGGTATATGAGTGAAGACCACCATCTGGTCCTGGGCATAGCTGCAGAGGGAAATAAATAATAGGTGACTGTGCTAAAAAAATCTCCATAATAGTAGGGAGTTACACCAAGCTCGTGGAGTGTCGTGGCCGAGTGGTCTAGCTTACCGGACCCAAGTTCTGGTGTTAGCAGCAGAATGTGGGTTCGAGTCCCGGCCGTGACACTTGTGTCCTTGAGCAAGACACTTAACCATAATTGCTTATAGGGGCAGAGGCAGTTTAACAACTGCCTTGTTCTGGACTAGTTACCCCTCTCAGTCCTATTCGCACCATGAAGAGGCTGGTTATTAACTTGTCTTGTTTCGGTGCGAGGGGCTGGTTTCTTCAGTGTGGAGTCGTTGTAACAACTCAATGACTTAGTAGCCCCCACCTTGGAGTGGCCATTGGCCTTGTGTGGGACGATTTGCATAAAAAAGAAAAAAGAAAAAAGAAAGAAAAAAAGCTTCACACACAAATACTGCCACAATGAACAAGAGTTTTTGTAATACTAGTACTCAAGAACAATTTTTTGTACTCTTTCTCGTACTTTTGAAAAAGTGGTTGACTACAACTATAGAGTTGAAGTACTCGTACTTGGCTAGAGTATATTTTTCTGTACTCGTATTCATGAAAGAGTACACGACTACAACCACAGATCAGATGAAGTACTCGTACTTGGCTAGAGTATATTTTTCTGTACTCGTATTCATGAAAGAGTACACGACTACAACCACAGATCAGATGAAGTACTCGTACTTGGCTAGAGTATATTTTTCTGTACTCGTATTCATGAAAAAGTACACGACTACAACCACAGATCAGATGAAGTACTCGTACTTGGCTAGAGTATATTTTTCTGTACCCGTATTCATGAAAAAGTACACGACTACAACCACAGATCAGATGAAGTACTCGTACTTGGCTAGAGTATATTTTTCTGTATTCATACCTGTACTCATGAAAGAAGTACTTGACTACAAGTTTACAATGAACACATTGAAGTATAGTTTTCAAGTATCAAGTTTCAAAAGCTTATTTTTAAGCCGAATGAATGAGTAACATAAATTGTTATCTACATAACATTTAAAGAAACAGAAGAGATCAGAGACACACACAATGATGAACATCTAGAGCGCCCTCTTTTGATTTGGCTAGCCAGAAATAGATAACAGCAAACTAATACTTTGATAAATGTTGGTTATGTGCTGTGCTGTTTTGCTGACATCATCAAATAATTCAATGCATGGAATCTTCAAGCATATTTTAAAATCATTTTCCATTCACACCTGTTCTGGAAGTGAAAGCAAGATACCAAAAAATCCAGAAATTGATGTCTAGTAGACTGGCCGGTTCCATGTATTTTAAATCAATTGAGGGTGCTCTAACCTCTAAATGTGGCTAGCTGTTACATGAAACTGCACTTCACGCCCAAACTACAGCATCAGTCCAATCTCTAGTTGGGACAGGCCCAACTTTAGTATTGTTGTAGTGTTGTAGGCCTACTGCAATGCTATAGTTGAGACAGGTCCATCTACAATTGGGCCAATACTTTAGTTGGGATGTAACAGAAACACTGTTAGACACAGTATACTGGTATACCACTGCAGTAATGGTAGCTTGAGAATGGACAGTGGATAAGTTTATACCTGGGATCCTTTTTCCCTTTTTGTTGTCGGCACGAAGGCAGGGATAGACCAACTCAGAGGGTAATCATCAGTGAAGTTGGAACATGCTCCTGTGACCGAGAAAAGCAGAAATATTCATCATTTTCATAATTATTGTAAAAGTTCAGTTTTTTTTTTTTACAATTCAAAAGCCACAAAGTTTGTTTCATGAGTTACATCAGGGTTTAACAAGACAGCCAGATAGTGCTGTGCAACCATGGGTATTTTTTGGAACTGGGTACCCAGCCGCCGTAAGGGTCTGGTTCCAGGGTACCCGTATAAAAAGGGAGACGAAACCGGATTTTCTGCTGTGCCTGATAATTCCTTGTGCAAAGCAGTGACCTCCATTTCCATTTGTTCATTACCATTATGTTCATTACAAAAATAATAATAACACAAAAAGAAAATAATCAGAAGAACAGAATTAATAATTTATTATTGTTATGAATGTTATGAAATAAAACCAAGTACCTGAAACCTTATTATAAACATGGAAGATCGGTAATTGTTCATCAAAGACTGGCTTTCGGTTTCTGAAATGTTTCATCAGATTTTAAAACGTGGGTTTCGGATACCCGAAACGGTAAAAAGAAACCGCGTGTTGAACTCGACGGTCAGGTAACTGTGAACCGTCACAGTCCTACAGTCAGAGCACACTGACCTAAACATTGAGCTATCCCATAGGTTCTTCTCAGAACAAGAAAGATTATTACATGGTGCTACAGCTACTCTAATTATTTGTAAAACATTTCACAAAAATATGTGTTATGTCTGGATTAGTTTGATTGTAGATTTTAGATTGTAAATCAATAAAACAAAATAAAAAAAATGTTGAAAAGATACTGTATTGTGTATGCAAGTGAGTTGGGACGTGATAACCATTTGCTAACTGTGCTTAGGGTCAGTGGTACGTTGAGTCTAGACAGTCACCTATTGTGTGGTAACAACAAACCCAGTTGTTATCATCAAGCTGTAATCAAGATGATCACCACCTTACTTATATGTTGGCAGAAATCTATTACCTACATGAAGTGTGCCACTCATGTACTAACCTATTCCACGGCACAATACTCCAAGAACAGTGGTTTTGGCCCATTCGTGACGTTTTGTTCCACAAACTGACACGCAAGGTCTCAAAAAGAAGCAGTGTAATCTGGGAAACTTACCCGGCATGTGAGAGAACTGTATCTCGCATGCACCTTAGTGTTTATTGAACGCGCCCATTGTTCGCCACACAGATGGTTCACCTGCATCTAGTTTAAGATTACGTCTAGTTCTGAAGGAACTAGCTTCGCGTCGAAACGTCTGTCCCATGATAACCCATGATGTCCCATGATGCCCCATGATGCCCCATGGCAGGCTGGGTAGGGGAAGCAAACCCCGTAACCAAGCTTTGTTGTGCGTGTGCGTTTATGGAGTACAATACCATGGAATGGATTACAGCAGGCTGGCACACTTCATGTAGGTAACGGACTTCTGATGTCGGTAATCTGTAAGCACTGATGATGGCTAAACAGTGGTGAATTTTTGCCTATACATGTCAGAACACTCAGCTGTATTGTTGAGTCATGTCACGATCAGATTAGAGCAGATTTTGGACAGGGCAAGGAATCGGTGTCCTAGTTTTAGATTAACTCAGCTAGTGAGTGGAAATAATACCCCACGAGTGCGCGTTGACCTCGATCACAGGGCACGATAAGATCATATTACCGTAGCTGATGCATAAATAATGAGACAGTGGCTGCGTAATAATGATATACTGTATATTGTCCCTTGAACACTTTGTGCAGCTTTAGTTAGGCAGCAAGCAGACTTTTATACAAAGAACAGAATCAGGGATGTACCCATCATGTCTGACGGCAAATAGCAGGGGGGGGGGGGTTGCGCCACAGTTAATGTCACTAATGACAGCTATGATCTCATGCATGAACTAGACGTCTGTTGTAATGGCATCTCATACCAAATACCATAGCTTACAGTGTGTCTGTACTTCTACATGTCTGTGTGTTCTGTATTGGCATAATGCCAATCTTTCCCACTCTGCTCTGACAGGCCAAGCCAGAAATTGCATTTAATGGTTATTGGTAAAAACATTTTTTCCCCCTCAAACCTTAAAACATAGTAATTCTTCATACTTATCAACAAATCTATATTCTTGATTAGCCCATAAATGGGACAGCATTAGAGGTAGAACATCAACATTTGTCAAAATATTTTAATTTTGAGAGTGTATTTCAGGGATATTGAGATCCTTCCAGACAGGTTTCAATACACAGATAATAAATACACTTATATATGGTGGTCAGTATGAGTGGTGGATACGCAAACATGAAGTTACTTATTTGTCCAATGTACATGTAAAATTTATCCAAATAAATGGACTGGTAGGAAAATATCAAATTCATTAATTCTGTTTATAATTTGTTATGATTTAAGCGAAAAAAACATAATGTATCCTTTATAAATGTTATAAAAATGGATTATCTATAAAAAAAAATATAAAAAAAACAACACATTTTACCAAACTTCTGTAAGCATGAGTGTCTTCTGACCCCCCACCAAATAGCAACTTATAAGATGAGATATAATTTTAGAAAGGAGATTAAAATCTATTTCAAGTCTACATATTACCCTTTCACTGACATGTTTAGATACACGTGTAGGTATATATAACCAATATGTACCATTACTAAGCAATTAGTACATGTACTATACTGTACTATCCTAAATTTTCCCTTACCTCCTTAACCTTAACTAACCCCCTTCAAATAATTTCATTGGGCCACTGCCAAATTTTATCTATAAATCGGAATCAACAACAACAAATTAATCCTGCCAATGGAGCTTATCAAAAATAAATAATTCCCAATGCTGAATTGTGTCTGGTTTATAAGCTGGTTGCTCAACCGTTGAATTACGTGCGGTTGAACAAATCTTTTGGTCAGCTGCACACTATCACAAATGCACTTTTTCATCGACCCTGCTAAATTTAGAACATCGGGTAGCAGTGATATATGCAGTGTGCCTGCAGAATCTGTGCATACTACAAATAGTACAATCTACACTGAAACCTCAGAATTTAAAAAAATTTCATTAAAAAAAAATTGATAGTTTTAGCATGGTCAGGACTGAACTCTAAACTAATCCTCCAAACTTATAACTACTCTGTTCACTCATGAAGAAGAATTTTTGAAGGCCACTGCGGGGTAATTGAATAATTTTGTACAGTGTATAAACCAGGATTTGGAAACAGGGCGTTAAACATTTGTTATTTTTTTAGAAACAGGGTGTCCAAAAAGTGCTAAACTTATATACATTCGCATGTGTACTACAAATAAAACAGGGTGTCCATTGACAGAATCGGACGACCAAAAGACACCCTGAAGTATTGCTGGCTAATACTAGGATTTTGTATGGTTCAAATGTAGGGCTGTGCCAGATATGCGGATATCAGGATACCCGACCGAAACGGTCATTACCCAGTTCCATTTTTCGGTTCCAATTACCCGTAAACGACTTTTTAAAATTCGGACTTAACATTTGAGCAGTGCGAACATAAAAATCTGTGACTCTTGAACAATGTAATGTTTACACTTTTACAGACAATTATCTTTAAATTCAAGAAATTACACTCCAATAAAGAAAAGATCGATTTAAGTATATGGTATCATCTGTATTATAAATGTCAATTTTGTTACCATTTACAGTACATGTATTTGTACACCACCGGAGGCATGTTTTCAACAAAAATTTAAACGGGTATCCGGGTATCTGATGTTTCCTGATTTCGGGTATCTGGTTCATAAAATATCCGAAAACACACAGCCCTATTCAAATGTATACTACTGCAGGCATACATGTGTACTTGTACAACATGTACACATTTAGAGAGTGGATCTGGGATTCGGCTGTAAGCTTGGGAGATATCGATTTTTTTCATCCATGATATATCGGCAAACATATATCGCGATTTTCGATAGTATCGCAATTATTTTTTTCATTCATGCATGATTGCTTTAGAGGCGATAACGACAGGTATGCACCCCTCTACAAGCGTCACAATAAATCGCAAATTCGTTTGCAGAGCGTGTATGTACTGCTGAAGTAGCTTCTCACTTCCAAAAGCTGAAAAGACTGTGCTAATTATGTTTCCACGGAATCTCTGAATGGCGATTTTTTTTAGCCCTAACTCCCTAAGCCCATTTGCTTACACATAACCTGAATCCTTCCTAACTCCCTAAGCCCATTTGCTTACACATAACCTGAATCCTTCCTAACTCCCTAGGCCCATTTGCTTACACATAACCTGAATCCTTCCTAACTCCCTAGGCCCATTTGCTTACACATAACCTGAATCCTTCCTAACTCCCTAGGCCCATTTGCTTACACATAACCTGAATCCTTCCTAACTCCCTAGGCCCATTTGCTTACACATAACCTGAATCCTTCCTAACTCCCTAGGCCCATTTGCTTACACATAACCTGAATCCTTCCTAACTCCCTAGGCCCATTTGCTTACACATAACCTGAATCCTCCAAAATCCTTCAGTAGTAAAGCAAGCACATGACATGTATGCACACATGTGTTTCTAATCTGTGATACATGTACATGGCCATGGACCCTCCCTGCATGCATGGAGCAATAAACAGTGTCCACTGACCCAAGCACTGACCTTGCAATCACTACAACAAACATGGATGTACATGTACCATGGAAAGGCAAGTATGCCTAATAACCTCAATCCTCCAAAATCCTTCACTTTAGCAAAGAGCATGTAGCATGTAACCTCAATCCTTCAAAATCCTTCACATTAGCAAAGAGGATTTTGGAGGATTTGGGAAGGTTAGGGTTAATGTAACAGCTGGAGGGCAACATACTTACATGCTTCTCTTATTTTGATATGACCAGTCTTAACCAGAGGCTAATTTCATGAAGCTACTTAGCAAATATAATTGCTGACAAGAAAAATTAGCTTAGCAGATTTTTCTTTGGTTACCAGCCAAACTTTCATAAAAAAAGCATGCATTTAGGCTGGTAGTTTGTTTTAAACTGCTTAGCAAAATTCTCTGCTTAGCAGCTTTCTTGGGCATTCATGAAAAGAAATTAACCCTCCTACTGATAGACCATTTGAAACCATTCAAAATTTCCACTTTCAAAAATGCCCATTGGTTTTGTACACACATGGTGATACCATTTGAACAGTGTTGGTAGCAAGCTTTACTACCATTCAAATCCATTCAAATGCATAGAGGGTCCATTGATTCACCACTTAGAAGTATCCAAACAAGATTTTGTATTAGCTGTACTACCATTTGGAAAGATCCAAACAAGGTTTTGTATTAGCTGACCTACCATTCAAAACCATTTGGGGGAATCAATACTGTACAGTTATTTCACCATTCAAAACCACAAAAGCGAATGGTTTCAAATGGTGGATCAACTTGTATGAAAAAGGTACCAAAAGTAGGAGGGTAAATAAGCACCACTGTTGACCACATTTTGTATACCTCTGTGAAAGACTTTTCCTGATGACAGCGTGTAGTACCCATTCTCTTTGAAGTGTTGGGGTAATGACGTGAAGTTCCCGACCGCATCTCGCCAATAGCCTGACCTGAAGTCCCACAGGTGGGTAGAGTCCGGTCTCCGACTCGTCAAGAGTGATATCCTGCTGGGGGCACATAAAGCTTGCTGTAAAGAAAGATTTCAAGAGTGAAATTGGCCATTAGAATTTGCATTTAACCCTTCTACTATAGCTGCACTTTAGTGGTAAGTAACTGCCTGTTTTGACTGTTGACCCAAATGTGCACACAGGGGCATTTTTGGCTGGTTTTTAATTTCATTTTGACTACCCTCAACCATACATGTACAAGACAAAACAGTGGACTCATTTTGACCCGTAAATGTACTTACTACATGTAAGGTTTGACAGTGTTTGACTTTTAAGTGCACTAAATACACCTTGGCAAATATATCAACATTCTGACTGAACCTTGCAATCATAGAAGGGTTAATGAAACATTAACCTTTCTATGACTGCCAAGGTATGTGTGCACTTAAAAGTAGAACACTGTCAAACCTCACGTGTGGTAAGTACATTTACTGTGTCAAAATGAGTCAACAATTTTTGACTGGTAAAAGCATTATCTTGTATTGTTGAGGGTGGACAAAATGACAGTCACCGACGGTCAATGACAGTACATGGCCCCACTCACAACCCTTAGATTTGTCATTGGACTTGGTGCACTTGTACATCATTCTGTACATATTCTGCACACTTTTAAAAGGAAGATACCAGATTTGTAATTCTCTGATTATCAAATTACAGTGAATGGATTGATGATTGATGGCTTGTCACAAAATGTCACGTCACAAAATTTCAAATTTGTTACATAAATGTCTGAAATGTCACAGAATGTTTGGCACCTTTTGCACAGAATGTCACATCAGTTTTGCCTTTGTCGCATTTGATTGGCATAGATTAAAACATCATGACCAGTTGACCGGTGACACTCATGTCTGTTTCATGAAAAATGGAACCACCACTAAAATGCAACATCAGATTACACTCTGTGTAAATCTACACTGAAGACTCGAAAGTACAAAAGAAAAATCAGGAAAAAGTGAAAGATTGCCCAAAGTGCCTCTGAAGTATAATCGAACTAAAGCATGTCACAAAATGTCAGACAATTTTTAATACTTCTGTTTATGTTCTTTTGTCACATTTTGTCACAAAATTGTCAAAATGTCACAAAATGTCACAGATTTTTGGTCAATGAAATTTTGTCACAAAATGTCACCATGTCACAGATGATCCATTCTCTGAAATTATAATTTAAATACTGAAGTTGTTGATGTGCAGCTGGTAAAGGAATTAATCATCCTTGTCTTTTAGACATGCTCTCATTTAAAAGAACTTGAAACACGAGTTTTCAAAATAGTGCCGCAGCGGCGTAGCCACGGGGGGCCCCCTAGGTGCCCCCCCACGAAAAATCCTCATAGTGCCCCAAAAACAGAAAAGATAAAGAAAAGGGAAAAAACCCATATGGGCCCCTGGGCCCCCCCCCCCCCACTGAAAAGCAATGTCCCCCCTGTGCTCCCCCCACTGAAAAAGTCCTGGCTACGCCGCTGTAGTGCCGGGAGTTACAGGTTAGTTCACTAACCATTTAACTGAAACGTTCATGGTCAGTTAACCAGTTAACCAAACATCGTCACCCGATGGCCACAAGGCCACACGGCCACACAAACTAGATAGTCGGCAAATGGAACAATGTGTATACATTTTCAATCAAAAAGCATCAATAAACTTCCCACAATGATTGTTGAATAACCAATGTGGCAAAAAATAAAGTCTAGAAAAACCGCAAATTCTTCCAAAATTGTTTTTCTTTTTTAAATATTGGTTTGGGTTAGCCGGTTAGCAAATTTGTAAATGGTTACTGCAGTTTCAGTTGGTTAATCAGTCAACTGGTTCACCATCCCAACACTATTTCAAAATGCTGCCAGATGGCAACATTTTGCTCCAAATGTTTTCACATTGTTCTCATAACTTGACTATGCACAAAGCTTAATGTTTGTTGTATAATGTATCTTGATTTAAAGATTCAAGTAAGGCAGCCTTACAAAAAATTGTACATTCCCTCTTTAAAAGACAAAATAAAACCAACCTGTGCATGGGCATCTGTAAACCTGACTGATTGTGCAGCAAGCTGGTCCATATTCGGGGTAATGACTTGCTCTCCATAGCTTCCAAGGGCAGGTCGGAAATCATCAATGATCAGGAAAAGGACATTATGTCTGGAATCTGTGTCAGAATGTTATACATGCATTTAAGATACAGTCACCCTTTCATCTTGTCGAAAAACAAACAAACAAACAAACACCCCAACACCCCCCCCAACAAACAAACAAACAAACACCCCAACACCCCAACAAACAAACACCCCAACACCCCAACAAACAAACAAACAAACACCCCCAAGAAACAAACAAACAAACAAACAAACAAACACCCCAACACCCCAACCAACAAACAAACAAACAAACAAACAAACAAAAACTGCTTATAAGTTGAACAAACTATTGTGATAATTGGAAACAAATAAAAGACTATAAATGTTAACTTTATGCACTTGTTTCCTACATTTGAAGTATATGTCCATCATCATCTATATGTTCTCCACCTTACTAGGTAGGTAAGATTACATTATTGGTTATTGAATGAGAATTGATACGACATTCCACCCATTATTACAACCTCAAACTTATTGATAGGTAACCTTGCCCATGCAGACACTTTCGGCATAAAATCCGTTATTCTGGTATAGCTCACTTCCATGAAATTTTCAAAAGAATTTTGAAATAATAAAAAAACAATCATTTCATCCAAATTACCGATCTCACAATAGCGAACTTGATGCCAAAAATGTTGGCTTGGGCAAGCTTACCTAATCACAAAATTTTAGATTGTAATAATAAGCAGATCCGAAGTTGAAAAAAAAAATCACCCCTTTTTGTACATGTGGGGATAGAGCAAAGGATATGGTGAGAGTTTCAGTGTATCACTATGGTAAACCATCACTATTGGTAGGGAGTCCAGCGAAACGACTGTTTTCAGATTTATAACTATCACCGTGTAAATGTAGCTATTTTAATAAGACTTTTTGGTCGTTTCTGTGCATCAAATGTAAACAATGTTTCGGGAGTTAAAAGATTCATCTTTTCATTTGTGCTATTTATTACCCCCATTGGCATTGTTTATTTGTTGAAATATTTGAGAAAAATGCCGCACAATCAGAGCCACTTCGCGATACGTAATCTTTACATTAATTATAACAGAACATCATTATGTGAAAACAGTGTTTTCTCGTGGGATTATATTTTGGAATCATCTTAAACCACATCTAAAAAAAACCTCTTACGCTTGGCTCATTCTCAAAAAAACTTAAACAATACTTTTTAAATATGTATATATATGCAGTTTAAAGGGGAAGTATCGTCATGATCAACAGGGCATGGAATCAGAGTGTTAGTTTTAGATTAACTCAATGACTGCCATAATACCCCACATGATAAAGTCATATTAATTTTCAGTCACTGTATTAATCTTAAACTAGTTCTAACAATGATTCTATGCCCTGTCGAAAGTATGCTCTGATCGTGATGATACTTCCCCTTTAAAAAAAATAAACAAAACAAAAGTGATTCAAATTATTATCAAAATTTCATTATTGTTATGAATTATTTATTAGTCAGGTCTCACATGCCTGTTACATGTCCTTGCCTTGTCATGTCATGTCTAAGTCTTTGTCTGCCATAGGGGAAAAATTTAAAAGCATTATGCTTCATTTTTTCTCTACATGTTGGTAATACTGCCAAGTTTCAATGTATAAATCCTGTCAAACTGTAATTTACACTTAACATATTGTCAACTGTGCTTAATATTAATAATCTGTAATGTACTATTGTACTCAATATGGATTAAGTTATTGACAACATGAAAATAAATGTGTGACATTGTATTGCCACGACGGTCATGACAACTCGACCCATGTGACAACTCAACCCCCGAGACAACTCGAACCGCAAGACAACTCGACCCACGAGACAACTCGACCCGCGAGACAACTCGACCTACGAGACAAGTCGACTCTCGTGACAACTCGACCCTTTATGTGACAACTCGACCCTTTATGTGACAACTCGACCCTTTATGTGACAACTCGACCCTTTATGTGACAACTCGACCCTTGTGACAACCCAACCCCTTTTTTGCGGGAAGGATTGAGTGTAGACCGAATTGACAATGCATTTTCTTCTTTTTTTCCATCGGATCATTTTTCAAAATAAGAAGCATGGTTTTACTGTTAACGTTAAACCAAGCTTATGACACAATTATATTCACTTTTCAAAGAATTTGTTTTCCTTTCTATAATGAAATCAAGGATGTTATCGGTAAAACACGTTTTGTTTTGTAGTAATTTTTCAAATAATTTTAAATCTATAATTTTATATCTCGCATTCGTCCACAGGGGAGAGGGAGAAAAGCCAGCACTGGCAATGGGCATGAACACGTTTTAAAAATGTGTAGGGCCTAATTATATGCCTATTGTCGTTGATTTGAAATCAATAGTGCCTATGTTTGGCAGTGTAAGAGCAATCAATCAAACCCGATAATTACAAAAGATCCCCTTACCATGGAGGTTTCCTTCCTCCATGCCCTTACAAAGCCTGCTATGTATAGGGTTTTCAGGTGAAAAATTATTCCTAAACCAATATGCTCAATATTTATATCAAATTAAAGGTCTTGATGAAAGAAATACAATGGTTTTTAAATCAAGAAAATCGGACGAGTAGTTTTTGAGGAATCCTGTTTTATTTAATCAAGTATACAGCATTCGATGAAGCCCGACTGTCCATACACTGTGTACATCCCTAATGGCATCAAAACCGTTGAATCAGCCTACACACACCATGATACACACGCACAGCGTTCGTGCTCGTTCCCCTCATAAGAGCTTTTGAAAGGGTGTAAAAAATACACTCTCCGCTCAAAACTAAACACAATTACGGCTCAAAACTTTCACATATGATAGAAAAGAGGTGTAAAATTCATTCAGACATCGCTCTTACCTTTCAACTTAAAAATTTCACCTCGAAAAACAGTGTTTAATTTTTTATCTCTTCATAACTTCAGTTGTAGAGTAGCTGTGGAGATCGAGCAAGCATGGGTATGTAAATGAGCCCTTTGACTTAATATGGAAACCCGTTTTCTTGTCAATCACAATGTACTCGGGCGCGGAGACAGCTCCGAAGTGGAAAATTTTACGGGCCGAATGCGCCCGATCTCGGAACACTTCGCGAAAGGCTGGGCGAGATGAGAGTGGTTCATTCATAAAAACCTAGCCTTTAATTTCGCATGTACTTCCGATTGCTATTTTATGTACATTGTTGGATAGCTGAGACTATAAGCTTTCCAATGAGCTATTACATGTAAGATTTCGTCAGGTAAAAGTAATAGCATTTTTTGATTTAAAATTTTGATGTTTTTTGTTGCGGGCGATGCGCTGTGCGTGTGGAGGGCAAGCACGTACAAACTGAAAACCCTATGTATATAATTAGTTGTGATGCGGTCTAGAAGGGAAAAATGCATCTTTATAACTAATAAGTACCAAAAAAATCACACCAATTAAAAAGGACCGCCACTTTTTAAGGGTTTTTTGGATTTTTTTTACAACCACTAATTACCAGTTAAAAAATTATTCCATCGACTTATGGGGGTACAGAAAGCGAAAACTACCTTTAAAATCCACTTTCATGATGGTTTTCGGACTTGATTTCCCTTCTAAAAAAATCTTCCCCATCAGAAAATAGAAGGGTCCTATTATAGTTGCCACTGCACATGTACAATGACCGTGTTGGTCACTTATGGGGGAGTTGACAAGATCAGACTGACATGACTGAGGATGTCATCGTATACCAAAAATGCCTGATTTTTCATGAAATAAATATCCTGGAATAATTTGAAGTATATGTCCATCATCATCCATATGTTCTCCACCTTACTAGGTAGGTAAGATTACATTATTCGTTACATTTAATGAAAAAAAGTGGCGGTCGGATACGACATTCTACCCTATAACAAAAAACAAAAAAATCACACCAAGTACAAAAAAATCACACCAATTAAAATAAGTAAATAGTAGTGTTTTTTGAAAGTGGGAAAATATATGGGATTTAATTTGGGATATGTTGCTATTATTAATAATAAGTGTGAAATATCTTTCACATGGACTCTATCGAGTGAGTGTAAATTTTTAACTACTTAATACGGGGGAAATGATTGATTTGTTGGTAACCTTCATAAAAAGAAAGAAAATAAACAATGAATTATATTGAAGCCAAATCACAATTAATACATGATGATATGACTCTAATGATCTTAGGTGCTCGAATAGTGGTGACCATTCCACGTTCATTTTTCACGAAATGGATTTCAACGTGTCACAATCAACACAGTTAACGTGTGACTGTGATAACTCAGTCACCCTTCTGCTATTAGTACTACTAGTACTAGTGCTAACGTTAACGTGTTAGTGGCAGACTACTTGCAAAATACATACCACATTTAATGAGACTAACAGCAACTGACAATACTAGCAGCAATCTCTTCAGAATATGAATATTTTCCATAATTGTCAACATCGCAACTGAATCCAGGCATCATGCACAGAACATGAACAGCAGCTGGCCTAGCGCACATTTTCTGATTTATTGTTTTGATGACAAAAGTTAAAGTTGTAGCTAAACTTGTCTCAGTCTACTTAGCTTTGCGGTCGATAATTACTGCATGATTTCGTAGAGGGCGTGTATGGACGATGGACTTGTGTCCCTGTAGTCCAAATTTCAGGCCTCTAACTGTAAAACACTTTTTGTTCTGCATTTGGTCATTAGGTGTTCGGGTATGTACCCGAAACACCTATTGTTTTTGTTCGGTTTTTTTCTTTTCTTCTCCTTCTTCTTCTCCGGATAGACTGTCTACAAAAAAACACATACTTGCAAACTTCACATGAACTTCAAACTTGGCATATACTTAGAACTTAACAAGTAGATGAAACACGAGTTGTGAGTGACCCCAATTTGACCTTACTTCCTGTCCAAACCGGAAGTCAAAGTTTAATATTAAAAAAAATCATATAAAAACAACCACAACAGGTAAATTGACATTTTTTGCACCATTGTATAGATTGTTAATTGTCGAAAAATATTTACAAAAACATGACCCCAATTTGACCTTACTTCCTGTCCAAACCGGAAGTCAAAGTTTAACATTTAAAAAACATATCTCAACAACCACAAGAGGTAAATTCAGAGTTTTTGCACCATTGTACAGATTGTTAATTGTCCAAAAATATTTACACAAAGGTGACCCCAATTTGACCTTACTTCCTGTCCAAACCGGAAGTCAAAGTTTAATATTTAAAAAAATCATATCTCAACCACCACAAGAGGTAAATTGACATTTTTTGCACCATTGTATAGATTGTTAATTGTCGAAACATATTTACATAAAGGTGACCCCAATTTGACCTTACTTCCTGTCCAAACCGGAAGTCAAAATTTAATATTTAAAAAAAATCATATCTCAACAACCACAAGGGGTAAATTCACAATTTTTATACCATTGTACAGATCGTTAATTGTCAAAAAATATTTACAAAAAGATGACCCCAATTTGACCTTACTTCCTGTCCAAACCGGAAGTCAAAGTTTAATATTTAAAAAAATCATATCTCAACAACCACAAGGGTAATTCACAATTTTGTACCATTGTACAGATCGTTAATTGTCAAAAAATATTTACAAAAGATGACCCCAATTTGACCTTACTTCCTGTCCAAACCGGAAGTCAAAGTTTAATATTTAAAAAATCATATCTCAACAACCACAAGAGGTAAATTTAAAAATTTGTACTATTGTACAGATCGTTAATTGTCAAAAAATATTTATAAAACGGTGACCCCAATTTGACCTTACTTCCTGTCCAAACCGGAAGTCAAAGTTTAATATTTAAAAAAATCATATCTCAACAACCACAAGAGGTAAATTCACAATTTTCGTACCATTGTACAGATCGTTAATTGTCAAAAAATATTTACAGAAAGATGACCCCAATTTGACCTTACTTCCTGTCCAAACCGGAAGTCAAATTTTAATATTTAAAAAAAATCCTATCTCAACAACCACAAGAGGTAAATTGACATTTTTTGCGCCATTGTATAGATTGTTAATTATCGAAACATATTTACACAAAGATGACCCCAATTTGACCTTACTTCCTGTCCAAACCGGAAGTCAAATTTTAATATTTTAAAAAATCATATCTCAACAACCACAACGGGTAAATTCACAGTTTTTGCACCATTGTACAGATTGTTAATTGTCAAAAATATTTACAAAAACATTCTGACGTCATCATCACTACCCTGACAAAATCCGAACACCTATGTGTTTGTCATATGACAAACACTTAAGTCTAGTTATATGTTGTGTTTGAGCATAGAGCAAGGAAATCTGGACTAGTTTTGGTGTAAAAGTATTTAAAAAACTTTCTTTAAAGCAAAATGATTATTATTATTTATGGATATCTCAGTACCCGGTATCGCTAGCTATGGATGATGTCTGAGTAACGTCCGCGAATGTTTGTGATAAGGTGTAAGGGGGACAGGGTTATGGTGGTTGGGAGGGGTAACATCCCATGGAGGCTGAAATATTCACTGCTGCCCCTCTCTTGAAAAATTTCTGGCCGCACGTGCCTGCAAGCTAGGCATTTGAATGAGCATTACTGAAGAGCAAAAATGTCAAAAGTACACACGAATAGTTCCAGCATGTTCCAGTATAGCGTGTGTGTGTGTGGGGGGGGGGGGGGGGTAGGCATACACAGCCAACAGCAACCAGCAAAAACTTTAAAAAGCTCTTTCATCATTTAAAACGCTTTATTTCACCAATGTGATGCCCCGTCTTGTATAGGTCTATAGCCTATTATAGAATGAGGCGTCCGCGATGGTGTGTAATGACAGGGCACGTCTCCCCCGAGGTACGTGAATTCCAACCCCTAAAAGAAAAACGTAAGTTTATGCAAAATAGTGCATCAAGTGCCCCCGGCCAGTGTCCCCAAACTGAACCAACCCCAGTTATGCGAATGACCTTGAAATTATCACGCTGTATATCCATACGAAAATGTGCCAGGTATTTTATATGACTATATGCATAGGCTTCATCCTCCAAGTCTCTGTATGTTTGTAATTGTCTCACTGATCTCTATTATACTGTCAGTATAATATAGATCAGTGGTTTGTCTCCGGGGGAGTAGACTCTGTTGGGAAAAAACCCTCAATGTAGCTGCATGAAAAGGGGTGAGAAGGTACACAAAGGGAAGAAGGAGTGTCAAATTACCCTCCCATCAATTCAAACGTTTCTCCACTTTGGAAAAATGGTGGACCTGAGTGGAACCCTCCAGTAAAATAGTGCCACGAACCTCTTTTCTGCGCATTCATTTACAAGTAATGCGTTTGTGTACCATCAAGGCCAATCGGGATACTGTGTTGACTTGGGTTGATTAACGCTATTCACACTAAGTTTGACAACCATGTAGCCAAGCGTACCTGACAAGTTACGCATTTACTCAAACAATTGGGTGCAGTGACAAAACAGATTAGGCTAAGCCGCCTATCGAAAGAAAAAAGCCGACCTCCAAAGGCCTAATCTGTTTTGGGTTCAGAAATTGTGGGCCTTTCCACGCACTAGGACCTACTTCAAATTTTCAGTTTCCTTACCAAAGACACTCCTGACGCGTTTGTGTCTACAACATAACCACTTTTGAAAATAAAACTGTTTCCATGGCAACCAAAGTTCTGAACCTCATCTCGCTTCTCCTCATCGGAGTCGCGATGATGATATCGTCTGCTAGTGGTGAATACCACTGCGGAAGACAGCAGTCTTGCTACATGTTACCCACCAACTGCTCGTACGGTACTTGCGACTACGAGGTTGTGTGGAGCATGTCCGCGGATGGGAGCAAACTCAACTTAAAAATGGCTGCAACGACTACAGGTTGGGTAGGTGTCGGATTCTCGAGCGACACTTTAATGGTACGTAGATCAACTGCTTATTTCTCCGTGTTTTTCACTCTTTTACCGGCAATTTCCAGAATTTCGCAACATTAAAGGGACAATATCGTCACAATCAACAGGGCATGGAATTGAAGTGCTAGTTTTAGATTTACTCAGTGACTAAAAATACTCCGCGCATGATAAGGTAACTATTACCATGGCTGCTGCATAAATAAATCAGTAATTTTCAGTCACTGTGTTCATCTTAAACTATAGGACACCGATTCCATGCCCTGTTGATAGTCTGCTCTGATCGTGACGATATTGCCCCTTTAAGTTCCTACCTTATTGAATGAGGAGCACACACCAAGCGATAAAGGACATCGCCTTTTAAACTCCGTCATGTATTGATAATACTGTTATTATCCTTTAAATGGACAGTATCATCACGATCAAACAGATGGAATGTGACGATACTGTCCCTTTAACTCGAGGGAATGCAGGAAAACAAATGCTTTAATTTAAAATCACACATTCATCAATATAATCGTGATAAGCATGGTTTTATAGTATATACCGAAAATAATTCATTTATAAATTAATTTTGGCACTCATCATGCGTGTTTTGTTACTGTTTACAGTATAACAATTATTTTGTGATAAATCTCATTCAAGTATTTGTTATCCTAAAGGAAAATATCAATGTTCCAATGAAATCAAAATTGGAAATTGCCAGTAAAACACATGAGATACATCTTTTAAACCAACATTTTATTTTATCTACGATTCCATGCCCTGTTGAAAGTCTGCTCTGATCGTGACGATGATTGTCCCTTTAACTTCAATGTGGGGAAGGGTGTGTGTTTAGATTATTAAGTAGATCATGGTCAAGTATAGCATTGCAAGAACACGTGTTCAGTCAAGCTGCTTTTTCTTTGCACTTTTAGTGCATAGCCTTTTGTCGCAAAAGGTAATCGAGTATAGATTTAATCCTGCTCTGACCTCTTAAGCTATATCCTAAATCGCATTACTTTTAATTTAAAAATAATATGGTTTCGGATTGCTTTTCATTTTCTCTAGTTATTCGTAAATATGTTATTTTACTTTGTTTGTACGAAAACTGGCCGTATTGGATACCACCGGTTCCTGCCTGATACCCGTGAAAACTACTTTTAAAGGAACGTTCAGCTCAAGTGTTAAGTCAAGGCCGTCTGTAGCATACAATGATTACTGCTGTGGATAATAATACATATCAATTGACCAAGCAGTACACGCATCATTGATCTCAAAGGGTAGCTCGGGAAAAACACCTTTTCATCTTGTGTAAATTACCTGCACTTTTCAGTCAGTCACCTTTTTCACGACTCGTTGGATATCCAACATTCCGACAGTAAAGTTCGCTTGAAGTTAGTGACACTTTTTTAAAAACTATATTTATCAATCGAGCGTACTATACTGGAGCCACATTAGCCTATTTTCTTTCGTCACGACCAGTGCAGACATTCAACAGGGTATGGAATCAGTGTCCTAGTTTAATATAAAAAATAACTGGCTCATTTATGTAGCAGCAACAGTAATATGACATTACCACTGGGGTATTATTTTCATTCCTTGAGTTAATCTAAAATTAGTACTCTGATTCCATGCCCTGTTGATCGTGACGATACTGTCTCTTTAACATACCGCACCATATCAAGGCAAGTAGGACAAAAGGTTGGTCGCTGGAATGTTTTGAGAGGATATGCCGCCGCATGGTAAAGGTCTAAAATTCAAAGCTGGAATATACCATGCCACAGTATAATTTTCAAATGGCATATCCTGCACAAGAATCAAGCAGGTTAATCACGCCTGTATTTAAGGGGTTTTACATATAGGGTTGTAACGTGCTGACTACTCAGACCACCACATCAGCTACAAGTATTATCCTGATTGTATAATGTTTCAGATGTAACGATTTGGTGTACCAAAAGCTATAGAGCGTGTCCTCACGAGATTAGGGGCCTACAGATATTCTGCCTCCCCCCAATGTGCAAATTCATATCTACAAAAGGCTCGTATGCTTTTTCTCAGATGGTAAAAGTTATTGTCACTTTAATGTAGTCTACGGGAGAGATTAATGTGTTTATCCTCTACCCGAAAACATTAAACAGGAACTTTCGTTAACGTTGGATAGAGGTGCATGGGGTTACATCACATTCCTTGATAACGTTGTTTACGTTTGTAGTGATATATCTGTCCTCATTATTTCCCCCAGGGAGATGACCATGTTCTTATGTGCATGAAAGACGTCAACTCCACAGCCAAGTTCGAACACCGCTTCAATCAAGTAGGAAAGACTAACATTCCGCAGGAAATGGTGAGTTTCGGCACAAAATATTGAGCTATCAAGCGCTATGCTGTCTACTGAAAGTGCGCCCTCAAGTGTGATATTATAGTCGTGATGCATGATAGCAACGCATGGTGTTTTCTACCCCTGAGCCAATGTGGCTCATGATAAGTGTTATGTAGTAAGACCTGCAGGTTTTAGAGTTTGACCACTGCAATAAGGGTTTACACACCAAACGTGCACAATGCCCGTTAAAAGATCTTGATAAACATCTTATTTATCATTTAAATATCTTGCAGCTATCTTATTGGTGTGACTGCAGTCAACTAACATTTTAACCATTAAATGAAAATGTGCTATGTCAATGCTGCTATTGGATTTCTTCAAAATAGTGGGAGTATACTTCTTACAAACAATGTGATTACCTTTGTATACAGGCAGGTATTACCGTCAGTGATTTGAGATACACAGATGGCGCCATTAGCTGTCGCGTGGAACGTGACATCAGTCTTATGAGCGGTGGGAAGAAATTCAACCTATCCAGTACCGATTACTACATGTTCTTTGCAAGAGGCCCATTGATTAATGGTAAACTGCTTTAAAAACGTTGAGAAGAAAAAAATAACAATCATAGGCCTATTGTGGATATTCACAGACTTTGTGTTCCACATCTTATTGTTTCAATGAAGAGATGACATCTGCATTATTCCAACGTGTAATATTAGTCTGAGAATTAGAAACAAAATCTCGCTTGAAAACCAATCACATCTTTTACTGAAAATGGTTCTGACGTTGTTTTTCAGTTTCTCAAAATGATTTAAAAAAACAAACATGCAGTATACCTCTAATTGTGTTGTTTTTATTTAAGACTCAACTTGTGTTCATTTCAGGGATACCCGTACAGCATGAAGTAATTCCTCCGGTGACCTCTGCCAAGGTTGATTTCTCCGACATACTGATTGTGAGCACAATGGCCGACCAACCTACCCCTCCTGACACGGATGATGATAACGGTACCACGGCCAAACATGCAGGTCCGTCAGACCACATAATAATAATGTCTTCCAGTGGATCATTGTGAGGACATGCATGCCGTCACTTTAAGCAGAACTGTCACTAGTCTTGGTGCAAGACGGTATTACATTGTATTATGTGCACAAGCCATTGCAATCCACCTGAACCATAGAGCTCTATGGTGTAACTAAACAAGCAAGTCCGTCTTGCACCAAGACTAGCGTGTCATACGCATTTGGACCAAGTATCACGCGCTCACGCTTTGAGTCTCGCATATCATGCAATATACACAATTCTTATGTGCATTAACGCTTTGCGAAAATCCCACACAACGTGCTTCACGAAAAATGTAGCCTATACCCCCAACAAAAACTTGTCTGGCAATGGAACTTCTTAACCTTCTTAAGCATTTATGTATAAAATCACTTAATACATGTATTCAACCTCGTCCCCATTATAATTCAATCCCTCGTGTTTAAAGTGGTGAGAGCAAGTTGATGGACCATGGGGGTGGTTGTTTCTTCCTTTGCTCCTGTCATTAACCGATATGTGAAACTGTATTTCTATGTATAATGATTTGTCGTTATAGGCTGCGTGTGCAATTGATATTGGCAAGATGACATTCTCCCATTGAACTGAGCACCGTCCAAACCTTTCAACGAATAATCAAGTAACCTCGTTCTTTGTGTATGCTCTTTTACAGGTATTCTGCTGGTTGTGTTCAGCGTACTGCTGGGACTGATGGGCTCAAATTAGCCATAACAGTTAGCCAATGTAATGGTTGCTTAAAAGTTACCCGACCTGGATCAAATTAAGCGGTGCTTGACCTTCAGTCAAACGGATAATAAAACAATTTAGGCCGTGTCTGAATTATGCGTTGTGGGGTATATGGCCGGCTATGGCTATCAGCTGCAGCGGCAATGCTGAAATATAGGAAGAAACCGTGATTTAGCTACAGCCTGCTAAGCTGTCATTTTGGACAGGCCTAACTTATGTAATATTGTATACTCACGTGTAATGACAGCAAAATCTTATGATCTAGACTGAATGAAAACGCTATGCATTCAACTACTTATAATTTAAGATAAAACTGCTCTCTTAATGTAAAAGAGTGAAAACCACTCAAAGAGCTATATGGCGGACAAGTCTTTTTTTTGAGTGAAACCCACTCTGATTCGATTGAAAAATACAGTAAAAGGCTACCAATTCACTCTTTATACACTACTAATTTGACTCTTTATCCACTTTATCCACGTTTTTCACTATTTCCCGGCATCTTTTAATCAGAATTACTATACCTCATACATATTCATGATCGATTATGGTTTATTTCGGGTGGACAGTCGATATTAGCTCCCCTCGGTATTGGAAGTTGATAAACTAGTTCCCTCGGCTTCGCCTCGGGAACTAGTTTGTCAACTTCCAATACCAAGGGGAGCTAATATCGACTGTCCACCCTCAAACCATGTTATATTTGTATACTGTCCCAATGTCATTTACTGTAAGTTACATTATGTTTATCTTTAATTCAGAAATACTTTTGGTGATGGTGTTTTATTCATATAAAGACTTAATAACGCAGATTGATAAACTCTTGTTAACAGAAACAGTTAACATGTTCAACTCAAGAGGCAAATTTGTGCACTCAATTATGATACAACTGCCATAAAATGTTTATTTTTTGTTGGGGGTCTATAATAGAAAATTTCAATTGTTATTCAATGGTTGTAGCCACTAGTTTTATTATGGGTCTCGGTTGAGGGATTCTCTGTTTTCAAAATAAAACCAGACGATTTATATAAAATGTGAAATGTGTCATTCTTGTGTTATTACATGAAGAAGAAAGATACCACATTAGTTTGTTTATAATCGTTATTATCATTATATGCCTACATTTCTTCAATGTGCAAACTAATTATTAAATTAAGACAACAAAAATGCAGTATTGTAGTCAGGGTCAGGCGGGGACAGGGAGAAATGGACCCCGCTTTTCATAATTATGATGCTGATATAAGCCCAAAGATCGTCTTAGCCTGTCTCCTTGTGTGTTCGTCTCTTCTACAAATCAACGGCCAGCTCAAGTAATACATCCGTAATTTCAGTATTACATTTGGTGGCAGCGGTGGGATTCGAACCCACACCATCGAAATGGTCTAGACCTATGGATTCATTTGTGATTGTGTCGATTATACATGATTCAATGTTTCCTTTGAGGGTAAATCCGCAAAAAAAACCCACCAAATTAAAACTCGTTGGCCCCACTCTGCGGCAATGTACAAAGGGGGCTTTTACAGTGCTTAAAGAGCAATATCGTCACGATCAACAGGACATTAACTCAGTGACTGAAAATAATTTCCCACGTGATAAGGTCATATTACTGTTGCTGCTGCATAAATGAGCCAGTAATTTGCAGTCACCGTGTTTATCTTAAACTAGGACACCGATTCCATGCCCTGTTGAAAGTCTGCTCTGATCCGTGACGATACTGTCCCTTTAATACCATGATGGTCCATCAGTCAGTTGAAATACTGCTAAATCTATTCGTCTTATTAGGAGGAAATGCAGACCAACACACAGAACCATCACAACATATAAAAAGTCAATAGCATAATATGGAGAACAATTGCCATGTAAAGGTTACTAGGTAACGGCACAGGCTTAAAATCACATTTACCTGTTACAGTCACCGTGAAAAATACATGAACGAGAGCGGTGTAATGGCGGATAGGACGAGACATGTTTTTGCAAGTAATACAGACATTTCAGAACATTATGTACTTAGTTCGGGTTCAAATCGGCAATGGTTATGTTTGTGCTTCTGGTAGGCAATCTGTAACCAACACAAGAGGACCCAGTTAACATTTATTAAATCTAGGACTTGTATCTTTGCACGGTGAAAATGATAAGTAAAGACTGTTTGCGGTGACACCATGTAAAAAAAGGTTCTCTTTTCTCCTGAAGACAATTAGGGCACAATGGTCGAAAGGTAGTAAACCACCTGATTCTTTCAGAACCACCTGCACTGAAAAGAAATTTTTTACATTTTTACAAACAGTTTTAACTTATTTATTAAACCTCTGATTTAGAGTTTAGAATTCTGGTGTGGTACAAAACTCTTCGCCACCTCGAATCTGTTGAAATAAAGCATGGACCAAACTGAGTCATTTTTATCATGAGCAAGAATAAAAATCGTTTTCGTCCAGACGAGAATACTTCGTCATACTTCCTCATAATTGGCTTCTTATCACACAAAAAACACCATCAATGACCTGATAAATGAAGTCGCAATCCTCCTTTGTTTCTGCTCTTCATGTCTCCGGTATCTTCCTGGCCGGGTTGACTGGTGGTTGATGATGAAGCGCGACGGTCTTCGATGATGATGTCATCCAAGGAGTTGAGACATACCCTTTTGTCTGTGATAGCTGGGTTTTTGGAATGACGAACAGGTTGGCCTTATAGAGGGGAAAAAGAGTCTTAAAGGTGATACAAAATGACAAGAGGAAAGAAAGTGATGCTATTGAGATAGCTTTCTCAGTATTTCAGTAGTGACGTTTTACACTCCGATCTCAGTTTAGTGTTGTATTCCTGGTCATGTCGCTACTGTTGAACACAGTGACGTCACGTGTGACAGAGCAATTCAGTATGCCGTCTGCGAAAAGTACGCTGTGCACGGTAATTCATTCCTGTTGAAATATTATACAATATTATCAGAATACCAAAAATTGATTGTTAATGTTATTATTATTTTTTATTATTATTATTTTTTTTACAACAATAGCAAAAACAGCTCATCTTGTGTAAAATGCAGGCACGCACGAAAGTGCCTGTGAGATTTGGTCATGTGATGTGTTACAGGTGCAGTTATTTGCCATCATTTTATGAATAGCGATAGGTCACTGAGTTGGTATAATTATTTTTATTATAAATCTGATGTTATAAACCATGAAACACGATCGTTTACCAGTTCTGCTGCTTGGTTGGTGTAGCCATAGTTATAGCGGTGTTCGAACCGGACACCACTCATCTCTTCTCCATCAGCAATACACATGAGAATATCATCACCTGCCTATGAAGAATAGGGGACATTTTAATTAACGTAAATCAATGTTGATCTGCACGTACAGATCTAGGAAAATGGGCGCGGATAGATTTAACTTACAACCAACCCCCTCTTAAACTTAACCTATAACCCGTGGATGTTTAGGTTTTAGGCTTGTTCTTAAGGGTACAATCATGGGCGGATCCAGAACGTTTTTTAGGGGTGGGGGGCTGAGAATCAAAAACAATTATTTTTCAGTACTACAAAAATTACAATGAAATAATCAAAGGGAGAGAAAAACAAGGCACAGTGAGGGAACGGGAGTGCGTCTCCCCTCCTCTCCCCCTCTCTCTCTCTCTCTTTTTCTCTCCTTAAAAAAAAAACGATTTTAGGGGGGGTCTACAGCCCCCTTAGCCCCCCCCCCTGGATCCGCCAATGACAATATCGTCACGATCAACAGGGCATGGCTACTTTTTAAATAAACCCAGTGACCGAAAATAATACCCACATGATAAACTCATATTACAGTTGCTGCTGCATAAAATTAGGCGGTAAATTTCAGACACTGTGTTCATCTTAAACTATAGGACACTGATTCCATGCCCTTTTGAAAATCTACTCTGATCGTGACGATATTGTCCCTTTTAGAAATGGGTCTACATAATATTCATTTTGTTACCAAATTATGATTTCATTATATATACATTCGTCAGTAATTTTACATAGGAAATATATATTCAAAATAATGAATAATTTCAAAAAAGGGCAGAAGCAATAATGAGTCTCATGATCAGTACATGTAACAACAAAAAACAATTCACATTCCTTATAAACTAACCATTGCTTGGTCACTGAATAACCTGACTGCTACCCATCCGTCGCTCTTACCACTTATAATGAACTTCGTCTTAGTCCTGTTCCCCGTCCACTGACCACTCTGCCGCATAGTCGCAATCAGCACCGGCACAGTCCCACAGCTGGCGCGAGCAAGCCGTCCCTTCTCGGCACAACGGCTCGCGAGGACGAAGGTGGTTGCCACGCTTCACAAGAAAACTACGTTCAGCAATGGAGTTTGGAGAATATTGACCACTACAGTATGCCCATTGCACGAAGCGACCGAGAGAGCACGAGGCCTGCTAAGATTAGATTAAGAAATATTTTGAGGGAAATAACAAAGAATACAGAACCTACAGGCCTTCTCAGAGTGACACTTGAGTGACCGTCTTCATCATTCTGTTATTCACAAACATTGCGTAATCAAGAGAGATCCTAGCTAGTTGCCTTTGATGTTTGGAGCACTCACGCAGAATAAAATGTTTTGGAAATATTCCTACGTTTATCATCAAGGACCCTGCTTTTATATGATCGAACGGATCTACTAGAAACCACTTCCCAAATGTACATTTCCCCATGCTAACACGATGATTTTTTCTCTTAATAATGTTTAAACACAATGGTTAAAAGCAACATCATCATCATTGATCGTCCGAGGCCGGAGCGGTGGCAAGCAACCTCCACAATGACAGATCTGCCATTTCGACATCAAGGTTTCGCATATCAGTTTGGTGTAGGCCTAGTATTTTTCTTGGTTTCCCTCTGGTTTTGTTCCCTCTTGTCCGTGTGTAGGTGTCCACCACAAGACGAAATCTAATGGACACTGGTTCTCCTATGTGTCGGTAACAGTAGCCAGCTATAGTAGAAGGCGCCTCCTTCGGATCTTATTCGAGAGTCTGGTTATGTCCCCATACAGTTCTTTATATGGGTCATATGCTTCAGTGGACATCAAGAGTTCAAGACACTTCCTGAGCATTCTTGTGTAGTTTCCGTCGAGCTTGTTTTCAAGTTATTTTAAGAGAGACCATGTGTCAGCTCCACACACATGCCTTCAATCTGGCACCAATGGGCACTAAACGAGAGAATAAAGTACGACAGAAAACAGCAAAAAAAGGATGCATCCCCTCCACCTCTGGCAATAATACTATTAATAGAGTGATTGGAAACAACAACAACGACAACAACGACAGCAACGACGACGACGACAACTACAACAACAATAACAATAGCACTTCTCAACAATGGCATCATTGTTTTCCCTTGCTCACGGAGCCACAGTGTGGAAGCACTCTTGTTGTGTAGATGCGTCACACTTTACAAAGCTATTTTTTTTTATAACTAGACCTGCATTATTATTATCTCGAATAACGTTACAAATCACAGTTTAACATGTTCGGTGTAGTAAAGATACAATGGTACAAAACATTCCTTTAAAAAAAATTGTCTCGGGTGCTTTCGTTTTAGTAAAATTGGTGTGAAATAATTCAAAATGAATTTCTGTTATCCAAGGACAGAAATTCCACATTGGGATGAATACAAACAGTCCGAGACATGGTCAATATAGTCTCCCGGACGGTACAATGTGTCAATGTGCCACACATTACCTAGTTAACGTTTACATCTTGATTTTATGCATCTCTTGATTTTATGCATCTCTTGATTCTTATAAAATATATAGATACATTCACAAATAATTTACCAAAAGTGTAAACTGTCTTTATTAATACGTCTGAGTTTTGTTTCAAAACTAACGAATACTGAGAGATGTTTTTCCCGCCCCATACATCAAGGGACTGACAACTAAATGGATCCTATGGAAAATTTGCAAATGTAATTGAGAGTCCTCGTGTAAAATGGAAGGGAGTCTGATTGCCACTGATTCGATTACCGACAAACACAACCAGTGAAACATTTGTAAATTAGAGAAACCAATACATCAATATTTGTTAATAATTTCCTAAAAGAAGGAGCGGCACTCGATGTTCCCCGCGCAGCGTGCATACAAGTGAATTAGTACAACTACTCTTGTTGATCCACGGAACGCCACCGCCGTATTGACTCCAGTGTTATTTGGTTAATTCGCCACCACTCGTACCACACTAACAGTGTCCCGATTGCCACGCGACAACACGTTAGGAACAGCTCGAAGTCCGTACTCCACTACACGCCTCTTCCGGGCTTCAACAATTGAGTATGTTTTGGACAAGTATCCCTGCATAATATATATCTTAAGGTTTGAAACACATGCAAGGAATGGGGAAAGTAAATTATTGCTGTTTTAACAAGCGATCGGGATGCATCTCGGAGTTATGTCTCTTTATCACAGAACTCTTTAGCTTATGCGGAGTGATACTTTGGGTTACTTCCCCGTGTATTCGTGCACACGAAGGAAAAATAACAGGCGTACTATGTAGAGCACTAATCTTCTGATTGTTACCGCTGCAACACGACAAAAAGTAATGTCTTGAGCTAGAGTAGAACTTGGCAAAACTGCATTGAATTGGCCATCTTGGAGAAAATTTACTGTGTAAAGAATCATTATGCATAATTATGAAGACTGCGTATCACGCTGATGTTTAATTTGTTTCATCAAAGGAATAGGCAGATTGTTATAACCGAAAATGGTTACTGCTTCTAACTGTACGGTCACCAGTAGTGACTCTCCTAACGTCAACCAAGTGGAACTTGTGATTTATGTGGTGATCTTAATTATTGAGTCAACCATTTCCGTACTTGGATGCGTTCTTGTTTGTGTGACTTTCATGTGTGTCCGGACTATAAGCAATAAACCTACCAGTAAGCTCATCGTTAATTTGGCGGTAAGTGATGCCGCAATGGGGGCGTTGGTTTTACCCTTCACCGCCTCGACAGTTGTGAACCAGGCTTGGATCTACGGCCACGCCATGTGCCAGATTCAGGGATTCATCAAGACCTTCTTGAGCCAGGTCCAGCGGTCCACGCTTCTCCTGATCGCAGTTGACCGCCTTCTTCGCATTAAGTACCGGTTCGGTTACGGGAGACGATCCCAATCCATGCTGTGGCCTATCCTCATTATGTGGATTATCAATATCCCACTAGCGATACCTCCACTCTTCGGTTGGAGCGAGTACAAGTGGGCACCTCACAAACCATCCTGCACGGTTGACTGGCTGTCTAGCCTGTCTTATTCCATCACTTTCCTGACGATTTTTGGAGTAATCCTACAGGGTCTTATCACCGTGTGTTATATGTTGATCTTTCGGGAGGTCCGAGCTAGCAGAATGCGCGTTCAAACGGCCATGGTCGGCGTCCGTGATAGACCAGTGTCAAGCATGGTGACATCGCCAGCAAACCGGAGGAATCCTCCCTCCAATATCTTCATGACCAGAGATGAAATAGCAGTGGCTAGAACCATGACAGTCCTGGTCATCCTGTCCACAGCCCTCTCAATGCCTTACATTATGTCTAATATATTCTCCTTGGTTACGGACAGTCCTCTCTCGTACCAGAACGAAATGGCAAATACGCTGCTGGTGTATCTGAACAGCTGTCTCAATCCCGTCATCTATGGCGTTACCAACTCGCGGTTTCGGCGCGGATTTAAGACGGTGATTCGGGGTTCTTGTCGGCATCAACGTTAAAGATATATCGCTCGTGTTTGGACCGATTTGACGGTAAACAATAGATTTAACTGTTGAATTGCTATTTTTCTGGGGTTAGGTCATCGGTCGGCTTAAAAAGTGGTGCGGTGACGCGCTTTTTTTTTTTTTTTTTTTTTTTTGGCCAACAGTGAAATACGTGATACATCTACACACTGGGACCATATATCCCATCAGGCCCATAGGCCTATACAAAGTATGGTGGCTTAGAGAGGCCTCACAAATCGGGCAAACGTTCATACTCCTAAAAGTCGTTTAAAACACAGCACGGCAGAAATCCAATCGATCCAGCAATTTTGGCTGCAATTAGACATCGTTTCATAGCTTTAAAAAAAAAATTTGTTTAAATGCTGACGCGCGGGTCTGAGACATTGAACGAAAAAAATCCGTCAAGAATTAGCACCACTAAGATAATTAAATAAAATGTTGGCCCACTGTTTGAATCCTCAGCTTGCACGGTGACCGCACAATTTATTGTAACAATGCGTGATGGGCAGTCTTCCGATTCCGAAAATATCGCTTTTATTTACAGTTTCTGACATCCAAATTTCTTAATTTAATTTTTTGTTTCGTTTAACAACGATATTATCTTTCAAAATTCGTTCGCTTTATAAATTATATTTTTAGGGGGGGTTGTTTCAGCCAAACACGGGCGATATATAATTTTTAATCTCGTGTTAAAACTCTTGATTTATTAATTTTTATATATTCAATCTCGTGTCGGTACTCGTCTAATTTCCAATCATATACTACAGTATGTCCCAAAAAAAGTGTCACTCTATTTCTGAAAATATACCAAAACCCCGAAATACATTTTGGAACTTTTTCAATTGCACAGACACTCCTAATCCTTGGCCTAAACACCTGTGAGTTTTATGTAATTTCTGTCACGCATCACTGCACAACATCCAATTCTTTAGAACAACCATTTTGGACACTGGTATATTTTCAGAAATAGTTAGAGTGACACTTTTTGGGGACATACTGTATATAGTTGAAGTAATACTTCCTATACGCAGGCCTATCTATACTCTACAAAACGGTTGTTTATTGAAACTCTGAAATATGATCAGTCTCTTTCTCAGCTCCCTGGCGAGTATACAGCCCATTATCTAATTATTCAATATCACTGGAGAGCCTTTCTCTATGGGAGAGCTGAGATTTGTCTGAAAGCTTTCTTGATTCACATTAACTATATAGCACTCAAGCCTATAGAAGGCAAGATTATAAAAGCTGTCAAACACGGTTAACTTTTGGTAATTTTCACAAAATGACAAAAATCAAAAGAAGAGGTGGAATTTTATTGGATAGAATGGTTCATTTTATGACCTGTTTCCTTTTTGAGCAAAAACTAACAAACCTGTTGTCAAATACTTTCAATTTGCACTTCTGTCAAACTAACAAAACAGAACAAACGCCTACTTATATTGTTGGGGGGGGGGGGGGGATGGGGGATAACTACAATAAAAACAGCACCATATAGGGTTACAAATATCAACAGCATTTTAATTAATAGCAATTAATTGCATACAAATATATACAAACATACCTGTAAATGTGCATAACGCATAAGTGTCAATATATGTGAATCCAACATTGAAGGAGTATCAGTAGGTTGATCTATGAGGACACAAAAGTGGTTGGTACAGAAACGGGGCCGCATCAATGTTTATCCGGTGGACCTAGTATCACAACACGCAAGGAGACACAGGTCATTTTCCCCATCCTCAAAATATAGTACTATCACATTCCTGTCGGGTCAACAGGGAATCGACTGTATGCCAAGGATTGTTTTAAACCCGAGGAACGGGCAGTACTTGACCAATCGAAATTAAGGATTAACTAATACAGTATTTCACTGTTAAATTCACATAAACAATAGGGTAAAACAAATATATTAAATAGTTCATACTTATTAAAAAAGACAGTATCAAATTGTATATTTAACAAATGAACATCAACATTGGCCAGATATTATGTGGTGGAAATAGCGTTAAAAAGCAAAGCAATTTCGGTGGACTGGTGAGGCCGGTTGTAAGCAAAGAAAAGGTACAACATTGGTAATTGGTCATTTCAATCCTCTAATTTTCAAGAAATAATAAAACTGACTTGTGAAAATGTCATCACAATCGATGCCCACATTTTTGAGAAAAGAGAAAAACTGTTTTTTCCACATAAGTTGTCGACATAACAGTTCCTTTCTTCAAGATGAAAGCACAATTCAGATGAATGTTAACTTGACACTTTGGTTATTATCAATGTTGTACCTTCCCTTTAATCGATTTATTTCAGAGATGAGTACATCTAATTTGTTTGTCATTGAACCGTCATGGTTATTTCATTATTATAATGGCTATTTATTAATTTCTGCAGAATTGGACATTGCACTTCTGTCAAACCAACAAAACAGAACAAACGCCTACTTGTTCATGTACAAGTCAATTGTTTCAACATCTGGTACAGTTAACTGGCCATGAAACGTTCTGTCGAAAATTGTACTGTACAACTTAAACACTGCCCTCTATAGGCGGTTATACAAGAACCAAGATTTTGTTGTATATTCTTCATTTAAAAAAAAAAATCTATTCATAATTTATTTAATATCTTTGGGCGTAGAGTAAAACAAATGATGTATTAAATAGGTGGCTGTCCAGGTATAAACAAAAGTAAAAACCTGTGCTGATGATTTTTAAGTAAAAAAAAAATCTCGAGGGTTTCACTCGAGAATCACATTTTACTGCTCGTATTCTGTAAGAAGTTGACACTTGATAATATGCATTTAATAATAATAAACAAATTTCAAGCCAGAATCACACTTTGGATGCCTTGCACAGAATTCTGTCATAATTGAACAATATGATGCATACATTTTGTTTGTGCATTATTTTCATTTGCAATGAAATGCATGGTCTGGTGTAGAGATATGTTATCACAATAATGAACAGTTCTGACATGTACATGTATATAGCGCGTAATACCTTTGAATGAAAGTCTCTTCGAATGAAAGTCTCTATCATTCCTATAATCTTTCTCAGCTCCCTGGGGAGTACACATCCCATTTCTCAGCTCCCTGGGGAGTACACATCCCAGTATCCAATATCATTGGAGAGCTGAGATTTGTCTGAAAGCTTTCTTGATTCACATTAACTATATAGCACTCAAGCCTATAGAAGGCAAGATTATAAAAGCTGTCAAACACGGTTAAATTTTTGCAATTTTCACAAAATGACAAAAATCAAAAGAAGGTGGAAGTTTACTGGATAGAATGGTTCATTTTATGACCCGTTTCCTTTTTGCGCAAAAACTAACAAACCTGTTGTCAAATACTTCCAATTGCACATATAACTGTTTCACACGGTGCATTGATTTGCCCAAAACTGTACTGTACATACAGTTATACAGACATGGGCACCAATTGAATTGAAACTTTAACGGCTTACATAAACACACAAACAATGGTCCTTATGCTGATGTAACCATATACTGCACTTGTATATTAGATATCCATTAGATAGATATCCGTATCTTGGGGGGAGGAGGGAGGAGGGAGGAGGGAGGAGGGAGGAGGGAGGAGGGAGGAGGGAGGGAGGAGGGAGGGAGGAGGGAGGCCACCCACTTTAGAAAAGGTCCTGATTTCCCCCTCCTTTTGAACCACTTTTATACATGTAGCATTGAATATTTTGTTTATCAGTGGAGTTAAAGATTCTCTAAGATTAAATCACAAAAACCTAAAAAACTGGCCCAAAATTTCCTAATATGTTCCAAACTTTCTTTAAATGTTCCAAAATTTCCAGAAAATGTTCAAAAATTTTCCTAACATTCCAAAATGGTTTGAAATTTCTCAAATTTTTCGTACTAAAAATGTTTTCGTTTTTTTAATTTATACAAATTAATGTTTTGAACCTGAATGATTTTTTATTTATGTTTGGCTCAGGTTGAGGTTGGGTTAGGACAACATTTAGGGGCAGTCAATGAAATTTGGAATCATCCTTTGAAATTTACGTATTATTTTGCATATATTATGTTTCAACCCTGCATAATAATAAAGAAAAACCCCTAACCACAATAAGAACACTTATAATTCTCATGACCCCACGCCGTTGTGGATTCGTACTTTGCTCTCGCCCGATTCATTTCCCAATAATCACAATGGATTCAGCAAAAAAAAATCCCACATTTCGGCCTGCAGCCCAATATAATATATTGCTAGAATAACATTTAAATAATAAAACAATGTGTCGCTCTATAATGTCCCCAAACAAATTCATAACCAAATGCATTAAAAACAGATGTTAAAACTCCCTGAAAAGGCAATAAAAATAAATTATGATAAATACTACATGTGTTAGTCTGACAGCTACGTGATGTATAAAAACAAACAGCATTTTAATAACAGATAATTTGGACAATCCGACATATTATGTCAGCCTTAATTTTGAATTGAGAGAATTTGCACAATCATCTCCCATCCTCACTCCCAAAGAAAGTCGCCATAGTTTATTATGTTTTGTTGTTGAAAATGCAGTCTAGCCTAAATATTAATTTAGCTTCGTCTACAGGAACATTTGGGAGAGATTTTACTATCACATCTGCACTTGATTAAGAAATTGTTTTCCAAAATTGACTGAAATACCTCAGAAATGCAATGCTCACACAGAGCCTCCTATATGTATAATTTTCCAGGGGCCCTTAAGCAGGCCCCAGAACCCATGTTGTGAGCTTGCTTTGCACACTGGCTAAGATTGAGAAATTGTTTTTCAAAATGGACTCGATGAATCACAATTTTATCGGGGCCCTTAAGCGGGACCCGGGACCCAGACCCCATGCCGTGATATTGCTTTGCTTGCTGGCTCGCTCCGCACACCGAGTTTGTATTCCCCCACCCCCAACTTACAAAATCATTCTGCTTTATTTGAAAAGCACCTTTTTTGAAATGATGATTAAAATGAACATTTTACAGTCACTTTTATCAAGAAATTCAACTTCTGTTAACATTTGTTTTGCATTGGTTTTAAATTGAGTTGTGCAAATCAACAAACAAGTCGGGGGGGGGGGACTTGATTATTAACCTATTGTTAACTGTTTACTCCAGACATTCAAGAAAGGCTATCAGTTTTTCACAATGGATATATACAGTCTTGACGGAACTATAATGTGTTGAAATCTGGTAAGATAATCTTTGTTTGGGTAATTGATTGCACAGTATCACTTGCCATCTGTTGGTGACTTAATTGTAACAGATCTCATAATTATGTAAATCATTATACATATAATAAATGAAGTATATTTTGTGTGTATATTTATTTTAACTTATTTGTTCTTTTGTTCAGAACACTGTTCTTGTCCTTGCAGAAAGGAAGTAACTTACTTTCAATTCCTCAATGCCCAATACAGTTAAGACAATCTGTATTAAAGACAAGTAAAGACTGGCTGCCTGTACACTATCAGCGATAAATAATAAGCGGGATCAAACCAATCAGAGTGTACAAGTTTGTATATGCGTCACATGGACTTGTCACATGGACTCATCACAGTCCAAGTTGGAAAATTCATGATCAGAGCAGACTTTCAACAGGGCATGGAATCGGTGTTCTAGTTTAAAGGTCCTATGAAATGGTAATTTTTCACACTACATTTTTGGGGCTTAATATACGGTTTTGTATTAATAAAACATAATACTTACTATTTTTATAAGTTATAACAATTTAATTTGTCCCCAAAATTTGTGTTGTCCCTTTTGATATCGCATTTCGTGACGTAGACCTAGGCACCGAATGACAAAGGACATTGACAATGCACATTCCTGACCATTACGCTCTGATAAGCTTCACTGCAGCCGTCCAAACAAATTCGTTGATATTTTGGATCTGATGGGAATCTGTGCAGACTGACACCATTCTTTAGAAGTGTTGCTGTAATCAGCAACAATACACCTTGACGGCATAACAACAAAAACAGTTACATAAGTTTGCACGTTGTATCATTCATATGTATCGATCGATGCGCGCCAACAAACAGCATGTTCCTAGGTCTACGTCACAAATTTGTCCCCTTTTAGGGGTGCGGGTTCATCCCAAATTTTTATTTTTTATTTTTTTGCGATGTAAATCTCCAATACATTTTTTTTTTAAATCGCATTTATAGGTTAATGTGTGCATATTTTATAGTTTAGAATGGAAACAATTTCTAATTCATAGGACCTTTAAGATGAACACAGTGATTGAGTGAATCTAAAACTAGCACTTCAATTCCATGCCCTGTTGATGGCCACAGGTGATAAAGGACCTCATCTTTTAAACTCAGTCATTTATTGCCCATGGCCACAACCACCTGGTCTTTATCCTGTGCTAAAGACTGCATGACAAACTTTTATTCCCATATTAAAGCATTCCACGAAGTAACTGACCAGTGCATGATTAAAGAGTAATGAAGTTAACCAACTCATTTATGATGCAACTCAATAAATTCATAGCCAGTCAACTGAATAATGCACCTATGGCCTTTTGAACAATGCTTCATTCAATTTCTTAGTGAACTACTTCATTTGAAATTAAGTTCATTTCATTTCTCTACAAGGAAAACAATAATGTGCCTTTAACCCATCTGTGACTGCAAGGGTCAAAATCAATCAAAATGATGATATACTTGCCAAGGCATATCTAGTGCACTTAAAAGTCAAACACTGTCAAACCTTACGTGTAATAAGCACATGTACGGGTCAAAATGAATTGATCGTTTTTGATTGGTAAAAGCATTATCTTGTATTGTTGAGGGTGGTCAAAATGACAGTAAAAAACAGTCAAAACTTATACCCATTTTTCAAAAGTGAGATTTTGGTATAGTTTGATTTTCTAGATTTTCCTCTTTCATTTGATACCAGATTTGTAGATATCGGGGGAAAATCTGGTATCAAATGAAAGAGGAAAATCTAGAGAATCAAACTATACCAAAATCTCACTTTTGAAAATTGGGTCCAAGTTTAGAGTTTTGCCAGAGTCAGTCACATTGGTTACCTTTCATAATGGCAGCCATGCATTTTTCTTTAAATTGTTGCATATTGCATATGAATATCTTTGTATAGGAATATTTCAATCTTAGCCAGATTCTTTTAATTTGCACCATCCTGTTATGACTCCAGGTTACTAGTCTCTACTGTTGTTATCCTCAAAGGAAACAGTATCGTCACAATCAACAGGGCATGGAATTGAAGTGCTAGTTGTAGATTAAGTCAGTGACTGAAAATAATACCCGACATGATAAGGTGATATTACCATGGCTACTGCATAAATGAGCCAGTCATTTTCAGTCACAGTGTTCATCTGAAACTAGGACACCCATTCCATGCCCTGTTGAAAGTCTGCTCTGATCGTGACGATATTGTCCCGTGACGATAAGTTCCTACCTTATTGAATGAGTAGCACACACCAGGTCCCCTATCGAGCAATTTAAGTAACTCTACTAAAATCAGTGTTCACAAATGAATTGATAAAAACATTGTTATTTTAGTTTTAATTACTGATGCCATCTGTATAAAATATCAGTGGGTAGCAAGATACTAATATTGGTGGATATTGGTGGATGCAGGTGGATGCAGGTGGATGCAGGTGGATGCAGGTGGATGCAGGTGGATGCAGGTGGATACAGGTGGATACAGGTGGATACAGGTGGATACAGGTGTAGGCTGAAATGGACGGGGCCACTTTTTGATGTACATATCCACATGTAAAAATATATTCTATAATTCAGGGCCATTGTCCAGGTCCAGGTCCAGGTCCAGGTCCAGGTCCAGCCAGCCCCGCCCCGCCCCCCGCCCCCCGCCCCCCCCCCCCATCCCCCAGAAAAACTCTTTTTTTCAGCCTGCCTGGATCTGTCCATAACACTGGTCAATGCAAGAATTGTATGTAATTGAAGCATACCCTTCAAACCAGGGCTTCATATTACCCAGCCTACATGCTATGTACATACATCACAGAAACCCCTCCAACAGTTCGACAAAAAAGGGCCAAGACTACTGGGTTGTGGTGCTCATGTAGTCCAAAAAAAGTCTCTGGTTTCTGGTTTCTGGTTTGTACATGCGTCGGCTCATCAGACCCGCGCGTCGGCTCATCAGACCCGCGCGTCGGCTCATCAGACCTGCGTGTCGGCATTTTTGTTGTTGTTGGTATGAAACTATGTCCAATTGCATCCATTGCAAATTGCTGGATCGATTGGAATTCTGCCGTGCTGTGCTGTAAGTGACTTTTTCACATAGGGGAATGAAGGTTTGCCCGATTTGTGAGAGCTCTCTCAGCCACCATACTTTGTGCATGGGAAATTTATGAACGTTTGTTCGATTTGTGAGACATCTCTAAGCCACCATACTTTGTGTATGGAAATTTGGTCTGGTTCCAATAACTGATACATGCATCATGTATTTCCAAAAAAGATTACCAAAAAAAGAAAACGTGTCACCACACCGATTTTAAGCCGACCTATGACCAGAAACAAGAGACTTTTTTTTGGCCTTATGGACTTTTTATACATTCAACCTAATTATACTAAATCCTCTACTCATAGTACTGATTTAAGTGGGAGGTCCAGGGTTAACGCCTCCCCCCAACAAATATTAAAATAAAATAACACTGTTGGAGATCAACAAATTATTGCTGGCCCCTGGTACATTTGCTCCTATTTTTTCAAGAAAGAGGTCATCAATCTCCTCACTACACATCTAAGCTTGTGTAAAAAGCACCCTCAACAAGTTGTAAACGGAGCAGATAGTACCCACCACCCACACCCAACCTTTACGCTACTCAATTTGATAGTACTTAAAATGAAAAACTTTTACCCTAAAATTTGACATCTGTGAATTGAGATTCGTTTTAATCTATGACCCCATCAGATAATTGACTGACACAGGCAATGATGCATTATTTTGCCATCAGCTGTTTTTGACAATCTCTCATCATGATCTTGTCTGCACACTATACCATGGTTTGTTTGCCTTGGTGTATATCTCCACAGTTATTCTCTGACTCTTCTCCGATGACTGGCGGTCGTCCCTCTCTCATCTCGAGGAGTTCCTGGCCTATGGCTGGGAGGCGATCCTCCATGCAGAGCAGCTTGGAGAGGCTGGAGCTGCCTGGAGATGTGTTATCGTCATCATCAGGAGAATCCTTGAGAGAGAGAGAGAGAGAGAGAGAGAGAGAGAGAGAGAGAGAGAGAGAGAGAGAGAGAGAGAGAGAGAGAGAGAGAGAGAGAGAGAGAGAGAGAGAGAGAGAGAGAGAGAGAGAGAGAGAGAGAGAGAGAGAGAGAGAGAATGCGATGTTATTGACAATTTTCTGAAATTTTCTATTTCATTGGAACACTGCTAATTAACTTGAGGAAAGGAAAACAAATGCTTTAAACTGACCCATTTCTCAAAATAATCATGACAGTTTTACAAGGTGCTTTATGTAAACAAATTGTGAATTCTTTTCCCACTTTCCTAATAACTTAGAATCTTCATTGAGCTTAAACTTTACCAGGTTGGTTGTTTAACCCTATCAATACCGAATTGTTTTGACATAAACAACCGCTGGTGACCACATTGTTTGACCACTCAAGCGTGAAGCACACATTCTTACACAACAGAAATCTCGTGTTCAAAGGCCAATTTTACAAACTCTATTGTCACCTTGAAGATATCGTTTTACAGAAAAATAAGTAATAATAATTATCTTATTTAATTCCCTTTCATATGATCCAAAAATCATTAAGATCGGTCAATAAATGTCCAAGTTCTCAGTCTTTGTTTCCTCAGTGTGATCTGTAAACTCAAACACTTTTTTGTACATAAACAAATGGCACTCCGTAGGTGTTTGGCATTTCGGATCTTTCAACTCCAATTTGAAGGTATTGCATAATAGCAACCTTATTTTATTTCACCATCAATGGAAGGAAAGATCCGATCTTTCTCTTTCCAACCATTGTAAGCTTGGGTATGGAGGGTGAACATGGACAAAACTACAGCTTTATAACAAATGGCCTTTATGCTCAGGCTAATAATAATAATAATAAAAGACATTTTATATGGCGCTTTATGTAAAAACCTCAAAGCGCCTCACAATAAGAACTATAAAAACCAAGGCATTATAATAACACTTAAAAGGCAATTAACAGGACTTAAAATTATTAATAAAAATTAAATATTGAGAAATAAAAATATATATATAAGAGTTACTTAAAGGTAAAAGCGCCACAAATATGAAATGATTGAAACAGACGCAGCTAAAAAGAACGTTATAAACAGAAGAAATGGTTTTAAGAACGCGATGTAAAAAATACCTTACAAACCAAACCAAAAGCACTGCAAAAAAAAGGTAATTAACACACCAAGGCTAGAGTGCTTTTTTGTGTGGAAGTTTGGTCGACAAAAGTCGCCTATGGTAAAGAAGAGGGGGTATGAGTGCAGTCGACAAAAGTCGCCTATGGTAAGGAAAGGGTTAATATATATATCTTGATTTTAAGGATTGAAAGAATGTATGTATACCTATGTAAGCAGGTTTTACCAACATAACTAATGTTATACCTTCCCTTTCAGACTGTATGCTTTAATCCTGATCACGATGATATTAGTATTTAAATTGTCCCCTTGACAGTTTGCTTTTCCCTTCCCATGAGTAAATGGTGACTTTACTAGGGTACAGATGATTCTTGAAAACAAGTTCTTGAATTGAAAGTAGTTGTCTGAAAATAGATACTTTAATTAATGTTCTGTTTGCTCCCCACGGAGCTAAGATGTTTCAGGAATAACTTATACACGTACATGTAAGCTGGATAATCTTGGGGGTGGGGGTATTATTGAAACTGTAACCTGATCCGAGTTTAACATCTTTGTATTACCCTTTTACAGGGATAAATGCACTTTGAATACTTACTGGAGTGTTAGGAAGTTGCATATGAAGAAGAGGACGGTGGGTTTGAAAAGTTTTGGTGACAGGTGGGCTGTCTGGTTTAGACTGGTTGATGGCTGTCATGGTGAGCTGCGTATGTTGGCTACAAGATGCCCTATCGGAATCAGCTTCGGATTGTCGGCTGTCCTTTCTTGATTGATCTGTTGCGGGTGAAATTCAAGTGAACCTTGAAATGAAATGTTCATTTTACAGGTTGCAGTCAGCAAAATTTTTTGATTATAAACCGTGTATAAAAGGGACAACATCATCAAGATCAGCACAGACTTTCAACGAGGCATGGAATCGGTGTCCAAGTTTAAGATGAACATACATGTAGTAACTGATAATCACTGGCTCATTTACTGATGCAGCAGCAATGGTTATATGACCTTATCTTGTGGGGTATTACTTCCAGTCACCGAGTTGATCTAAAACTAGCACTCCGATTCCATGCCCGGTTGATCGTGATGATATTGTCCCTTTAAATAGTCAATTAAAAGTGCTTCTTTAGTAAATCTGACCTTTGCATTGTGTAGATTTGATATCCAAGGTTTGTGTCACAATGTCCCATTATGTTAAGGAGTGGGGGGGGGGTGGGAAGGGACGGAAGATAAAACAACCATATGTGTATTTGGTAATACAATAATTTCTTATGGCAAGTACAATGGCAAGTACAATAATTTCTTATGGCAAGTATATGTATGTTTAACTGTGTAGAAAAAGGAAGGTCAGAGACCTAATATATCCGACTTTTCCTTGGGAAATAAAATGAAGTATAGGCATGACTTGCATCAGTTGAAGCATGCTGCTTCTAGAGAAAAACTGCTAAAGTGTACACCTTCTCTTGTGTTAACATTTATGGCTGTTGTTTGCAAGTATGGGAATGTTAATCAAGAAACTGATGATAGACTGATAAATTAAGGTAGGCCGTGTCCTTATTGAAGCTTTATTGTCTACAGCTATGATTATTTACTGATGCCATCTGTATTGCTATTATTTGTTTATAGGCATATATCTATACAGCTCTTCATGTACTTGTAGTTCACGAAATTGGTTGCAGTGTGAACAATAAATTTATTTCATGTTAAATCTTATTTTTGAATTCAGTACACACTTCTAGTTCTACACAGAGTTAGAAATGAGGGTTTAAAGGTAAACTTGGATTGCTTCATTGTTGAGCGAAGCCTTGTGCCAACTTATAAGAGGTTCACCATGCCATGGGATGGTGATTATCTCTTTAAGTCTTTTCTCTCTGTTATTATGACGAGGGGGAATTGCTTGGCATGATTCCCTGATGAAATCTCAAGAGTTTTCTGTTTATTGCTTGAAGGAAATCTAACACATGCAGTCTTAAGGGGAAAGTAGATTCCTGTTAGCCGTGGGCATGTCGGGCCAATTAAGTTTGCTGTTATCTCCAGGAACAGTTTTCTGTCAATTTGAGTGGTACGATATTCAAAGTCCCTACTTTCATGGGAGTTACACTGGTATTAAATATATATGAGTAGTGTTGTCGGCTGAATTGCTGATGCAGAAAATTTAATTTTGTGGGTTTGGTTGTGGGTAGTAGACACTTTTGTTTTAATGTCTTAATGCATTAATACTTGATAAGAATCAAGAGGTATAAAACCAATGAGTAAACGTTTAAGGTTATTTATTATAAATAAAGATTTAGCTGTTTCAAACTGCTTACAAATCTAAAGGACCTGTATACATGCACACATGTAATTTAGCAGTTAACCCTCCTACGATAGCTGCACTTTAGTAGGAAGTTGCTACAGAGGTCAAAACCAGTTAACTGCTTGATTTGACTGTTGACCCAAATGTGCACACAGGGGCATTTTTGACTGGTTTTTTACTGTCATTTTGACCACCCTGAACAACACAAGACAATGCTTTTACCAGTTAAAAACAGTCGACTCATTTTGACCTGTAAATGTACTTACTACACGTAAGGTTTGACAGTGACTTTTAAGTGCACTAGATATACCTTGGTAAGTATATCAACATTCTGACTGATTTTGACCCTTGTAGTAGTAGGAGGGTTAATGGCCTTGCATTTCAAACCGAGCAGGTTCTTTCTCGAAGGCAAAATGGACGATATACAGACACTGCACACAAACTGAAACACAAGAGTGGGCAGAAGTTAGTCAGGTGACTCAGTGACTGAAAATAATTCCCCACATGATAAGTTCATATTACCGTTGCTGCTGCATAAATGAGCCAGTAATTTTCAGTCACTGTGTTCATCTCAAACTAAGACCTGGATTCCATGCCCTGTTGAAAGTCTGCTCTGATCGTGACAATATTGTCCCTTTAAGCATGTATACGCATTTTGAAATTGTAAAAACAATTGTAAAAAGCTTCTTGGTGTAAAGTTAATATTATAAAACACCCCTTGATTTTTTTCTAATTTTTTTTCTCTGAAGAGCTTTAATTTTAAAGTAAGGTAAAATAATTTTTTACAATAAAATCTCTTTAGGCAAATACTATAGGTAAGTACATACATGTATATACCATGTAATATAAAAATGAACTTTTGGCATTTTGTCTGAAACATGTGGATCAACTGAACTGAAACTTTCACATGTTAATATTTCCATAGAGTAGGACTGCATTTCTTATAATGATATTTAGCTACAGAAATATTGTTATAGACATGTCTAACAGGGGTGTGATTTGACAAAAGTAAAAAAAAACCTGATAAATAGGTAGCGGGCCTGGGTCTCCCTTTGGTCTAGAGGACAAAGCCTCCTGAGCCTCCTGAACCTCCTGGATGTTTAAATTTGGAGGATTTACAGACTCTCACATCCCCACAACAAAGAAAGTATAGGTTTGGACACAATACAGGATAATTATTTCTTTCCTTGGTGGCTACTTCTCTTTTTTCAAGAACAGTTTGAGGCAAAAGGAGATTTATAACAAAATCCTGAAATCAGGAAATATCCTGAGAAATCACAGGCCTGGTTCAACTTATTTGACAAGTATCTGAAATGACTGTACACTGCTAGATACCAATGTTGTTCATGTACATGTTCTTTCCCTTTAAACATTTGTTGTACCCACCAGTCTTATCCAAGACATGGCTGGAATGAAAACGAGTGAATTATATTCAGTGTCCAGAGATTACAGCAGGCCTCCCAGTGCCTAATCTACCAAATGTAGGTTTTTTAAATAGCTTTTTAAAGCAAAATATAGGTTATTACAGGTTTACCAAATGCCAAAATATAGGCTTTTATAGGTTATTTCCCGTGATTATGCAGTATTAAGTAACAAGATTTTGGTAAATTGCCTACCTTCTGAGTACTTTTTGCAACAAAGTACATTACCCCATACCCTGTCCGGCAGAAAATCTAAGAGCGGTACACATGTTACAGTTTGGCTACTGTTTTGGCTTCATCTGTTTATACTTAGGAAGTAATTTTTCTTCAAAGCCATGAGGATTTTATGAGAAAGTTGAAAATGTGTTGCAGGAGATTAAAAATATAGGTTTTTATAGGTTAATATAGGTTTTTTGAGGGAAATAAAGGTTCCCATTTTGAAATACAAATGTACATGTAGGTTTTATACTTTTTTATAGGTGTCGCTGGGAGGCTTGTTACAGTTTATGAGAAAAGTACGGTCCTTCATAACACAAAATAATAATAATTTGCAAATAACTTAAGAAAATGCCTCCCCAAGTTAAAGTATTTACATTTCTTCTCCAGAAAACGAAACACCGTATATAAATGTACACATGGAATTAAAAAGAATAACCGCTGATGAATATAAAGAATATCTGGTTGACTCCAAGGTGTCTAGATTTAAAAGCTTTTAAAAGGATTTTCGAACCCTGAACACCACATACTCAGCATCTGCCATTTAATCCAATTTCATGTATGAATTCTAACTACATATGTACTGAGCTGTCTCAATAGTAATCTGGTAAATTCTCAATGTCATGGATGAAAGCGTTTTGTATCTAAAATAACAAGTATCATATAGTGAATCTTAAGTACATATATGGATGAAAGAAATTAATAAAACATTATTCCAGCATGCAAATGCTGACCATTAAAATAATACAATAATTGAATAGATTCACACGACCTTTTTAAAGTGTATGAATGCCATTAAGACTGTGCTAAAATATAATATATACTTCTGTATTTATTTTCACATTTTGTTATTTGTTTCATAACTTCTTTCAAAGCTACAATAGCGATTTATAAATGTGCTTGTTTTGTCCATGCAAACAGTGTACAGACCAATCTCAGGCTAGAAGGAAATAACAGGTACATGAACATACATGTCGCCTGTGAAGTTTTTTCACAAACACTCGGAAAGCACTTAATTAAATCAATTTCACCAACCTATATATATCGCAGAACCCGCTGCTATATAGGATTCTAGCCGGCAAGCTCGGTGGTCGAGAGGTTAAGACATCTGCACTAGTAAGCAGGAGGATGTGGGTTCGATTCCCGCCGGAGTTGCCTGTGAAGTTTTTTTTCACAAACACTCGGATTTAAGCACCAAGTGTGCAATGCTATACACACGTCGGTGTAGGGCAAAATTAAATTGTTAAATTAATTGTTTATCACCTGACGCAAGAATTTCACCAACCTATGAACATACATGTGTCATTTATGTATTGTGAATCAATACATAATCATAGTTGGACATAGGGATTGTCAAATATAGCATCAGTGTGATAAAGGTCTACATTGTTTGTCAATTTGATGTCATATTGTAGTGTACAATCTGTACATGTAGACGTACATCATGTGTTTCATCCATTCCTAAATGTGTATGACGGAAACAGGACGGAATCTCCCCATCAGACTGAAGGAACACCGAGCGCACGGCCGCAGAGGAGATTCCGAAAAGTCAGCCATCATCAAGCACTCGCACATCAAGGACCACCAAATCGACTGGCAGGCAGCCCAACTCATCACACCCATCGACACTTGGCACCTCAGACGCATCAGAGAGGCCATCGAGATCATCAAACATGACACTGTACCACAGGACATCGGCTTCTACATCAGCGACATTTGGCGACCACTACTATGGACTGAAGGATCCTCTATATCCAAAGTCCATAACCCACCCCAGACTGAAGGATCTCCTATATCCTAATTCAACCACCCTCCTTCCCCAGTGCTTGTTTACAACTGATTCGGTTCAGTGAGCACACACATCCTTCCCCCAACTCCTAGGATCCACAGTACCCGCCTGCACGACTCAACGAACTAATCCTCCAGCATCCTATCCTCTAGCAGCCTACTTAAGCAGCAGCCTTTCCCAGAGTCCGGCATTCTCCTGAGGACGATCAGAGCACACTGATCGAAACGTCGAGTTGTACATGTACCTCCAGTTCTTTTCAGAACTAATTACTACTCAATTGAGCATTTCACATGGTGTCACCACAATTAGTCTTATCCTCCTCACCATACAAAGCTACAAGTTTTACCTAAATGTATGAAGTTTGGTCCTTTATATATATTTGTTTTTGGTCGTCTATATGTTTGTTTTGGTCATGTACATATATATGGGCAATTCCATGGTTACTCAACGCTACATTTTGGATATTTTGGGCCCACCTTTAACCCATATCCGCCGATCTACGTGATAACCCGTAGATATGTAAAACGCTACAAACACCGACCTACGTGATTTTCCGTACTGTGTTTTGTCCAATTCCAATTTACTACGTTTTTCCGATGACTGTATTTCATGATTATAGATATGAAATTAGACAAGTCTGACATCATAATAAAGTGCATGTTCTCCTCTTTCCATCAGTATATAATGTGTCTGTGTCCGTGATTGTAATATTCTCTAAATAAGGAATCTTTCTGATTGTGTGCAAAAACAATGTATCTCTGTGTGTGGGGGCTTAGGCACATAGTGTTTTGTGTGTTTACATGGTTAGGCGGATATGGGTTAATGGCATACTATATATTTCACTCAACAGTTTTTCCACAGTAGTTGCATTATACCAAGACCTTACTTAGCATAAAATGGTAATTTCAGAATTTTGTCTTACATGTATGTACGCTATATAAGAGAAAAAGCAACATTTTATGCATGTTCGAAAAATGTAACGTGAGTAACCAACATTTTTTCCCTTTTATAGTGTACATACAACAAATTGCTGATATTATTTTTGTTGTACTGAGTAAAGTCTAGGTATAATACAACTACTTTGATAAAACTGATGAGTGAAATATATAACTACAAGGAAACTATGGCATTAACCCTCCTACAATCAGTGCAATTTTTGAAACAACCCATTCAGGCCACTCCAAGCCATTATAGCTGTTGCCAGTGGCCTCATATGGTTACCCTTCAGTGCACTGTCACACCACTGAGATTGCAGGGTAAGGTGGTCTCCCATCGATACATTGCAGGCCATACTAATATGTTCTAACATTTACAGTGGCCTTGTGTGGCACACAGTTGATTTTGTAAGATTACCTGGAAAGGACAGCAGGCTTATGTACTGAAGGTTGCTTAAGAGCAGAATTTAGTAGATCGGAGTGGCCTCCATGTGTAGGAGGGTTAAGAGTGGACCCAATACCTCAAATAAGTAATGAGTAACCATGGAATTACCCCATATGGTTTTACACATAAATATGTTGACCACCATTAAATCAAATATCTACTTTTGACAATCTTGACATTTCCTCAGCTTAGCCCTTGCCAGACAAAGACAAAATCAATGGGATTTGTCATATCGCATGATTACCATTCAAGGCAATGCTTGAATGCCTTGTCACGCTACATGCATTCAAATTGGATCAGTTAATTATTAAGTCAAATAAATTATTCCACGATAGAATGAATACAACATATCTAAATGCATTTTCAACATTTTCTTGTGAGCGACACAAGATAATAAGTTGAAACTTTTCAAGGTTTATTATTTCACATATGTTAATTCAAAGATGTTATGCCAACATTCCCTTTTATGATTGCATAGGTCGACAAAATAAAAATTCCTGAATGACTTAAGTTCTCTAAATTGTAAACTCTCCTTAACCCTAAATCCCGAGCTGTTTTGGCTAAGAACCTTCATATATCCGCCAAAAACACCATGCACAAACACAACCACCCAGCTGTTGGACTCAGCTGTGTAAGTAGGAAACCCAACCCCATGCAAAGTATCCCTGTCTGGGCTATACAGTACCGAGTCCATCAAAATCCAACAAACCCAGCTGTTGGAGTTTGAATGGTTTTGGAGTGGTTAGGGTTAATATTCTGTCTTCACCGGGTCTTGGCAAGTACATGTATAAACATGTACTCAGATCGTGCCCGATACCTAATTCTGAGTCTTTGGATAGATGGTCACATGATCCAAGATTTTACCACAACTGGTATATTGGTAAAGATTAGGATGACTCATTTACATTGTATATGTGAAGAGCTGACTTAGTGATTATGTGAGAACATGAATAACACCCCAAGAAATGGGGAAATGGGGCCATGATACTGGATCAAAAGTAAATGTAGGCTAATATTATAAGGCAGTGTTTACTGCAGGATAATGACCCGTTTCAAGCATGGCTATGGGCGATAAAGGATTGAGATGAAGGCAAGGTCCTTTATCACCTGAGGCCATGCCCAAAACTGGTCATTATCCTGCTGCAAGTCCAAGCGTCAAACCATTTTTCCCATTCGTAAATGCTTGTATCGAGTTTCATTTTCCAAATAGAGCAATTTTTGTAATGGGTAAATTCATATTTTTGGGACAGGTCAGGCATCTCCAAGCGATATTCAGATTTCAGCTGAGGAATATACAAACGCGTTGGGGGAAAATAATGAAATTTGAAGAATTTCTTTCCACTTTGAATTGCTAGTTAATTCAATATATTGGTCAGCATACAGCTTGTGCTAGTCAACATATAACCCAACTGAGTACATGACAATCTGTGTGAGGGAGGTTGTATAATTCCACAACTGAAACTATCTATAAGAAATCCTACATGAAGCTACCTTAAGGGTTTCATTACTACATAAGTAAATGCCAAAGCCTCAAGATACGATAGAAATATAAAACATGTAATTTGATTTTAAACTTATCGAAGTCGAATTGATGGAGAGAGTGAATTCTGACCTCCGAGACACATAGATCAACATACATGTACGTGTACAATACTAAATAGTTGCAATTACATCAGGGGTGTGTTTGGGCAATTAAAAAAAAAACACGTAAATTTTGCTAGGGGTATTGGGGCCGCTGTTGTGAACAGCGCTGGGGTGAAATCTATAGTTCTGAGCGTTTGCTTTGCTTTCTTTTATTGTTTAAATCTTTAAAATCTGGAGGATCACAACATTGTGATTTGTAAAAATCCAAAAACCCAGAAAAATCTGGACTAATCACCCCCCTGTTACTTTATGTATAAATATCAACTAGAATCCCTTGCTCACTAGGATGTTGCCTTCGTACATTAATCCTAACCCCCTTGGTATTCTGGCTAGGAACCTTCCTGAATCCTCCAAAATCCATCAGTGCACTTTTGGAAACATGCCCTTATCTTCAAAATGCACCATGCATTTTCGTTGATCTTTTATATACAGCACTTATGGCCTGTACTTCTTGCCAGGTAGTAATTTTGCCCCTTTTGAAGAGGTGAAAGTACCAGTTTCCAACAGTGCTGAATTTTTCCAAAAAAGTGCCCCTTAGAGGATTTTGGAGGATATCGGGTGGTTAGGGTTAGTGCTTGTCTGATTTGCATATTATTTACAAATATGGAACAAAAAATTAACAATTCTTGATTTTTTAACCCTCCTGTTCATTCAAATGATCAATTATCAATGATTGAGGTACACGTACTATGCCAGTGTGTGAAATGTAATGCTTGCCAAATGGTGCTGTGTGGTGAATGCATCGTAACTACACTACTACTGTTATCTACACAGCTAATCGATCATTCATAAACAGACAGTTGTCTAGTTTTGAATGGTCAGTCAACTTGCTGGAAAATTGTACCAAAAGTAGGAGTTGTACGGACTTGCTACAAACAATATCATTCCTTATTGATATTTTGACTCCTTAAAAATGAGGTTTGTAGAAACATTAAAGAAATAAGAGCTGAAATTTTATTTCCCTTGCGATTCCCTCCCCAATTAAAAAAGGTTAGGACTAAAACTAGTTTATACCAGGGATTTGACAAAAGTAAAAAATCGTGCAAAATTGGGTAGCAGGCCAAGGTCTAGAGGACAAATCTCCCCTAACCTCAGACTGGATGTTTAGTTTTGGAGGAATTACAGACTCTCCACATCCCCACAAACAAGAAACTAGAGGTTTGGACACATGTCCAGGCTGCTTTTCTTCTTTCATGAAAGAAGAGGTTTAGGGAGATTTGTAAAAAATTCTGAAATCAGGAAAAATCCTGAGACATCATAGGCCTGTAATACTGTGTATGGAGTGCCATGGTCGTGCGGTTTAGTGCATCGGATTTGTGTTCTGATGGCTGAGTCGTCAGAATGTGGGTTCGAATCCCAGCCGCGACCAGGGTGCTTGTGTCCTTGAGCAAGACACTTTACCATAATTGCTTCTCTCCACCCAGGGGTAAATGGGTACCTGTGAGGGCAGAGTTGGTTAATGTGTTTGATTAGCCCATATGCGCTGAAATGGCAGCAATTGAGCTGTATACTCCCCAGGGAGCTGAGATGGTTTCAGGAATGATTTATGCGCCTGATGAGCAGGGATAATAATGTAATGCGCCTTGAGCACCAGTTTGGTGGATACGTGCGCTATATAAGTCCACATTATTATTATTATTATTATTATTTGTGATGAAGTTGCAATCTGACATATTTTTGAGATGGATGACAACTACCCAGTCACCAGGGGCATATCACTACACTATTTATGTTTCTCCATGATGTATGTATACACATGCGAGTAATTGAATGTAAGCCAACAGTTAATAATAACACAGTACATTAAGATGCACAAACGCTGTATGCAAACTATGAATTTATACTCCTGTCAAAACCAACATCCTCTAATAATCTAATATATGATCATGTTTTAAACATGCTCATCATCAGAGCTTGGGGCTAGTACCACATGAGTACAGGGTTATATATCTGAACACAGTAAAGGATCGGTTTCAACTGGCAGATATATGCATGTATTTACTGCCTGCTGACATCAGAAAGATTAAAGAGTAAGTTCAGAATAACCAGATTATCAAATTGTGGAGTTATTATCCAGCCCTTGCATAGTTAGATCTTTCAAAACCCGTTTCAAAGGTGAAAAGTACTTGTCAGTGATGCGTAGTGGTTTTGTGTGGGAATGCATCTATACTGTACACGGTAATATGTTCTACACAGTTATTCAATCTTTCATAAAATGACAGACCAAGCGTTTTGGCGGGTCTGTCAACTCATCACTATAGTAAAATGGACTGAGAACAGGAGGATTAATGGTGCAAAGTTGGTAACAGTATCAATCATCCTGAGAAACACGCCAAGATTTGGAAATAGGACGTCCAAATGTGTTCTTAGAAAACCAAAATGTCCTCCTGTTTAAATTACAATGCATTTCGTTGTGTGCCCGGAAGAAGGTCGTAAGGCTCTACGACCTTCTTCCGGGCACACGGAGTACAACTTTTTGTCCCAGCAGAAGGTCGTAAGCAATAAAATAGCTCCTTTGAAAAAAAGTAGGGCATAACTGTTATATATTTGTCGCTAGAATTACTCCCAAGACATGTTTTTTCATTCCCATGTGGAATTTAACTTTCCTACAATGACTTAAAAATGGCAGAAAAATGACAAAACTTTCACACTGAGTTTTCTTTAAAAAAAACAATATTGCACATTAATTGCTTACGACCTTTTGCCGGTCACACTTTCGTTACGTCCTTCTTCTGGGCACACAATGATTTGTATGCACTTTACAAATAACACAGGGTGTCCATTTACTGAATAGGCCAGGCGTCAAAAAGACACCCTAAAGTATTGCTGGCCGAGAAGTCTTGCTATGTACTCTCCTCAATTTATGGACAGATTGATAGGAATATTTGCTCCTGCGACTCTCCCAATTATAGACTTAATTTTTAAACTGAAGCTCTTCAAGTTCTTAATCCCGTCACCTTTTTCCAAATTAAGGCTCCGAGGCTGTGCCAAACAAATTAACAATTTGATTACTTCTGGGATTGAAAAAACACTTTTCACCGCGGTGTCCATGATACCGAGGTGAAAAAAAGAAGACGAAGAAACGAAACCTGCATCTGTCTTGATTACGTGATCATAGCCAGAGGGTTGTACAGAAACATATACGCAAGAAGGGTCATGGTAGCCAATATATCCCTGCCGCAAGTGTGGGGGGGTTGTCTCTCGTGACATTTTCAGCTTTGTGCTTTATTAAGACAATTTCCCTTCTGGTTGTTCATTTTAATGAGTGCCAATTTGTGGAGGTGGACAAAATTGCACGCATGAATCATAGTATTCCTTGCCTTCCGGATGATTAAATAGTATATCCAATGAGGGATCTCAATGGTGGATCTACACAGGCACCCCTCATCCAGTTTACATCACTTCAGTGGTTTTAAACAGCTATAGGTTTCACATTTCTTTCACTTTATACTCAATCAAAAACTAGGCAAAATTAGGACTGTATTGGGGTGCCCTGATGGAGTGGTTTATTGGTGCTTTGAACTGATGAGCGCCAATAAGCATTAAACTAGTTCTATATGGCAGCAGAATGTGGGTTAGAATTGTGCTTGCATCCTTGCGAAAGACACTTCACCATGATTGCTTCTCTCCACCCAGGATTAGAATGGTTACCAGTGAGGGTAGCTGAGTTTAATTAGCTGCTGAGCCCTTCGGCTGCTGGGAACAAATAATAATGGCCCAATGACCAGGGGGGCCAATGACCAGGGGGGGCCAATTTCACAGAGCTGCTAAGCAGAGAATTTTGCTAAGCAAATATTTTTGCTAAGCAATATAAAACGGACTACCAGCCAAAATGCATACCTTCTGTATGAAAATTTGGCTGGTAACCAAAGAAATCTGCTAAGCAAATTTTTCTGCTAAGCAGCTCTATGAAATTGGACCCAGATTTAATAATATAAAACGCTTCAAGCTTCAAATCATAATGGAGGCTACTGCTCGAATGATTTCTAAGTAAATAAAGAAAAAATGGACTGTAGCAAATCTGGACCTGCAACCTACATGTACATGTACATGTACATTTACCAGTATTCCATCATATGAGCTACATGTATCTAGTCCTTGTAGGACAGATGGGCCGTTGAAACCAAACTGAATTAAATGGTTTCCAATTGTAAATTCAATTTGACATCATTATATAAATTCAGTTACATCTGAAAATACTGAACTTATGCAAAAGTTATCGTGCGGGGCATCTAAATTATGGATTTAAATAGCAATATGCTTCCAAGTTATTTGTCAGACTGATGTATCTTCTAGAATAAATTTGTTGCACAGATGTTTGTATCCGATTATTGGAAATTGGTGTAATCTTATTAAATGAACACAAAAATTGCAGAAAACAAGGTTCTGTTAACCTTGGACATCTGTGTAAGGAATAGGATCAAAAGGTATTAATTATATTAGGCGTGTAGTATTTGATACAGATACACATAGATAGCACTAGTAGATGGAGACACAGCCAACTTTTCAGAAAACAAATTTTACACATCCCAAATCCAAGAGTATAAACCCGGATTTGGAAATAGAGCTTCCAAATTTGTATTTCTTTAAAAAACCGGGTGTCCAAATGTTTAAATTCCTATATTACTTTTGCATGTGTATTAGAAATAAAACAGGGTGTCCATTTAGCCAACAGGGCGTCCAAAAGATACCCCAAAGGTATTGCTGGCTAATACTATGACCCAAATTCCATGTTATCCACTAAAAAAAATAAATCAATTTTATAAGATTTGAGGCTTTGCATGGTGGAATATCGATATCGTTTCGGTTTGTGTGAAGTCCCCATGGTTCTCACTGAACCATATTTCTCACTTAGCGACAGTAGAGAAAAACGAGTTGCCCGACATTGGTTCTCCCTTGAGTTGTGCGATAAGGTTCTTTTCAGAACGTGTACCTCAGCTTCGCGATAGTTGAGATAAACACATAGTATTACCACAAACTGAAACGATATAAAGATCAATTTTATTCAGGGCATTTTGCTTATTAGCTGTGTCCCTCTAAGCTCAACTGTGCGTGAATTTGAATCAGGTTTTAAGTGACGCAAACAAGCAAAGAGTGAAATAAATTTCACCCAAACAAAACCACAACGTTGAGAATATTTAAGTTTAAAGTACTGGAATTGCCTGAGAAAATGCATGTGATTAAATTTCAAAATGCTTGTATCCAAAACCATGTTATCTCTGATGTTTAAGATTACAATCTTCCGGCCAATTCTCATGAGAGCCATGGTTGTCTATTTCCATGCCACACCTGTGAGAGTGATCCATGCATACATGAATATTACATTGTCAACAAAGTACATGTACACAGTCAATAAGGCTATATTCCTACAATAAATTGTACTCTGTAGTCACTTGTACAGGTTACCGCCGCAGTATTAGCTTCATGCTTAATACATGAGGTGAAGGTCAAACGTGATCTGGTATATATTTTTTGTACAATGCCCTTTGGATAAAATATCACTAGGTGCATGCATGAACGTCATAACGATTATCAATATCAATGAAAAACAATTCAATCGATCTGTGATAGTTTCAACTCAAAATTTACAGTAAACTATTAAAATCTATTAACCCAAATCCGCCTAACCATGTAAACACACAAAAGACTATATGTGCCTAAGCCCCCGCACAGAGATACATTGTTTTTGCACACAATCACAAAGATTCCTTATTTAGAGAATATTACAATCACTGACACAGACACATTATATACTGATGGAAAGAGGAGAACATGCACTTTATTATGATGTCAGACTTGTCTAATTTCATATCTATAATCATGAAATACAGTCATCGGAAAAACATAGTAAATTGAAATTGGACAAAAACACGGTACGGAAAATCACGTAGGTCGGCATTTGTAGCGTTTTACATATCTACGGGTTATCACGTAGATCGGCGGATATGGGTTAAGGCCAAAAAATGAAATGTCTCCGGTTTCTGGTCATCGGTTGGCTTCAAAACTGCTGCGGTGAGAGGCTTTTTTTTCTTTTTTTTCTTCTTTTTTTTGGCCAACAGTGAAATACATAATACATCTATATGTGGGGACGAGATTTCCCATATACAAAGTATGGTGGCTAAGAGAGGCCTCACAAATCAGGTAAACGTTCATACCCCTGTGTGAAAAAGTTGTTTAAAACATAGCAAGGCATAATTCCAATCAATCCAGCAATTTTGGCTGCAATTTGGACATCATTTTCATAGCTAAAAAAAAAGAAATTAAAAATGCCGACGAGCAGGTCTGATGAGGTGACATGCGTGAAGACTAGAAACTTTTTGGCCTCACTGCAAGTGTCAAAATCACTCAAAATGCTGATATATTTGCCAAGGTATATCTAGTGCACTTAAAAAGTCAAACCTTATGTGTAGTAAGTACAGTCAACATGAGTCGACTGTTTTTGACTGGTAAAAGCATTGTCTTGTATTGTTGAGGGTGGTCAAAATGACCAGTCAAAAATGCCACTGTGTGCACATTTGGGTCAACAGTCAAAACAGGCAGTTGACTGATTTTGACCTCTATAGCTACTTGCCACTAAAGTGCAGCTATAGTGAGAGGGTTAACAATTAATATCCTAAAATACACTTGGGTTGTATTCTTTAAAATGAAATGGGGGCGGGGGGTGGGAATTTTCCTCCTAAAATAAGAATAAGAATATTGAAGATTTCTCAGGACGTCTAATATCACCAGCATTAACCCATACATGTAGCTACTGACGTACATGTACGTGAAAAGTTACTACTGTACATGTACATGCTTACACCATGCACATGGGTTACAAAAAACACCTCAAACCTAAGACCAAAATAAAGGCTGTGGTTTCTGGTTTCCGCGCACGATGATTTGTGCAGCCTCTTTTTTAGCCAACATACTTTGTGTATGGGAAACTTGGTCTGGTTCCAATAACGGCGTATATGTTAACATGTATCACTTTAAAAAATAAATAAATAAATAAATAAAATAAAATAAAATAAAAAACTCGTCACTGCACCGATTATTAAGATGACCTATGACCAGAAACCCAAGACATTTTTGGCCTAATGCATGTGTACCCACAGTATACATGCACTTGTATGTTATACATACGTGGTATAACCTACCTGCACTTGGTGGATCACTCCTGATTATGGAGAATTTCTGATACAGAGCCAACGGACCTTCAACTTCACCCACAAGGAAGCGACGCAGAAGGAAATAGATGACAACAGTCCCAAGGCACGTAAAAAGGCAAGCCCTGAACAGAGTCCTGCTCCCCCACGTCTGGTAGACTACACCACCGAGGACAGTCCCAACTCCTCTGCCTGTTCAACAAAATACAAGAATTCAATGTGAGAGAAAATGCATCAGCAAGTCTGTAAATGAACCATTCCATGAGAAACCCTTTTTAGACACTCTAAAACTTGAATGCTTTATTCTATTTTAATCAACATATTGGCATAAAATTATTTGACATTCATAAATGCCCAAGACAGTTTGGGTGATCTGATTGGACAAAACTTAATCACGTGGGGGTGTATTTACGGATGGTAAAGACAGAGCAGCACATATGTGCCAGCTGTTTTGTGTGACGTGCGATACGGGTTTGAACCAATCAGAGTAATGAAGATTGTTTCGCATCATGTGTCTGACTCATGTACTGAAAGTGTTTCGCGTGTCCCCAAAACGTGAATTTGCCCATTTCTATTTGGCTTTATTCAATAATGTTTTATTTTTTTTTCATTTTGAAAACAAAATCAATACGGGCATTTATGAATGTGTCTTTACCGCAGGTTAATGACCACACAACAAACTGTTATTCACTTATTAATTGACATTTGTTGTGAATTGGCTTGAAATTTTACCGTCTCTCTTACAGATTCTGTCTTGTACAGGAAATAAATGTGAAATGAATGAATGAATGAATGAATGGAATGAATAAAATCATCCTTTATTGTTAGAAATTTCACAAAGATAGAACAAATAACCCAGGTCCTCTGCCCTCAGAAATAATAAAAAAAGAGTACAACTTTCATTCACTGGAATAAATCACTATTTTCTGCAATACTTGAGGGGGGAAAGACTTACCTATTCCAACATGGAAGGCACAAATGAGAGCTTGCAATGTGGTTGTCATTCCAGATGGAGCATTAGCACTAGCAAATGAGGTACAAGCTGCCCAGAAAGCTCCAAATGTAACCCCATGCAGCAATTCAAATGGAAGCACAAACCAGGGATTGCTGATGAGTGAATAGCCAAGAAATCTCACTGCATAGCAGATTAAGGTCAAATAGGTAACCCCTATGTAGGTGATTTTCTTGATGATGCGTCCAGCGAAAAATAAACAGAAGACTTCAGAGACGCTGCTTATGGTCAGAGTCATACCCATAAGAATGTGGGGGCTGTTCATTTCTTCCAGGAAGAGAAACAGAAAGGTCCCGATGATTCCGAAGGACATGCCAACGACAAAAACTGCAAGGAGGAACGTGACCACGTTGGCTTGCATTAGTAACCCGCAGAAATTTTTCAGCATTTTCTTGTTTGCTTTGTGCGGTGGACTGGGTATGAAAAAGGAGGCGAACACACTGATGGTGGTCAGTGCAATAAAAATGTAAAATGCAGGATCGAAATTAGTCTGGGAAGAATTCTTACTGATTAGATCAATGGCAGCTCCACTGATTAGTGCAAAAGAGCCCCAACCGACGGCTCCCCACAAGCGTTGTCTGCCGTAATCCTGAGGACGTTGACCCAACGTTAACATAACGGAAGAATCCATTATGGGAAACACATTACACAGAAATATTTTGCTTGACAAGATCAAGGCGATCAAGAGTGTGAACACCAAAGTGCTGTTAACATGCGCTACAGGCGATAACTGCAGTGCTGTTAGATTTGAACAAGTACACTGATCCCAATGCACACATTCGTGAAGTCGATCTCTACTGTCTATCTGGTTCAACAGTGGTGCACACAAATCAGAAGCACCGGTTTCTTCAGAACATGAAGCGTTTGATTTGAAGAGGTTCCTCGTGACATTATCCTGGAGACAATATACCCTGAGTGAATGCGTTATGTTTACATCAGTGCTTTGTGTTGTGGCATTGGGTTCCCTTGGAGTTCTGATATTTTGTAGTTCCCAGAGAGTACAAAATGAACAATGTAAATACGTATGTGAGGGAATTTCCCTCGCCATCAACTTTGTAGCATTACAAAACTCAGTACATACGTCCGACCTGGAACAATCTGATTGGCTTGTATCGCAACAGAATGAACTTCTGGTCCAATCATGCGAACTGCAGTTTAAACTCCAAGTCCAGCTGTTATTAAGCATACTCTCATTGGCTGAAACATTTTCATGTACGCTGTCATGATAGTCACTGAATGTGCCATTAGCATCTGACGTTTCGGAAGGCGGAATAAATAAAATGGCAAATGTGAGCACCCCACTGCCTATCATTGATATAATCAGTGTTAGTTTATGCTTGCTGTACTTGTCGGCCAAAAAACCCCAGATGGGGCTGGCCAGGAAACTGATGAGTGGTTCTAGGCTCCGGATGAGACCAGTCTCGGCCACCGTAAGGCCAAGCTGGTGCATGTAGACTGGCAAGAAAGGAAGTATGCAGGACATTCCTGTAAGGATAAATTATAATCTAGTTCTTAGTATGACTGACACCCATTAAAACAGCAGTCTCATTCATTTGGGACATTCCAGCAGGTTGAGGCAAGCTTTGTGATAGGTGTCCCTTATTACGTAGCTAAATGTCCCATTTATTATAACTTATTATGACTCCTAAATGCACATGTAATTAACATTATTGTATTTTCCTATTCAAGGCACATGATGCCTAACTAATGAATGGTAAATCTACCTACATGTACGTAACAAAGACGCCATGTCACAAAGCTTGCCCCAACCTGTTGGAATGACCCATGAATGTGCACTCATAATAAGGATAATGAATGGTACATCTACCTACGTGTACGTAACAAAGACGCCATGTCACAAAGCTTGCCCCAACCTGTTGGAATGACCCATGAATGTGCACTCATAATAAGGATAATGAATGGTACATCTACCTACGTGTACGTAACAAAGACGCCATGTCACAAAGCTTGCCCCAACCTGTTGGAATGACCCATGAATGTGCACTCATAATAAGGATAATGAATGGTACATCTACCTACGTGTACGTAACAAAGACGCCATGTCACAAAGCTTGCCCCAACCATTGTGTAACAACAATATGTTATTCCCTTGTACTTAATGCACGTCTGAATTTTTATGAAAAAAATATACTCAAATTCCATGTTGGATAAAAAATATAGAGTTTATTTTCACAAAATTTCTAGTATGCGTTTCTTCTATTCTCTTGAATTTTTTCAAAGGTTAGCAAATTCAAATCATGCTGCACTGTTGTAATGAACACCAGATTCATACAAGTCACCAAATGTATCAAATGTGTTGGGTTCTGTTCATGTGTGCTATTTTTTATAGTTTTGTGTAATTTTTTTCTTTTTTTTTTACATTAAATTTCATGTAAGCTTTATACATGCTAAATGTGACCTGCTCTGTGAAAATGAGTCACAAGTCGCAAATGTACATTTCTATGCAGATGGAAAGAGTACATCAGTGATGGAGCAAAGGCTTTGATCCTCAAGGCCAAGGCCAAAAACTTCACGTACAAATATATGACTGAGTAGAAGTTCAGGTCTTCGTGGATACCATTTAAATATAACAAAAAGAATGGTTTGCTTCCATACTGATGCACATTAATCTAAACCGAGTATAACAAAAGGGGATCTAAGAACGGCTGTTTTTAACTGATGTTACCTCGTTATTATGTAACATGGAAGTAATTTTATTTTCTGGGCCATCATGGTTAGAAATATTAGCATTACCTAAAACAGACCAGACTATATTCACCCAGAATTTGTCAAAAATCTTGGACCAAAATCCACTGAATGGCTTCAAAATTACTTTAGCACCTGTATCAAAGTTCAGAAAATCCCCAAAATATGGAGACATGCTAAAGTAATGGGAATTCTCAAACCGGACAAGGCCGCCGAAGACCCGGACAGCTACCGTCCAATAAGCCTACTGTGCATAATCTACAAAGTGATGGAGAGACTAATATACAATCGTATCCAACCCATTGTGGATCCTCAACTCTCACCTGAGCAGGCCGGCTTCCGTACAGGACGCTGTACAACAGACCAAGTAACACTCCTCACAGAAAACATAGAGGACAACTTCCAAAAAGATCTCAAGAATGGTGCTGTACTGATCGATCTATCAGCAGCATAATGACACGGTATGGCATAAAGGTCTTGCCCTAAAACTACACAAAATCATACTTGATAAAACCTTAGTAAACTTTCTCATTACAATGATCACCTGCAGAAGCTTTACAATGACAGTTGGCGAAGAAACCAGTAAATAATGCTTCCTGAAAAACGGCGTCCCGCAGGGCTCAGTGCTCGCACCGATTTAATTCAACATTTACACTGCTGACCTACCAACCACTGTCTCAAAGAAATACATCTACGCAGATGACATAGCACTCCTAACCTCTGCCAAAAACTTTAACAAGCTTGAAACAACACTTGGCACCGATATGGAATCCTTAAGCCGTTACTTCAAAAACTGGAGACTCCGACTTAACATCACCAAAACTGTTTAGCAACTAGACTGGCTAACTACAAAATCAAAGTCGTTTGCAATGGCACAACCATCCCGTATGATGATTTCCCCAAGTATCTTGTGTTACTTTGGACAGATCTCTAACATACAAAAGCCATCTCACACAGCTCGCACAGAAAGCCAATGCTCGCAACCGTCTTATTAGACAAGTAGCAGGCCTTTCCTGGGGCGCAGACTACAACATTCTTCGAATCTCAGCAATAGCTTTAGTATACTCTGTTGCAGAGTACTGTGCACCGGTATGGGCAATGAGCACCCACACCAGCAAGATTGACGTAGCCCTTAACACCATGCGCATCATCTCAGGATGTATCAGATCAACTCCCACTCAATACCTTCCAGTAGTCAGTGGAATTGCTCCTCATGAAGTGAGACGACAGCAGCAATGCCTTGCTCTTGCGCGACGTGCTGCTGGGTGTGACTCTCATCTGCTTCATCAACTGTTGACAAACACCAATCAAAAACCCCCACCACAACTGCGACTGCCATCAAGAAATCCTTTCCATCAACAAGCCCACAAACTGCTAGAAATTAGCACCGGATCGCACCCAAAGACTTGGGCACTAAACACGTGGTGGAATATGTGGCAAGAATCAGAATCCAGGACGTGGATATTTAACTACATTTCCTCACCTTCTACCAACCCACCAGGATGCAATCTACATCGCCACTGCTGGGTCAAACTTAACAGACTAAGAACTGGCCATGGCCGATTTGGACATAACATGCTCCGCATGTGACTAAGTGACAACGCTAAATGTATCTGTGGTCATGATGGCCAGACTGTACATCACATCGTTCATGACTGTATTATTTACAGATGTGATGGAAATTTAACTGAACTCGACCAGTCTGCATTAAACTGGATCCATAACCTAACCTTGTCATGTTAACTTTGTATGAACCATACGATAAATAAATAAATAAAGCAGTCCACAGCACAAATCAGATGATGTTCTATCTACCCCATATAACTGTATGCAAGTTAAGTATAATTATATCTCCCTGGCCCCACAAGTACAAGTATACAGAAAATTATTATAGCTTTGTTTTGGGGGAAGCAGCAAAATGTACTATCATGGTAACAAAATGTGACGCTGTAAAAGTGAAAGTGTCTTAACACACAAATCTAGGGTGTTTTCCCTCCTCCATGGTAAAACATGATTAAATTAGATACTGCAGACTTTGCAGACAGCTGACTCCAAGTTGTATGTTTGTAGAAAAGCAAAATTTCAAACAAATTTACCTGAAAAATTCAAAAATCGATGGGCCTTGAAGAGCAAGGCCCTAAAGTTGCAAGGCTTTGACCCTCAAGGCCAAGGCTTTTGCCCTCAAGCCTTAAGGCTAAGGCCAAGGCCCTAAAATCAAGCCTTAAGGCAGCCTTAAGGCCAAGGCTCAGCATCAAGGCACTACATCACTGGAGTACATCATCAACTTTAATTTGGTATATATTAGATGTGTGTGGCATATTGCATTATGGAGATATGGCATTTGTAATAATCAATAATGTGCATAATTAACACAATTTATTGTGAGGAAAACAAGCATTCAAATGAAAACAAATGACATATTTGAAACAAAGTACTCACAAAAAACATTGATTTTAATATTTTATTGATTGAAATTGACATTTATGTAAAAATATTAAGAAAATTTAGATCCTAATGATGTCAAAACACATGATAACCAAAAATCAGATGTAAAAAAACAAAACACCCTCTCAACATTCCATCGCCCATTACATGTAAACGCATGGTGCGACATGTGACTCATTTTCACAGAGCGGGTCACAAATGTGTATATTTTTACTTCATTTTGATGCTATTTTGCTGTAAAGGATTTATAAAATCTAATTTGATTATAATTCAGCTGTCATGATCAGTATATAATAAGCAGGTCATAATATTTATGTACAGTACTGCAATGTTGAAAACAATAACGAACAACACATTAAACATCCACAAATGCCAAATCAAGTGAAATAAATGTGACACACAGAACTGACTTAATGGACGTGCTCGTGCGCACAGTCAGGGAGGCTTACATGTACATTTGCATGTGGGTGACTATATTGATCTGACCATCTGACCAACTCTGTATCATACACACCTGAATGTTACAGTAAACGGCATTGCAGATATACTTGAATAAAAAGTAATTGACAAGATTTCATTCATTTCACCCTCATTTCGTACATACATTAAATTTATTTTTCATTGGTATTGGAAGGCAGAACTCATACCCTCAAATTTCAGTGACAACATGAATACACTTCCTTTTTTTGCTATCACAACCTACATGTACAGTATTGACATCAAATTGTTCTACTACATGTATGTCACAGATCACCAGCATGCTTGGTGTTTCCCTCCTTTAAAAAAAGTAAACTGCTTAATAATGTTACTACAGCAACATCATCATCATCGGTTCTGAAAAATAATTTTTTTTAATTCCCATTGATACAGTATTGCCCATACTGGGTTTGGTTTCTAAATATTGAGTAATGTTTGCTGAAATAGAAGATATTTTTCAAGTTTTCATATTTGGTCATGAGACACTGACTTATAAATGTGTGAGACAACAAGACACAAAAAATTTACTTAGCGAGCAAGTCAGCGTGACGCAAAAAAAATGCACTCTGGTTGTCCCAATTCTAATTTGCTACATATGTGGGTTAATTGTAACAGCTGGTGGGATGAAGTTTACTGCAAAAGTTCAATATATAGATTGGTAATGACATTACGAACACTGCATGATCTGCACACAGCTACCTGCACATGCCAGTACAACATACATGTACATGAAATTTGTCAAATTTTTTGGGACAAACTGGTGAAATATAAGTAAGAAGCAATCAATGTTATTTAGGATTCTTTTTAGGCAAGAAATAATTAACTGCCGTGGGATTATCAATTCAGCAACTGCTGTTTTCTTGACTCCATTTACATTTTTAACCCTAACTCCCTAAACAAAGGCAGTTGGAGGATTTTGAAGGATTTTTATTGTTCACTAACAATGCTTAGGGAGTTAGGGTTAAAGGAGCAATATCGTCACGATAAACAGGGCATGGAATCACGGAGTACTAGTTTTAGATTAACTCAGTGACTGAAAATAATACCCCACATGACAAGGTCATATTACCGTTAATGCTGCTATGAGCCAGTAAGTTTCAGTCATTGTGTATACTGTATCTTAAACGAGGACACTGATTCCATGCCCTGTTGAAAGTCTGCTCTGATCGTGACGATACTGCCCCTTTAAGTATATAATGCTTTCATTGGAATAGACTTTACATAAATGTGACATTGTTCCCACGATATGAGCATAAAGTATCATAATGTTATTTGCTAGTTTGGACTTAAAAAGTAACAATTTTATTTACAAATGAAATTATTAGAAAGTTAATCTGACACAGATTTTAACAATAAGTGCACCCCCAAGTGTACCAATGGAAAGCTCCTTTTCTACATAATTTAGAAATACTCTTGGGTGTATTTTGGATGGCCTGTTTACCAAATGGACACCTTGTTTCATTTGTAAAAAAAAACATGCAGAAGTTAAACTGTTGGATGCCGTGCTTGCTAAATGGTTGTAAAAACCATGCAGAAATTAAATTTTTGGACACCCCGTTTTTCAATGAATATCAAATTTGGATGCCCGACTTCCAAATCCTGGCTTTCAACTCTAGAGAACAAGTGATGTGCTGAATCAATAAAATAAATGCTGTCCACCCACAACGACCTGAACAATTTTGTCTAACTGTGACTGACCTGCTAAAAAGAAGAAATACACCAGCTTGAATGGTAGCAAGACACGGTTGACATGCATATCCAGCTTCATGATTTCAGACAATCAGGCCGACTAAGTTGGATGACAATGAGATGGTAATTACAAGTTGACTCATCCTGATGAATGGGTCCTACAGACAAGAAGGAGAGAGGAGAGTTCATATCAGGCAGTGAATGATTGAGATTGTATTGCATCTAGGTAAATTCTACACACAATTACCTTAAAAAAATGCAATAATTGCTTTTAAAATTAGCATACATGTACACACATATGTTTTCTGCCTTAACCATCCTAGTTCTGGTGCCTTTTTCAGACAAGTTGATACACCATTTGAAACCATTCGGCTATGGAAACACACCAAGGTGTAGTGTATCCACCATTCAAAAACCATTTGAATGGATTTGAATGGTAGTAAAGCTTGCTACCAACACTTTTCAAATGGTATCACCATGTGTGTACAAAACCAATGGCCATTTTGGTAAATGGAAATTTTGAATGGTTTCAAATGATCAAACACTAGGAGGGTTAATACACTGTAGTTTGCTATGCAAATTTGTTGAACCTGCTATTGGCAGATGATGAATCATGCAGACATCAAAGCAAAATTATATTTGATGAGTACACCACTTTTGAATGCAATAGGCAATGCTACAGTGTACTTCCGACAGAATTTCAAATTACATTTACTGTATAAATTAACTGGTAATTTATAATCGAATATGTCCCAATGAGTTATGATGTATTTGCTCTTGCACTTATATCTGCAGAATGAATAACACACAGACTCGGTAGGAGATAGCTATTTACATACTTCATTGTCCAGTTTTCTTTTCACAAAACATTCCCTCCATGACAACTGCACAGGGGGGTAGCCAATTTGGATGATTTGCTCTCCTTCTCACAGTTAGGGTTTGTTATTCATTCATGAACTTATGGCATTGATCAAACAAATTTTATCAGTTCCAAATGGATCTAGGAAAAACATGTTCGTACATGACACAAGCAATTGAGTGAAAAGGCCATATAAGCTCAGCAAGATATATTATTATAAAAATTCTTCTATAAACTTTGTTTTTTTAAGTTTTCAGACAGCATGACCCTACATGTATACTTATACTAAACTATTAAACTTCATACGATACTCTGTAGATGTATACTCATACTATACCGGCAAAATTGTATTTATTTACATGTTCAACTTCAAACATCAAATTAGTACCTTTTGAATTCTATACAATTCTAATTGTACTGAAAAGAAGGATATTTTCCAGTGCATACACAGACATGGAATTTGTAGGCCATGGCCTCCCATCGCCCTGGTCTTGGCCCCCCTTACAAATATTCCCATAGACATTTTTATTTTCTAATGGAAATGTCCTTTACTCAGGAAAAATAGCCTTGCCCCTATAAAAATGAAAGGCCTGCATTGTAATTTGTATTAATTGAAACTGAAGCTGCACTGAATTCTACAAATTTATTTAGAAATATCTGTAGAAATGTGTGTAAGAGGAGAGAGAGACAGAAAAATATAAAAAGGTCAATAATCAAGGACCAGTTTCCCAGACTACATAATGCACAATTCTCTCATAGTCGACATGATATGTATAATAATAATAATAATAATGTGTGGATTTATATAGCGCACGTATCCACCAACTAAGTGGTGCTCAAGGCGCATTATATTATTATCCCTGCTCATAAGGCTCATAAATCATTCCTGAAACCATCTCAGCTCCCTGGGGAGTATACAGCTCAATTGCTGCCATTTCCAGCGCATATAGAGCAAACCAACTCTGCCTTCACAGGTACCCATTTAACCCCTGGGTGGAGAGAAGCAATTATGATTAAGTGTCTTGCTCAAGGACACAAGTGTCACGGCCGTGATTCGAACCCACATTATGTTGCTAACACCAGAACTTGAATCCGGTAAGCTAGACACACCACAGTAAATTTGTGTGAATTTTATGAAGCGTTATGTGAATTCTATTCCGCAGTGCATCATTATGTGAAATTCCTGTACGGCCCATCTTATTTGCACCTCTACTACAGCTGTACACAAGCATGCGCTTATAAACCGTGCATGTTTTTAAAAAAACTCACTGAAGTTTCAAAAATTTGCAATCAATTGCACATTATATCAGTTAATGTGGCGAACCATGTAGCATGGTGCATTGACATATTCTTCTCATTGTGAGCTATACGAATGCCAAATTGCCAAGGAATCAAGATTTTCTCTAGCTTTTATTTATCCACCTTAGGCTATAAAATATTTTAATTGGAAAGGCAATTCTCAGAAAAAGCAAATTTTTCAAATAATTTTCAACATACATACAACGTGTCAAATCCATTTAAAGAATAGTACACACCAGACTTGTATTTGACTCATGACTCGGACTCGAGTCAAATTTTTGCATCCCAATTAACAATGACTCTGACTCGACTCTTCGGACTCGGACTTGGGACTCGGACTTGGGACTCAGACTCGGTATTCACTAATTTAACACATTAAAAAAAAATTAAAAAAATTCTTACAAAATAGTGTTTTAATAGTATTCTGTACACCTTTAGTCAACGCACATACGGCAAACCAGAACACAACACAATGCCCAGTTCTTCTTCCTCGTGTCCGGCCATCTACTATATCACGTCTTTCCAGTGGTTGGCACAGGCGAGCGCAGCAGCATTTATTTCAGCCAGGTCATCTTCGGTAAATTGTGGAGCTTGCCCAGTAAGAAGACCATGCATGCGATCGTGAGTGGCCAAGTCACGAGCGCCATTCTGTGGACGCTACTACTGAATTATTCATGAACCTCCAGCAAAATGAATAATTTATATATGCAAATTTATTTCAACCAATCACTGTAATCAAAATGTTGGGTTCATCTGTATTTACAGGGTCTATGAAATAGACCATTTTAACAAGTATGCCTATTGGAGAATATATTTGCCCTTTGTCCATTTTTTTCTGCGTCCGTTTGTGGGGGGCGCCACACTCCTCCCATTCCTCCTTATTAATATAAAATCTGTGATGCATACCTGGGAGATTTTTGCACTAGCCCGCGTTTACGTGGCACTCTGTGTCATGCTTTACTAGTGAAGTTTCACGAAGTTTTAATGTCAACAGTCTTTCTGTTTTTGGTTCTAAATACCATAACGTACTCAATTATTTTTATTTCACAAATAAGTCCTACGGTTGTCTGTTGGTATGCTCCTATTCAATGGAGGCGTGCACTGCGTTTGACAGTACCGCCGGTGCCAGCATGGCCGGGCTGGTGATAATCGGTGCTTGCAATGTTTATTACATAAGTCGTGTGTACACACGTTGCTAGCAGTTCATGACTGTTTTTATTACCTAACAATGATGGCCAACAATATTGGGTTAAAAAGGCATGCTAGCAAACGATGAAAACCTTTGTTTGCTTTTTTCTCTTGGGGAATCTAGTTGGAAGTGATTGTACATGTATACTATATGTAGAGCACCCGAATTGAACCCAGCCACTGGGGATGTACAAGCCAGTGCATGCTTAGTGCCGGTCCCAAGCCCGGATAAATGGGAGGGTTGCGTCAGGAAGGGCATCCGGCGTAAAAACCTATGCCAAATCAAATATGCGGATCATGATCTGCTGTGGCAACCCCTAACGGGAGCAGCCGAAAGAGGACAACAACTATATGTAGAGTACATGTGATGACTCGACACAAAACAAACTTAAAATTATTTTTTATTCATATCAACTGATAAAATAACAAATAAATTGAGACAAAAAAACACACTTCACTGACCCTTTAACTTATTTTCAGAAAATACTGACATTTTATTTTGTGCACAACTTATTGGGAGGGAGCTATTTTATCATTAACACCGAAATAAGTATTTTTACATGCAAGTTCTACAGGGAAGTTGCATAGGTAATGAACAGTTACTCCAAACAGCCGCTCCAAAACGAGCAGAGTTCTTAGATTTTTGCTCACCGTGACGTCCATAAACAAACCCATGGTTTATAAACGCACGCACAGTTCAGCGATCATCAGCCACGCTTTTATCCTGGTATCCGACGTCTTCTGAATATGAACAACCTCACAATGTACACCAGTGCGATTATTCCAGGAGAGTGTACCATGTGATATTGGGACTAGTCTAATTATATAAAGACCCACGTGGCAACCAGGAGCACAAAGCGCACGAAAAAAGACCACGCACAAAATTAGTGGCAACATGAGCGAACTGTTTTTTTTTAGTTCTTCACGGTACCATAACTTTGTTGATATTACCCGTTAAATGCATGTGTTTTTAGCAGATGACAAAATGGTCAACATCTCAATGGATGTTCTAACAATTGGATAGTGTCCTGTAACACTTTTCTTTCTGGGAATTGTTTAAATACACCATCCCAAAAGAATTCCCGGGTAGTATGTCATATCCGACCGCCACGTTTTCTCATTCAATATAACCAATAATGTAATCTTACCTACCCAGTAAGGTGGAGAACATATGGATGATGATAGACATATACTTCAAATTATTCCAGGATATTTATTTCATGAAAAAAAAATCAGGCATTTTTGGTATACGATGACTTCCTCAGTCATGTCAGTCTGATATTGTCAACTCCCCCATTAGTGACCAACAGTCATTGGCATGCTAGTCAACTCGCCCCCTGGCAAACTCGCCCCTTACAATCTCGCCCTTACAATCTCGCCCCCTGACAAACTTGCCCCCTACTTGTACAAACTCACCCCCTAACAAACTCGCCCCCCCCCCCGACAAACTCGCCCCCCTGAACTTTTTTGAAGCACCTCACGCTATTGTGACTGGTTTAATATAAGAGAACAAATAAAACATTATAAAGGCAGGATGTACGGGGACATAAATATTTTAATGAATTATTAGCCGCTATTGAGACTGATTTAGTATAAGAGAGAAAATCAAATATAGGGCCTAATAATTTCAACTTGGTGTTTTATTTAACAAAAATAAATAGTAGGCCTACATAAAATAATTCAACAGTTACACACTAAATTAGAATACATAGAAAACTAGCTAAACAAAACAGTTATGATTTATACGATGTATACTATATTATGTATAATGTATATACTATGAAAAATTTACAAAGTTATTTGTTTGATTTAATTACATTTTAATTATCTGTATTTTGTATTTTGTTTGTAATTAATTATTTATTTTTATTTCACTGTTTTATTTTACTCAGTATTTTGTTTAGCTAGTTTCCTATTTATTCTATTTAATTGTAACTGTAAATGAATTATTTCTTGTAATATTTATTTTCGTTAAATAAAACGTCAACTGGAATGATGTTAGGTAAAACTTGTAGCTTTGCATGGTGAAGAGGATAAGTAAGACTAATTGCGGTGACACCATGTAAAAATCTCAATTGAGTAGTAATTAGTTCTGAAAAGAACTGCCTTTATTATAATATTAATAATGTTTAATTACTCTCTTATATGAACGTTAAACCAGTCTCAACACTAGCGCGAGTTTGTAGAGGGGCGAGTTTGCCGAGTTTGCGGGGCGACTTGTCAGGGGCGAGTTTGCCAGGCCAGGGAGCGAGTTTGTATCGACAGGGGACAAGTTTGTATCGACAGGGTGGCGAGTTTGTATCGACAGGGGGCGAGTTTGTAAGGGGGCGAGTTTGTAAGGGGTGAGATTGTAAGGGGTGAGATTGTAAGGGGTGAGTTTGCCAGGAGGGCGAGTTGACTGGCATCCATCCAGTCATTGTACATGCTCAGTGGCAACTATAAATAGGATCCTTCTATCATGTTCTATTTTCTGAAGGGGAGGATGTTTTTAGATGGGAAATACAGTCCTAAAACCATCATAAAAGTGGATTTTAAAGATAGTTTTCACTTTCTGTACCCCGAAAATTAAATAGAATAATTTTTTAACTAGGGCCTAGTTAGTGGCTGCAAAAAATTCCCTCAAAACGTTACAGTAAACGACTGCCATAACATTAACAATAGCTTTTCAAGATATAGGCCTATGTCGTCTGCAAAAATGCATAGACTTTGACTTTATCGATACATAAATCATAACACTGCACCGAACGAGGACACTTACCAGAACAAAACAGTACCACTGCACAGATTCAACAACTGTTTTGCCCAGCTTGGAAGCACATTGTAATCTAATGATTTGTCCCCATATGATGATTCATCACACGATGTGTTCGTTTCTTCCTCCATAATGTAACGTGCTTGCCTGTGCTAAGACATGCCAACGGAGAGGTGACATGAAGTTGCAGCATCCACTCCATCCATCCGCACGCAATACATGTGGATGGAGCAGCTTAATTATTTTACGGGTCCTCTATACAGGGCGCCCCTTATTATGCAATAACAAACTGAGTATGCCAATAGGTGGCGCTATTCCATTTATTGACATGAGGTACTAGGTAGGCGCGGATCGGCGATGAAGAGAAAGTTGTTTTGATTCATGAGTAGGCCCTATTGTCTCTATTTTTACTTGATTTCCTCGTGAAAAGCCACAGTATTTTCCAGATTTTCACACAGGTAAATAAGTATTTTTTGCAGAGATTGTTAAGTCATTTTTAGAAAGTAATCGGTGATGAAGTTGGTGTAAATCAAGCATGTCAAACCTTTTGATTTTGGCGGTCCTTTTGAAAATCATATTCAGATAATAACGAATAATGTTATAGCCTATAATTATACAGTCGATCTTGGACTAACGTTAAGTCAGATATTCCATTATTATTATGAACATAATGCATTGAAGAAGCTTCCATGATATCTGTCAGATCATGCAGTCATGTTTATTATTGTTGGTAGCCCTACTGTTAGGGCCAATACACTGCACTGGACTCCTCCGTATATCCTTTCATTAACTTGATCTGCTAATTATTACAATCAAAAATTTTGTGATAAGGTAAGCTTGCCATACAGCGGCGTAGCCAGGACTTTTTCAGTGGGGGGGGGGGGAGGCACAGGGGGGGCATTGCTTTTCAGTGGGGGGGGCCCAGGAGGTATGGGTTTTTTCCCTTTTCTTTTTCTTTTCTGTTTTTTTGGGCACTATGAGGATTTTTCGTGGGGCCGGGGGGGCACTGGAAATTTGTGGGGGGGCACTGGAAATTTGTGGGGGGCACTGGAAATTTGTGGGGGCACGTGCCCCCCCGCCCCAGGCCCCCCATCCCAGAATAACAGATTTTATGCCAAAGCAAAGGTGTCTGCTTGGGCAAGGTTACCAAATCACCAAGGTTTAGGTTGTAATAATTAGCAGATCAAAAGTTGAAAAAAAGAGAAAAATCAAGCTTTTTTTTACGTGGGGTTAGGGCCAAGGATACGCAAAGAATCCGGTGTTTTGGCCCTAGAATACGGCGATCTTGTTGCAAGACTTGTTTACACCACACATGCATCAGTACTTATACTGTTTCTGTTACTTTAACCCTAACCCCTAGCTATTTTGGCTAGGAACCTTCCTGAATCTGCCAAAATCCAATACCATGCACATACACTACCACCCGACTGTTGGAATTGGGACACCCAGCCCCATGCAAAGTATCCCTGTCAGGGCTATACAGTACCGAGTCTAAATCCAACGAACCCTGTTGTTGGAGTTTGAATGGTTTTGAGTGGTTAGGGTTAATCTTAATTACACATTTGTTTCTGTTCCTTACATGTAGTAATTTTCAAGATGACTACGCTAGCAGAACAGAGGTTTACCGCACTACGTAAGCGTCTAGACCAGCTAGGCTACCGTCAGGCTCTTGGGATAGAGTCCCTACCATTGGTGGAGAAACTATTCAATGATTTGATACATACCACAAGCAGTTTAAAGAATGCCAAACTACAGGTATAGATATTAATGTAGGAATATTATCAAATTAACCCTCCTACTTTAGTGGCAAGTACAAAATCAGTCAACTGCCTGTTTTGACGGTTGATACAAATGTACATACAGGGGCATTTTTGACTGGTTTTTACTGTCATTTTGACCACTGTGATGAATAATACCACTTACCAGACAATGCTTTACCAGTCAAAAACAGTTGACTCATTTTGACCTGTAAATGTACTTACTACACGTAAGGTTTGACAGTGTTTGACTTTTCAGTGCAATAGATATACCTCGGCAAGTATATCAACATTTTGAATGATTTTGACCCTTGTAGTAGTAGGAGGGTTAATTAACACTTAAAAGGACTAGGCATAACCAAGATATTTTCAAAGATAGTCTGGGGAAAAAAACCAAAAAAAACAAACAGCTTGACTGATTACAATAATATAAAAGGTTTATTTTACTGTGTAACTTAGCAAACTGCTTTGATTCTAAACTAAAATTTGACATTCTAAACTGGTCTGTGGAGTGTCGTGGCCGAGCGGTCTAGCTTACCGGACTCAAGTTCTGGTGTTAGCAGCAGAATGTGGGTTCGAATCCCAGCTGTGACACTTGTGTCCTTGAGCAAGACACTTAACCATAATTGCTTCTCTCCACCCAGGGGTTAAATGGGTACCTGTGAGGGCAGAGTTGGTTGATTAGCCCTATATGCGCTGTAATGGCAGCAATTGAGCTGTATACTCCCAGGGAGCTGAGATGGTTTCAGGAATGATTTATGAGCCTTATGAGCAGGGGTAATGATATAATGCGCCTTGAGCACCACTTAGTTGGTGGATACGTGCGCCATATAAGTCCACACATTATTATTATTATTATTATTATTGATATGTGAATGTTTACAGGCCTAGAATTTCATTCTTGTAAGGGCAAGGCCACTTTTCCTAAGTAAAGGACACTTCCATTAGAATATCAGAATGTCTATGGTAACATTTGTAAGGGGCACCAAAGCCAAGACCAGGGCGATGGGAGGCCATGGCCTCAGAGAAATTCCAGGCCTGTGTTAAAAAGAAAAAAAACATTTGAATTGAATCTTTGATTCATCTTTTATTCCATCGTACCAGGCAAGTCGGACTGTTGAAGAGAAGAACACACCGTTCACAGACGAGGCCTACCGCAGTGACAATGCTAAACTGGTCCGTGAGAACAACGATCTTCACCTCCAACTCATCAAGTTGAAGGAAGACACCGACACGACCATCAAAGATCTCAAGGCATCGGTGCGCAAGCTCGAGCACGAGAATGCCGACCTGCGATTCCTGAACTCTCAGTTTGTACACAAGGTGAGAGCGCTTGAGAATGAGGCTAAGAGTAAAGGGGATCGCATCAGTCAACTTCAGGAGAAGAACTTCCATGCTGTGGTACAAACACCTGGTAAGTCAATCCATTGAAATAGATGAATACTTCAATTTCTAGATCGTACAACTATGCTACGTTGCCTCTGAAACCTTTGGACTTCTTCAGGCAGCAGGTGACTCGCTGGGCTGGTCACATGATGGACAGCTTGGAATAGCATGGGTTACCAGTATGCTTGGGTGATAACACGATAATATTGAATATCGCAATACATTTTTATTCAATTACGATATCAAGAACCTTTTTAAGTTATCAGAATATCGGCAAATAGTGATAAAAAAACATTGTGAGTCAAGTTCCATGAAATTCCATGGAAACAAAATTAGATTTTGGAAGTGAGAAACAAAGGCGAACTACTTCAGAAGTACATACATGCTCTGCAAACGAATTTGCAATTTATTGTGACGCTTGTAGAGGGGTACAGTGGTTATCGGCTCTAAAGCAATCATGCATGAATGAAAAAATAATCACGATGTTATCGAAAATCATGATACATGTTTGCCGATATATCGCGGATGAAGAAAAAGAAAAAAAAAAAAAATCGATATTGCCCAAGCTTAGTTACCAGTTGCCTGAAAAAGTCTGAAGATTTCGGATGAAATGTGGCTTAGTTACATAATTGTAAGTTCCATTATACATCTATTATACACTACCGGATGATTGAGAACATACATATACAGTGTTTGTCATTGTGTATCATTCTATGGATCAGAAATTATACTTTCATTCATGTTTTACCATGTTTACGTGTGACTGAAGTATCGGCTTAACCTAAATGGACAATCTGATTTTTCATCTTATTTAAGTAATTCAAGATTCTTGCTTCTATACTGTTTTCAACTTGTACATTCTCTTTCAAATTATTTTAACAGAGCTCTGTGTAGAAAAATATTTTGTTGACACATTTGATTCCCATTCACAGGTGGCCGTAAGCGGCACATCCCGTTCCGTCGCCAGAGGATGGATATAGACTGCACCGTGCCAGCAGATACTACCCACGCACCCCTATCAGACCCCCTGGCTGACAGACGGGGTGGTAGCCATACCCCTAATGACCCATACATAGCAGACTTGGTGAAGGTTGCAGATAACAGGGCAGGCACTCTGCAGAAGGAGGTGGAGAGGTTAAGTGCAAAGGAGGAGAAGAACGAGAAGATGATCAAGAGACTTACTCAACAGGTAAGTGGTAGTTCATTTGATTGGGAGCTAGTCAAGTCTAGTTTTGGAAGTTCACTTGTCTCAAGGCCAATAAGGGAGGAACATCTTCCCCCAACCGCAAATTATCCCCAGTTTCTGGCCTGGTCCCCCTGGATCCCCCTGGGTATTATAATGAGCTCATTATCTACGGGTCAATGCACATTGCTGGATACATCAGAAGAATATGCAGGAGTACTGCTAATCCCCTGGTAGGTCATGGATGATTCTTAATGAGCCAGTGGGCCCAGGCTCGACCTCTTGCATATTGCGATATATTCATGACCTCAGTGTAGTCTTCTGTAAATGTTCAAAGAGTGAAATCTCAGCGGGACTCGGCCACAAACGGGGCATAATTTGCGGTTGGGGGAAGAAGACCTCCCTAAGGTTACTCAAGGTGGGGGCTTTACAAGAGAAATAAACAATACATGTCTTAGAAAATATAGATATTTATTAATATTTCTTTTGAACTAAGGGAGATTAGAGATGGTGGGGACACAGGATGCAGGCAGGGAGTTCCAAAAGAAGAGAAAGTCTTGCAGTGCGAGAGAAGAAACTGGAAGCATAACCTCACAGTATTGGCCTTTGGGACAGAAACATTATAGGGATGTGAACAGAGAGCGGAGTATGTATTGCGCTCAAAAGTACGGTTTTACAGGTGCATTATTACACTGTATGTGAATGGGGGTTCGAATCCTGGCAGTGACCATTGTGTCCTTGAGTATGGTCCAAAAGTACGGATTTACAGGTGCATTATTACACTGTATGTGAAATGGGGGTTCGAATCCTGGCACCAGAATGTCCCGACATCATAATGGGGGTTCGAATCCTGGTAGTGACCATGGTAGTGACCATTGTGTCTTTGAGTACGGTCCAAAAGGTGCATCATTACACTGTATGTGAATGGGGGTTTGAATCCTGGCATCAGAATGTCCCGAGATCATAATGGGGTTTGAATCCTGACAGTGACCATGGTAGTGACCACTGTGTCCTTGAGCAAGACACTTTTACTGTATATTGCTTCTCTTTACCCAGGAGTACAAATGGGTACCTGTGATGGTAGAGGTTGATCTTTTGATTGAAAAAGCTTCTGAAGCACTACGGTAGCTCAGGGCTGTATACTCCGCAGAGAGCTGAAAATGATATTGGCCCACTGACCAGGGGTAATATGTTAAAGAGACAATATCGTCACGATCAGAGTAGTCTTTCAACAGGGCATGGAATCAGTGTCCTAGTTTAAGATGAACCCAGTGGCTGATAATTACTGGCTCATTTATGCAGCAGCAACGGTATTATTTTCAGTCATTGAGTTAATCTAAAAACTAGCACACCGATTCCATGCCCTGTTGATCATGACGATACTGTCCCTTTAAGTGTATTCAGATATTGGGAAATGTGCTTTATAAGAATTAAATATTATTAAAGCCAAGAGATTATTTACAAGGATAATTGCTTCAAGGTTGTGGAAGCCAAGCCACTATCAATTGCTATTTTCAAAAAAGCTAAATACAATGTGGAGTGTCGTGGCCGAGCGGTCTAGCTTACCGGACTCATGTTCTGGTGTTAGCAGCAGAATGTGGGTTCGAATCCCGGCCGTGACACTTGTGTCCTTGAGCAAGACACTTGATCATAATTGCTTCTCTCCACCCAGGGGTGAAATGGGTACCTGTGAGGGCAGAGTTGGTTGATTAGCCCTATATGCGCTGTAATGGCAGCAATTGAGCTGTATACTCCCCAGGGAGCCGAGATGGTTTCAGGAATGATTTATGAGCCTTATGAGCAGGGGTAATGATATAATGCGCCTTGAGCACCACTTAGTTGGTGGATACGTGCGCTATATAAGTCCACACATTATTATTATTATTATTATTATTATTATTATTATTAATGTATCAGATATTAAGAATAAAAGGACTCGTATAAAAGATGGATTCAAAATAGCTTTTTTAAAATAATTAATTTTAAGGCTGTGAGTTTTCGGTTATTTCAGGAACCGGATACCTGAAATTGGAAATCTTTGGATACTTGGGTACCCATAAACAATATTTGTAAAAACACATACTCCTGAATGTATAAAATAACCAATATGAACACAAGTTTCTCTTGTTTAATTAGAGTCATAATAAATGTGGACTTACTGTAATAATTTTTCCCGCCTCTATATTAAAAATGACTCGTACCATCCCCATTCCCCCAGAAACAATGTTAACCAAAAAAATCAGAGACTTCCATTTGTGTGGCTTAAAATGTTCAGTAAAATTTTTTGAAAAGTCGTTTATGGGTTTAATTGGAACCGAAAATGATTTTGGCCGATTTTGACCCTTGCAGTCGCATTAATATCATTTATCAACAAAGTACGAGAACAAAATAAATTACATAAATTTGTTTTATATCATTGATTTTTAAAATGGCTTTTAGAAGTTTTTATGTACGTACTATTCCCATAGCACTGTGCTTGGTTGCAATCTAATAAAATGACAATCTAAATTTTACTAATTAATTCTTTAATAAATATAATTTTCATTCCACAGATAATTTCTCACTTAAAAGAGAATCCATTACACTGGATAAATAGCTATTAATGATTTTATAATCACTTTAATTTTGTGAAGGGTATCGGAATATTAAATCTGTGTATTTATAGAGTATGCACATGTAAACAAAATATTCAACCCTTCTATGACTGCAAGGGTCAAAATCAGTCAAAATGTTGATATACTTGCCAAGGCTTATCTAATGCACTTAAAAGTCAAACACTGTCAAACCTTACGTGTAGTAAGTACATTTACAGGTCAAAACCGTTTTGGCATTATCTTGTATTGTTGAGGGTGGTCAAAATGACAGTCAAAAATCTGTGTGAACAGCAGTTGGTTCAACAGTCATAAACAGTCAGTTGACTGATTTTGACCACTCTATATCGCTACTTGCCACAAATGTTCAGCTACAGTAGTAGGGCTTTAATGCTATTATTTAATTAACTGAATGCTTACATTCAACTTGTTGCATCCCCACTACAGAAATGTCTTTGTTATATTGAACATTGCTGTGTGTTGCATACAGTACACACTGTACACATAAGGTCAAGGTGTTTGTTGCATTCAGCAGCTGTATCTGATGATGGCTGTCTGGAAATGATACAACCAGTCATTTCCTTCCGTACTAAATAACTTGAACACATTGAAATTTAGTAGCTAAAAACAACAGTTTTTTGTTTTTATATAAGTGTGAATTGAAATCATTTAGATAAAAATATAACCTACCACTTATACTCCAAGAAGTGGTGAACAGCTGGTGTTTGTATATAACTGCTAACCATACTGTACACACTAGTAATCCCTATTCAAATAATGGAACCTCCCTCACAACAGTTACCAGGCAAGCCACTCTTTACAACCCCCTCAAGAACTGACCTTTGATCAGCCCAATTCATATGCAAATGAGGATTTAAAAATATCCCACTGTGATTGGATCATTGTAGTTATTGGCAAGTTGACTTTGTTGAATGAAGGGAGCCTGGGTCAGTGTCAAAAGTGGGGATTACTAGTAGTTAGATATGGGTATGTACACATCTATACAAGGATTTTGGGGGTAGGTACTGGGTCAACTCATTAACATAAAGGTCAATACTTCATTGATAAGCGTGCCCAGCCTGCTACACACAGCTAGCTGTTAGCTCAGCCGTTAAAAAGGTTTAAACCTGCCCACTCAAAAGCAGTACTAGAGGTACCTCATTTCTTGAGTGAATTTGTTTTTAAGGAGACAGGAATTGAGGCTTTTCTAGGTTCAGAATATGATCTGTTGACAGTTTTTACCTGACAAATATGGCTGATTTTTCCAAGAAGAAGACAAAATTTAGAAGGGTAAGCTCATTTGAATGACTATGGATGAATGAACTCATTAGTATTCATTCACCTGTCTTGTATAGGTAATTGCATTAGTATTTTTGTCCATACACCTAATAAACATTGTTGTGATAACAAATTTATGCTTTCATAAATTGTTGATAATGGTATTAAAAAAGAGGAATTTTTACTGCTTTATATTTACCATGATTTTATGTAATTTAATTAAGTCCATCACGTGCATTAATGTATGTGGTGAGTTGATTATATTTTAAAATCTTATTTAAGGCAAAATTTAAATTAATCAATATTATGTAACCTGTAAAATGTCATGTGTCATAATACACGTTTAATGTCATTGTCAAAAAGCTTAGGCCTTTATTTTGTAGGCTCTCAAAATTTGTTTGAACAAAATTAGTTATGTGTGTGATACAATTAAATTAATATACAGGATTCAACAATATGTTACATGAATAATTAAATATGTACTCGAGTATATAATATCTGTTCACTGTATACTGAATGCATGACTTTTCAGTAGAGCTATTACATATATTTATCAGCATGTTTTATGTACACTATGATTTTCAATTTGATAATTGAGCATAATTCTTTATACCTCGGTGTAATATTTATTTCACTTTCATATGAAACACAGCAAGTTATTTATTATTACAATTTGCCATAATGTTCCTAATATAATTATCTGACCAATAATTTCTAATCATTGGCTGACAGATGATGGATGGGTAATTGTTGACATGAGGCAATTAAATACAGTGCTGTTTATTTTTATATTGATCCCACATTATGTAGTAGGCTCAAATATTAAATATTAGGAATAATTCTAAACCATACTGGTTTGATTTGCTTTGATTAGGAAGTTAAGTTTTCATGGAATTGGCATTTTAGTTTTATTTATTTATTATTTCAGGTTTTTATAAAAACCAATAACATGCAAAGAAAACCAAAGAAACAGTTTAAAAACAGAGCCTTGGATTGCTCCAAAGCGAAACAAATCACTATCTAAGATGCTCCCTAGTACTTTAATAATTATTTTTAATGCACAAACACGCAGAAGAGTTTTCATTTTGCCTCACATAATACCTCAATGCTTTTACATATAGTGTATTCTTTGAATATGCAGTCATCCAGGAACATGCACATTCTCAATTACACCCTCATGATCAGCAGGTCTTGTGTGAATGCCGTTTTCACAAACTTCATTGTGTTTTTTTTTTTTTGAAGGGCAGCTGAACTAAACCTTGTCTTTTGTGTCATTGTTCCTGGTTTGGAGGGGGGGGGGTCCTTTCTCATACAGTCATATGTCATATTCACCCTGTACATTGTGTGTAATGCCATTTTCGTTATGTGTACAAAAAATAAATCTTTTTAAAAACACAACTGGCAGCTGTAATAAAATAATTTACATTGATGTACAACATGTGTACAGTGTATGTGCTTATGTACTATAAAATGTTACTCATTCTGTTAATCATTCTGGTCGTCAGGGGAGAGTTACATGATAGCACAAACAAATCACGTTTATAAATACACTTCCCGTGTCATTCAGTTGTACGTTCATCATGTTGGTGACAATGAATTACACACACATGCACCGTCATTATGCAGCTTTACCATTGTGATTACTCTTGGGACAGGGGCTTGTACTAATGATATTGACTTTTAATCCTTTCGTTCTTTATCAACAGGTTGAAACACGGGATAACGAGATCAATCGTCTCTCTCGTCAGTTAGAAGGAGGGCGTCCCTTTGATGTGGTGTCAACTGAGGCCAAAAACAGAAGCAACGAGAGACTTATATCGCATCTTAATGTCCAGGTTCGTAACATAAAAGAAGTTACTCATTTATGCCATCATTTCAATGTGGCGATATCGGAAATTCTAATTAAGCTGGGCTTATATCAGACTCTTTGGACAGGTCATTATACAACTGGGTTAGAAGACCATTTTTATCTAATTTAAGATCGTAGAGATGAACAAAAAAAAAGAGCCCAACAATATGTTTTCAAACATATGGTTGGCACTTTTTTAAATTTTGGCTGAGCAAAGTTCAAATGTCTTTATCATACTTTGGAGTGCCATGGTCAAGCGGTTTGGTGCATCGGATTTGTGTTCCGATGGCCGAGTCATCAGAATGTGGGTTTGAATCCCAACTGCGACCATGGTGCTTGTGTCCTTGAGCAAGACACTTTACCATAATTGCTTCTCTCCACCCAGGGGTAAATGGGTACCTGTGAGGGCAGAGTTGGTTGTTGTGTTTGATTAGCCCTATATGTGCTGTAATGGCAGCAATTGAGCTGTATACTCCCAGGGAGCTGAAATGGTTTCAGGAATGATTTATGAGCCTGATGAGCAGGGGAAATAATATAATGCGCCTTGAGCACCAGTTTGGTGGATACGTGCGCTATATAAGTCCACTTTATTATTATTATTATTTTGATAGCAAGCTTAACAATATGCAGCCAAATGTTTTCTAAAGCATACTATTTTCTTTATCCACGATATTTCCTTTTCTCTTTGCCATTTTCCCCCAGTCTTTGTGCGTGTCAGATTCCCTTTCAAAGTTTCCATTTACTTACCTTCAAATATGTTCTTCTAATACTGGCTGCTAGGAATCAACTGGCTTCAGGCGATCTTACCCATCAGACTACCACTGTGCCTGTGTGCCCATTAACTTTCATGTCCACGTGCCTACACAAAATGGATGGTCACAGTGCTCATGTCATTGTCATCCAGAGGTAGACCAAATTTGACACTGATCAGATTGGGTGGTTTTGTATCCGTGTGCTTTGTCTAATAAATGTTGTAGTGAATGATTGTGGTTCTGGCATGTAGGTGGCATGTGAAGTTGAGCTTACATAACGTGTACGTTTAGTCATTTCAGTTTTGTACGGCCAGTTTGTTGAATATGCATTGTAACCAGTAGCCATCCCCATCCTCCATCTCATATCTGAACAAATGTTAAAACTTTTAACCCTCCTACAATCGGTGCAATGTTTGAAACAACCCATTCAGGCCACTCCAAGCCATTAGCTGTTGCCAGTGGCCTCCAATGGTTACCCTTCTGTGCACTGTCACACCACTGAGATTACATGGCAAGGTGGTCTCCCATTGATACATTGCAGGCCATACTAATATGTTCAAACATTTACAGTGGCCTTGGGTGACACACAGTTGATTTTGTAAGATTACTTAGAAAGGACAGCAGGCTTGTACATGTATGTACTGAAGGTTGCTCAAGAACAGAATTTAGTGGATCGGAGTGGCCTCCATGTGTAGGAAGGTTAATGGTGAAGAGGATAAATAAGACTAATTGCGGTGACACCATGTGAAATTCTCTATTGAGTAGTAATTAGTTTTGAAATGAACTGGAGGTTGCAACTTGACGTTTCGATCAGTATGCTCTGATCGTCTTCAGGAGAATGCTGGATTCTGGGAAATGCTGCTGCTTAAGTAGGCTGCTGGAGGATCACGCGATGGCTGGATGCTGGATGATTAGTGCGTTGAGGCGTGCAGGCAGGAACTGTTGGGACTGGGATCCTAGGAGTGGGGGGAGGGGAATGTCTGCTCACTGAACTGAATCAGTTGTTAACAAGCACAGGGGGAGGGAGGGTGGTTGACTTAGGATGTAGGGGATCCCTCAGTTAGGGGTGGGTTGTGGACTTTGGATATATAGGGTTGCCTTTGAAATCTTCCTGTCTAAAAAGCTCATCTAGATTATCTGCATTCTAGCAAGATCAGCAGTCGATTCCAGGTGTGAAAAAAGAGTTATTAAAAGCAGAGCATACTTATCAAAACGTTGAGTAGTAACCAACCGGTTCTTTTCAGAACTATTTACTAAAAAGAGTTTCTACATGGTGTCACCGCAAACAATTTTTACTTAATAAACAATTCAGGTTTTAAAATCTGCAATTTTTCAGTTTCAATTTTCATTTAATTAGCTGTGGCTGTTTGGACTAAATGTATTTACATCATATGTTTTACTTTGCACAGTTTGAAAAACTAATAATTAAACTAACAAGTTGTAAACCTACAGATTGACTACTTGCAACAAGCCAACCGCGATGCTGAGCGACGCCTCCGTGAGTCCACCATCGCTCGTGACAACGCCAACCAGAACGTCATTGAGCTGACTGAGAAGAACGAAGAGCTTGCAAGCGAGCTCCGTAACGTTGACCGCCTCGCCCACAAGCTGCAAGCGGACAGGAACAGTGTGATCCGGGCAGCCGATAAGGATGTCACCGAGGCAAAAGTGGAGCTACAAGAAACGTCCAGGGAGGTGAAGACATTAGATCGTGAGCTGGAACAGCTAAGACAGGTACTGTCAGGAAAAGTTCTTGTATAATCTAAATTTATGTATTTGAAAAAAGGTAATAACATGCATGCATAACTCATTATAATTAAGGTGTTGTGTAGGGAAAATAGCTGTTGAAAATTTCAGATTGATGAGAATTTGTATATCTACGAAAATGATGAAGTAAATATTCCATTCTACCCGTCCATCTTTCAGGAGAACAAGAATTTAATTGCCGATATAGAGCAGTCAAATCTTGAGCGCTCCCTGCAAAACCAGGAAACAGGGCGGTTACAAGATATGTTGATCCGCGTCCAGGATGACAAGCAATGGCTAAGTGAGAAAGTCAACAAGCTCACGACAAATGGCACGTACCCAATTTCCAGTGTTTCTAATCCCATATGTATAAATCTCTGACGAGGTTTCTTATTGAAATCATTTGTCCGAAAACTTGATGTTGGGATATAAATATGGAAACCGTTTTTTTTCAACAGAGAGAGAACTTGTTCTTGAGCTTGAACGAATCAGAAACAAAGCTGGTGGTAAGATTAAGACAAAATCCCCGTCCAAGATGGACACCTACCTCAAGACCCTTGAGGAGGAGAGAGATTACTACAAGGGAGAGGTGGATGTCCTTAATAAGGTGCTGAAAGGTCGGAACCTGTCGGGGTCAGTGTCCCGAGGCCGGAGTCCAACAAGGTCAAGCCGGTCAGCTAGTCCGTCAAGGACACCCAGCAAGCTGGATAAGAAAGTGAGTATAGTCTTGACTAGATTGAAGTTCTAAATATTCCTAGATAAAAATTAAGTATTTAAAAACAATTTGTGTATCCATTATTTATTACCATGATTTTGAGAAGTCTTCAAATTTTTAAGTTTTGAACGTAAAATGAAACGCAGACCAATGTAGACTGAATGATTTTAAACATCCTAAAAAGTTCACTAACAGTCCTATTATATTTATCCTGTTTTCTAATTCTTCTTCCACTAGTCTGCTGCCCACTATGAAACCATAATGCGTGTCTTAGAAGATGAGAAGAATTATTACAAGCGAGAGTATGAGATGCTAAGAGTTCGCTCATCTACGAGTCCCAAGAAGGCCATAGTGTCTCCCCCAACACGGGACAGGGTAAAATAAACTTCTCTTAATTTACACTTGCTTGTATCAGTTTGGCGGGATTAGGAAGGGATATTTCACCTTCTGTCACAGATAAACTCAGATAAACTGACACAGTATATACACCACACTTTTGAACAAATCTGTGGTCTCTCCCTTGCGTTGACCTCACAGTTTGACCTTTATCCTAATCTGACCAATCTCCTTTGCTTGCAGAGTGTTGCCGAGGAAACGGAGATAATCAAACTAAGAAGGGAACGGGATGAGCTGCAGTCGCTCCTTGATAAATTTGAAAGACATCTTGCAGAGGTAGATATCGAAAAATAGTCATTGAGCAATTCTGTACTCCATTGTATTTCTTTAAACAAATGAACCACAAATCATCTTCTAGTGATCCCCAGACTACTGCTTCCAAGGTTGTATCAAAACATGGGGCATGATCCCTGGCGAAACAGCATTCGGGTAGAATGTCGTATCTGACCACCACTTTTTCTCATTCAATATAACCAATAATGTAATGTTGCCTACCTAGTAAGATGGAGAACATATGGATGATGATGGACATATACTTTAAATTATTCCAGGATATTTATTTCATGAAAAATCAGGCATTTTTGGTATACGATGACTTCCTCAGTCATGTCAGTCTGATCTTGCCAACTCCCCTGTTAGTGACCAACACAGTCATTGTACATGCGCAGTGGCAACTATAATAGGATCCTTTTATTTTCTGAAGGGGAGGATTTTTTTAGAAGGGAAATAAAGTCCGAAAATAAATGATTTTAAAGATAGTTTTCGCTTTCTGTACCCCCAAAAATCGATAGAATCATTTCTTAACTGGTTAGTGGTTGCAAAAAAATTCCAAAAAAACCTTTAAAAGTGGCGGACGGATATGACATTCTTTCATTTAATGACTTCTGACTGGCGCCCCCGAACAAAGATATTGACAAAATGGGGAGACCACCAACATAGGGATAAATGGCTCAGTTTGGTAGAGCAACTGCACGTTAACCCGGAGGGGTCATCTACTCCATAATCACCTTTTTCACCTACATAAAATCTTTTACAGATTCAAGCAAATGTTAAAGTCTTGACTGGTGAAAGAGACAAGACCAACATTCTGTATGAACAGGTAAGGGGTAAACATTTCAGAAAAATTCCTTTTCCCATACAAAAATTTAAAAAAATAAAATAACATTTTCAAGTTAAATTGTCCCCCTTTAACCAGTTCGTTTCGGATGCCGTGTATACACGCAATTTTTTTTTGTACAGCGGATCGGAGAGCGTCTAAACACGCATTCCGATTTTTGTGTGTGTCACCGGGAGACTTGTCAATACGCCACACGTGGCGTGCCGTCGTGGCGGCTGACGTGTATACACGCAATCGTTTCTCGGAGTCCATGGGGTCACGGTTCGGTGGCCCCGGACAAAATGCACTGCAAATACTGAACGAGTTCACTCTTTTTGCCTAATCCCTTTATCCAAGACCTGTTCCTTTGACGTACCAGCCAAGCATTTGTAAAGACGGATTTATATCCATTGTTTACGAGGCATTCGATCTCTCTCCAGGTATGCCGTCTTTTCGACCAGGCGCTGGTCGCTAATAGGCCGTGGCATCGGAGCTTGTCAACGGTCTAATTGTGCTGAACAAACACAACCGTAATTAAAAAACTAGCCATTTAATTCTCGAAATGTCAACGAGTAAAGGTGTTTATTTGGTTGTCCGAACTTAGTTTCATTGACAAAAAAAAATATTAATGGCTAGAAATTTGTTCAGATTTTTCACTGAAAATTTAAAAAAATAAATATTCCCGACGTCAACTGGTTAAAACACACTCGTTTATTTAACTTCTGTCTCCAAGGTTATAAGGTCGTCAACTCCGGTGACTTCTCAGTAAAAAATGGTGGATAAAGCATCACATCATGGTCCTCTACAATTTAAAAGATATTTACCAAAACACAAGAGTACATTTTTCCAAATGTATTTCTTTATAAATAACTTCATTGAAAAGCTCATTTTCAATAATGGTTTTCAAAATGAAACATCACTTGTTACAAATTTCATAAATAACATTCCTTTTTAAATAAACTTTTAAACAAATGTTTAAATAACTTTACATTGTTTGCGACTTACGATGTTTCCTCCGAACGTCTAACTTCTAATTGCTGTTCTCAGCCGCCTCCATCTGCTGCTCCAACCAAAATTGTGGCTCAAAAAAAGAAGCCGTTAGGCAGCCTGAAAATCTACTACTATATTTCTGGCTTTGTAAAAAAGCGTTGCAGAGCAAAGCTAGCTATATAAAAATTGTTGCGTGGCTCTGGTGAGATTCACCTTGGCATTCAACACAGCACTGTAATATTCACTCCTCTCTCTCTCTCTCTCCCTCTCTCTGACAGAAAGCTATCTGAGCACCCTGTCACTCCCTGAACATGCATTTATACCCAGCACCCAACTATTTACATTTAAATTAACCTCCAGTTTTATCCTGCATACCTCAGTAAATGTGTACATTCCTAAGGTTAGCATAAACACAAAAGAAAGGGAAAGTAGTGACTCCTGGACCTATATTCATATTCAAGTGGCAATCATTAGCATAATAAAGAAAGTTCATGACCTGGGAGTAGAAACATAAATATTCATGACTCTTAAAGGGCATTCCAAACCAGTATACTGCTGAGAGCTTCTATTACCACTATTATTAAAATAAAAATCCTGTTCAATGAGATGAATTCTGACAGCAAGAATAATTTGCTGTGTAGTACATAGACCGAGTACCTTTATTTCAATTTTTGTTCACAGAAATGTTAAACAGATTTCAATCCTTTGCAAAACATAAATTAATTTAAATTACGATCAACTCTTACACTTTATGATTTCATCTGTAATTCTATAAAGAAAAAGTGTCTTTTTATGTTGAAATGGCTTTACACTTACTGACCGGAAAGCGAGACAACCCCAGCATGGCTTCCCTGGCCCCTGTGATTGAAAATTTAATCCTGTGTGTGTTATGCAAACCCTTAACCAGTTCGCGTCGGGAATAAAAAAGTTTTTCTGGGCCCCTGTGCGGGTTTCTTTTTCCCACACACAAGTTAATGGAAGCTTCCACAGCGCATGGCCACGTCTTCCGAGCATGTTACCGTACACGCATGGCTGAACCGAGCATGCATACAAATATAGGAGTTTCCTATGGCGTGTATAGACGCTCTCCGATCCGCGGTGCAAAAAAAAATTGCGTGTATACACGGCCTCCGACGCGAACTGGTTAAGAAATAACTGAATCTATAAATATGTTGATTTACCCTTGTGTGACTGCAAGGGTCAAAACCAGTCAAATTGTTGATATAATTGCCACGGTATATCTGGTGCACTTAAAAGTAGAACACTGTCAAACCTTACGTGTAGTAAATACATTTACAGACTAAAATGAGTCAACCGTTTTTGACTGGTATTGTTCAGGGTGGTAAAAACCAGTCCAAAATGTCCCTGTGTGCACATTTGGGTCAACAGTCAACACAGGCAGTTGACTGGTTTTGACCTCTATAGCTACTTGCCACTAAAGTGCAGATATAGCTGGAGGGTTAATCGTGTTATTTTCCCCCATTCAGGCCAACAGCGAGTTGCAGAGACTGAGACGAGACTTGGTCAAATCTCCCAAGTCATCCCGTGCCTCTTTAGCGGCTCAGTCCATTCTGCAACGGGTCGAGCTAGAGAGGGACGAGGCCCTAGCTGACCTTAGAAGAATGGTCACTGAGAGGGACAGCCTAAGAGAGAGGTTAAAGGTCAGTCCTTCAAAGGAAATCCTTCAATAAGACATTTTCTTTATCATGATGAAAAAATATGTATGAGTTAATTCTGTTCATACCTCTATTTAAAAGGTGTATATTTGTAGTAATCCTTGCTAGGGCTGTATTAGTTGTGAATTTTCTTGACATTGTCATTTTCATGAGCCTGACGTGATGAAATGGATTATTCTTGAGAACTATTGACAACTGTTTTTTTTTCCCATCTAAACTGATTTGGGGGTCGTGGGTTTGAATTCCACCAGAGTCACCAGGCGCAGATCCAGGCAGTATACAGTGCTTTATACATACGTCAGTGTAAGGGCAAAATCAATTCAACTGTATACTGATCACTCTGTTCTTGTGTACAGATTTCTACTGATGGTCATCTTGGTGAAAAGGCACGACTTGAGCAGAAAGTAGAGGACCTTGAAAATGCTGTAGAAAATGTAAGCAAATCTATATTTGCATATATTTGATGTCTTAGTGTTTGACCATATTTATCACAGCGTTGGTCGACTAGAGAAGTCACATTTTTATTGTTGGAAGCCTGTACTGCTTACCATTTACAGCACCTTTCTATATTTGTCCATACAGGCTGAACAGGATTGTAGCAGCCTGCAGTCCCGTGTTTTGTCTTTCCAGGCTATGATTTCTACTTTAGAGGAGCAAGTTCGATCTCAAACACTCAGGATTGAAGAGGCTTATGAAGAGTCGTCTCAACACAAAGCAACTTCCACACAGATGAGGTAAAGTTAATGCTTTGATCAATGAAATATCTCTCTAAAAAGTAATGCACACACTCACACTAAACAAATTAGTGTAAACATATTGCTCTCTCATGACCAATACTTTTACATTGATTTTTGGTAAGAAATTGTGAATTTACTGTCTGGTGTTCTAGTTATCAGAGTTGGTTTGCTTCATAATCTGTAGATTAGTTGCAGAGCAAGCAGAAACCTCACTGGATGATCATCAACGAAGGCTGAATCAACGCTCGGGAGAATTGCAAGCAGCTGAAGAAAGGAGCGTAAGACTTGAAGAACGTATCAGTAAGTGTCTATGTTTCTCTTTAACTGATGATGCTGTTTTGTTCATGGAGTTTCTTAGTAAATCTTATAACTACTTTCATTTTAAAACTTGTCTTCAGATGTGGTGAAGCATCTTCACAAGACAGTGAACACACATGCCATAGGGAAGGAGATATACTTCAGAATACCAAAGGAAACAATATATTCATCAAAAATTCTAACGAAAAGTATCTGAATTACGTACATGAATTTCTAAAATGGCCCAAATTTGTTCACATTCTCTCCAGCTGATTTGACAGTGACCACCAGCAGTCTACGAGATGAGGTCCGGCATCTTCGCGGGACAGTGAGCTCCCTCGACAGGGAGAAAGACACCCTTCAGAATGTTGTTGATGAAAAGACTGAGAAGATAGCAAGTTTGGAGCATGAAGTAGCTGGGAGAGGGCGGAGTCTTAGCGACACCCGTGCAACAGTGGAAGATCTACAAGAGAGGCTTGAGTAAGGAATAAATTCAATGATTTTGGTTTGGGAAAACTTTGAAACAGAACATTTAGTTTAAATGTTCCTACAGGCCTTGTAGTCCATGATTAGTTTTTAATTTTATTTATTTGTGGACATTTGGTTTATCATCATATAGCAAATATAGAAAAATTGAAGGGCCAAAACAATTGTACAAATCATACAAGTCATTGCTGATAATTACAGACTTACAAATGATGAGCTCGGCAGTAAAGATCGTGAGGTGCGCAGTTTACGCAGACAGCTAGACTCCTCACGAGATGAGTTGACAGAGACGGTGAGAGGTCGAGACGCGACCATGAGAGAGAACCGGCGGCTACAAGAAGACCTAGCAACAATGACAAGGGAAAATCAGGTACAGTGGTTGAGGTTCCCAAGGGCTTCATGCTTGGGTTGAGGTTCCCAAGGGCTTTATGCTCGGTCCACAGAGTAGGGAAACTCATTGCCCTCAATCTCTGCTCAATGTTCTGCCAATTGATAATTTCAAACATACATGCAAAACAGTAACTTTATGTGATTTGAAGTGGTTTGCATTATCTTAAGTTATTATTCCCCAGAATGAATTAATTCAATGGTCAGCTATCATATCTTCTAATAAATCAAAATGTACACAAGCATTCGACCATTTTTGTTTTAACATCATCAACCTGCTTTGTTGTACTTTTATATTTTACCATTGTCTTTCTTCTTAACAGGCTATAAATCATGAACTTGAGGAGGCAATAGAAGAAAGAGAAACTCTCAAGGAGCATATACAGGAATACATAGCTGAAGTAGCTAGGATTGAGGACCTGTTAGCTGCAAAGGTAAAATGATTGGCTTATTTGGGAATGAATGAGTACATAGTTCACCATCCCTCCTCCCTAATTGGGCAATCGACAGCTGTTAATCTCTGACTGACCAAGTAGAGGTTGGCATTGTGTTTGTAAAAGCCTCTGAAGCGTTGCTACGGTTGCTCTGGGCTGTATGCTCCCCAAGGAGCTGAGAAAGATTACAGGGATGATATTGTCCCAGTGACCAGGGGTAATAATGTAAAGCACATTTGAGACATTATGTAAAATGTGCTATATAAAAATGTTATTATTATTATTACCAGCTAGCATGCTTTGTGTATAATGCTTGTATTATAGAACACTTTTATTGCAAACAAGCTTGCCAAACAAATGGGCTATTTGTATATGTGTTATTTGGAACATAACGGACTTGACAAAGCAATTACCCCCATGTGTGTTATTGGAAGGCTTTATGCCACAAATTCCTCCAAGGAATGGACAATGATGGAAAGAGATGAGCAGAATTCTTATCTGAGAAGATTTACAAAATTGAAAGCTATCGTGGTAGAAGATAAGTGTGATATCAATACGAAGATACAAGTTGGAAGAACATTTGCAAAACCAGTGGAAGATGGATGTGCTTATAAAAAGATTGCATGTTGATTGCCATCGTCTCAGAAAACAATATAAAACCAATGATATGTCTTTGTCTCCCCTACAGGAACGTGAGAATAGAGATCTACTGGAGAACTACCGCTCAGCTACCAGCGAGGCTCAGCGGTGGGAGACAGAAGCATCTCAACGCTCTGGGGAGTCATCCACCGTTAAGATTGAGCTGATGACTAGAGATTCAGAGATAAAAAGACTACGGGAGAATTTACTTCACCTGGAGAGGGACGTTCAGCAGGTAAGATTTATAAGGTGGAAACGAATGTCTAAAAAAGATACAATTGTATGTGCCACTATAGGTAGGAGTTTATAAAACGGGTCCCTACAACGAGCCCCAGCTCTGCTCTGAAGTGAATTGGTTATTAAAGGCACAGTATCGTCATGTTCAAAGCAGACTCTCAGAACAGGGCATGGAATCGTTGTCCTAGTTTAAGATGAACACAGTGACTGAAAAGTGCTGGCTCATTTATGCAGCAGGAACGGTAGTATGACCTTATCATGTGGGGTATTATTTTCAGTCACTGAGTTAATCTAAAACTAGCACTCTGATTCCATGCCCTGTTGATCAGGACAATATTGTCCCTTTAAGCTGGCAAGCTGTTCACATCAAACACTCCATTTCATAAAGTGCGACTCTATTTTCTAAACCATTTATAGGCAATTTTATCCTGATTAAATGGTGGTTTTGATGAGCTGGTTGTAGTTTTTATAAAATTTTTAAGGCCCATTTACACATATGCAACTCTGTAAAAACACACAATTCATCAATGACTGTGTTCACACATACGTGACAGAAACATTTTATTTCACAAACTATGAGGCTTTAGAATCATGGGACAAAGCCACACCACTGTTCAAATTGAATTTTCAGTATAAAGGACACGACCTTTGAGACGGATAAAATATAGATTATTTTGATCCACAACCCCGTGTCACTATCTGAATCAACTCAAAAGCATTCTCTCCGTTTTAATTCAAAATCTTGCACAGCACATATCCACTGAGCAAGCTTACGAGCTACAGGTTTCCAGTCTAACCAGGTCTCTCGCTAACATGGAAGAAAGTATACGACAGCTGCAGAATGAGAAAGGATCCCTTGTTCAGGATCTGACTGCGGTGAGAGATCTCTGTGTCAAACTAGAGAATACAAAGGAAGTGATGTCACGGCAGCTGACAACGAGAAACATCGACACTGAACAGGTATTCCTGACAGATGTCATACCCCAAGACCGATAATACATCCAATCAATCAATATAGAAAACAATTAATTTAATATTGCCCTACACCAACGTGTGTATAGCACTGTATACTTAGAGTGTCTGTGAAAAAACTTCACAGGCGACTCAGGCGGGGATTCGAACCTACAACCTTCTGCTTACTAGTGCAGACATCTGAACCTCTTGACCACCGAGCTTTCCCGATGACGATTGGCCGGCTAGAATCCTATATAGCAGCGAGTTCCGCGATGTCTATAGGTTGATGAAATTCTTGTGTCGGGTGATAAACAATTGATTTAATTTTGCCCTATAGAAAACATTTTGCAAAGAAAGAAATTTTCAAATAATCAGCGAATAATGGCTGAAACTTTTGTATATTCTGATACCAAGCTTGAGTCAAGTGTAGATGACCTGAGACGAGAAATTGAGATGCTGCGCAATCAGGTCGTCACCGAGAGAGCATCGGTGCGGAACTTGGAAACCCTTCTGTCCAATAATCGTGAGAAAGAATTCCAGACTCAGTTGGACAGTCAGGAACAGAGATCTGAGATTCAACTTGTTAAAGACAGATTGGCACTAGCTGACAGCAAAGTGTAGGTTGATAAGCATAAATTCACACTAAAATAAGACTAAATTATGTTTGAAAAATCTCTTACAGTTTAACCCCTTGTTACAGCCCATTATTTGTACATGCTATTTCTTTGTTTACAATTTCTGCCACAACAGAAGTAGTGCTCGGACAGTTAATCGACCGAAACTGCAATAACTGTTTAGAAATTTTCAATTTTGGAAGTTTGCCACCCTTTTGGTTGTTTTGCCGCCCTTTTTGTTGTTTTGCCGCCCTTTTTGTTGTTTGCCGCATTGGTTATTAAATAATCATTACAGGAAGTTTATTGATGCTTTTTGATTGAAAATGTATCACATTGTGTCATTTGCCAATCATGTAGTTCATGTGGCCATCAGGTGCTGACTTTCGGTTAACCTGTTAACTGACCGGTTAAACGGTCAGCAAACTGACCGGTTAAATGGTCAGCAAACTGACCGGTTAAACGGTCAGCAAACTGACCGGTAACTCCCATAGTTTACAATGTCATACTTTTCTTATACATGGTTTGCTACGAAAATTAAGGTGAGCTCATCAGTTCAAATTATAAACAAATGCAACCCATTATGAAAACCGTTATTAATGATGAGCAATAAGTAAGCATCTACACTAGTTGATATTGACAATGTCATACATTTTTTATACATGTTATGCGCATCAGGTTTTAAAAACAAATAAAGGCAGATCATGTTTTCTCAGAAAAGAAAAATCACACAAGAATTTGAAGGATATATGCCATATAAGTTGTTCTGTCATACCTTTTTACTCTACCCATCTCAGTCAGAGCCAGAGTCGTGAGCTTCAGACACTTAGGTCTAGGGCAGCTCAGCTTGAGGCAGACTTGGAGAAAGTCAGAAGACAGCTGACCAGTGAGCGCTTTGAGAAGTGAGTATCAGTTTTGCATCTCAAAGCCCCAGAGTGGAAAACAGTTTTCCTCAATATGTAAAGTTTCTGAGGAAATATTGAACTTTCTTGATGACTTTTTGTTAATTTTTAACCATGGTTTTAAAGATGGTACTGTTTGAAATGTTTTAACATAAGATGAGGTATTTTAACCCCTGCCTGTTGATTGATTGTTCAATATCATTCAAATGGTTTTGAATGATAAAGGTACTATGCCAGCGTGTGTTATGCTTGCTAAATAGTACTGTGTGGTGAATGCAGTGCATGGTACTGTTTTCCATTCAGCTAATCCACCATTTATAAACTGTTGTGTAGTTTTTAATGGTCCGAGTCATCTTGCTGGAAACTTGTACCAGAAGTTGGAGCGTTAATAACAATATTCAACAGAATGGCTTTGAAATTCATTATTGTGTTCCCTATTTGGCTGATTCGTTAATGAAGAGTTTACTTCTCATATAAATGTTACTATCAGAGAGAGAATATCTCAGGAGTTCCGAAGATCCACCCTTTCCCCAACAACTGTTGACAACACAAGCTTCACTAGAACCTCACTGATGACCAATCACACTAGCTCTAGCAGAAGATCATCAAGTCCTCACAGGCCGTCTTCACCAACCAGGAGGTCACTCTCACCAAGCCGGTCAGGTCGGAGGTCACCTGAGAGGTCAATACTGAAGTCATCACCAGCATACAGGTCATCGTCGCCGGACAGAAGTATGGTTGAGTTTAACAATTTTCATGGTTTTGAAAATGGAGTTCAGCACAATAGTGCTGACAAGGACCCGGGTCATATTATGGTGCCCCAGTTAAGTTTATCGCGGTTGGTGAGTGGAAAGTTTTGGAAAATTGGAGAGTCAAGAGGTTTTGAAAAAGTTCACTAGTTCTAGAAATTCTTTCATATTTTCCAATCTTATGTGACATGACTTATTCTCCTCTTGTACTCCGGTCTTGGACTAATTTTCATAGAGTTGCTTAAGCAGAAATGTCTTATTTGTTGCATTTGGTAAGCAAAATAAGATAAGGTTACCAGTCAAAATTGATATGCATTGTGCAGCACTTTGGCTGGTAACCAATGAAAGAATGTTAAGAACACATTTCTGCTTAACAACTTTTTCAATTAGCCCCTGGTGTGATCTCAGTCCTTGCATGCACTCTTGTAATAAGCTCTATTTAAAAAATTGTATGATTCTTAACCAGTTCACGTCGGAGGCCGTGCATACACGCAATTTTTTTTTGCACCACGGATCGGAGAGCGTCTAAACACGCCATAGGAAACTCCGGAATATTTGTATGCATGCCCGGTTGACGTGGCAACGAGCCGAGTGTACAGTGACATGCTCGGTAGACGTGGCCATGCGCTGTGGAAGCTTCCATTAACGTGTTTGTGTGGGAAAAAGAAACCCGCACAGGGGCCCAGAAAAACTTTTGTATTCCCGACGCGAACTGGTGAATACTGAAAACATTTCATGGAAATCCATGGTTTTTTTTATTTTTTATTATTTCATGCATCCTGAAATAACATAAATCTAATCTAGAGCGGTTACATACATGTAGTTAATACGTGTTAATACAAATCTTAGCTTCCAACTAATCACACTTACTTATTTACTGGTCATTTGGTTGAAATGATACACCCATGATGTGCAAACTCAATACAAAAACAAGAAGCATCATCGCCAAGCTGGGAAATGGCCGATGTCTCACACAAACATTGGTTTCTTATCAACTTTACAGCCATTAACTGATGGTTCAGTAACTGTATCACATTCATTTCCATACTCTCCAAAAAAAATTTTTTACACAAAAGGTGTTGAGGTTGTACATATAAATTGAATCAAGCAGTCGGGATTTGAACCCGTAACCTTCTTGTTGTGGATCAAGTACTCTCATTGCAAATACAGAGCATTAACTACCAGACGAATACTTTTTGATGAGTAAGAGTACAAAAAAATGTACTCGAGTACGAATATGAGTATAAGTATGAGACTCTAACTCTGTAGTTGCAGTTGAGTACATTTTTATGAGTACGAATACAGAAACATGTACCTGACTAGGAGTATGAGTGTGAGTACGAGTATAAGTACGAGTACTCTAACTCTGTAGTTGTACTTGAGTAGTTTATCACGAGTACGAGTATGAGTATTATAAGTATGAGACTCTAACTCTGTAGTTGTAGTTGAGTACATTTTTATGAGTACGAATACAGAAACATGTACCTGACTAGGAGTATGAGTGTGAGTACGAGTGTGAGTACGAGTATAAGTACGAGTACTCTAACTCTGTAGTTATACTTGAGTAGTTTATCACAAGTACGAGTATGAGTATTATAAGTATGAGACTCTAACTCTGTAGTTGCAGTTGAGTACATTTTTATGAGTACGAATACAGAAACATGTACCTGAGTACGAGTATGAGTGTGAGTACAAGTATGAGTGCGAGTATAAGTACGAGTACTCCAAGTACAAGACTCCAACTCTGTAGTTGCAGTTGAGTACATTTTTATGAGTACGAGTACGAGTACGAGTATGAGTATGAGTACAAGTACGAGTGTAAGCACGAGTACTCTAACTCTATAGTTGTACTTGAGTACTTTATCATGAGTACGAGTATGAGTACTATAACTCTGTTAACTATGCAAGCCATCAACATTTCTCCTTTTGAAATTAACTTAATCCATTCTAACTAACATCATATTCATGTTCTTGTAACTGTACCTATTATAGGACGGTGTTCATACGTCTGTTGTAAGACCAGGTAATCATTACCAAACGTTTATGTCTTGTGGTACATGTACATTTAAGTTCTCTGTGTTTGTAACTGTATTTTCCAACCAGCTTTCTGTTTAAATAATACCACATTACTTATGTCAATCTTTGATTTAATTTCACGGTCTGTTGATTCTAATATTAAACCGACCCACCTTTCAGTTACACTAGATGCATGTTTTTTGTTTTGATGGCTCGTCATGTCTCTTATTTGATGATTTGTTTATTACCTGTGTAGATTACTTTGGTTAAAGGAAAGGGTATACATGTAACATTGGTAATGTTGGCAAAACTGCTTCTATGAGTATGCTTACTCTCTTTGAATCAAGATATACATTGAAGGGAAGGTACAACATTGGTAATGTTGGCAAAACTGCTTCTATGAGTATGCTTACTCTCTTTGAATCAATATATACATTGAAGGGAAGGTACAGCATTGGTAATGTTGGCAAAACTGCTTCTATGAGTATGCTTACTCTCTGAAATACATTAAACAACCATCCTGTGAATGATATAACATATTACATTATTTTGTCAACGAGAAAATAGTGAAAATACACTCAGATTTATTTTATTCATCCTAAACTTGAAATTTAGTGAAAGAATACTCTTTCCTAGATTTGGCAACCTAAAAATTATTTCACATTTCTCAAGAAATGACATTGATATTATGATATTATCATAAACTTTACACCAAGTAAGTTTTACTTTAAAATTTACATTTGACATTTTTTTGACAAATTTGAATTACCACTTGTGTACCTTATCTTTAATCAATTTAACATTTGTTATGAGCAAATCCCATGTTTTGTTTCTTTCATATTTTATTTAGTCTGAATATTATTTTGCAGAAATTAATTTTGTTATATTATGTTATGTTTCAGAGTACTAACCTTCAGAGTATTTTATTCACTCTATTTATTTAGTATTGACCATCTGGTAAATATTTTTCTTCCTCAGGGTGAAGACTGGGAAGAGATCTAAACGACAACAACTGAAATCATTGGTAAGAGCTTTTTAATATTGTATCAAACCCTCTTGTTATTGTACAGACCGAACGTGGTTACAAAGATTTGGAAAGTTTTGACCACATGGAGGCCAATTCCATGAAGCCTCATGCACATTGTAGCCCTCTAGCGGTGAAATGTACTTCAGCTGCGATCTCCTGGCTTTACGCGGTTCCATTTACAGCCTCTTTACTGTACAAACATATCACAACAGTACGGTCACGGCGGCGTCGCTTGAATGATTACATAAAGTCATTTTATATGCAAACCGGACATTCTCACTGCTGAATTCCACCCTCTCATCCATTACTTTCCAAATCTCATACCTTTTCCTTTTTTTAACCTCTTGCTGCACTTATCATTAAGTATGAAGAGTTTTTCTAGCTGAAAAAGGAGATCTCAGCGGCCATTTTGTTAGAAATTTTCAAAGTGAAAACTTTTCCCTGGTAACCGCTTAATACTAGAATGAGCCAGTAGCACACGCCAATGGTTAACCAGTGGTATACTAACTTTCCTACGTCCACAGCCATAGTTACGGTTGCCAAATTATGGGCGGCTGCCAGTGCAAAATAAAACTGGAAATTCAGTTTGTTTTAAATACTGTAATTAGTGAAAAACACTGATAAAATCAACATACTTTACCAAGATATATTCCTCTTAAATACCTCCGGTGTAAAATGTTTAATTGTTGGCAGAATCTCTTGCTAACCATGTTTAAAAGTTTTGCTCACTGATGGTCTCCATATAAAATAGGCGCTCAATGCTTACAATACAAAATGCCCTCCACAAACTCCTGTATCATATGTGATGGCGCCTCATATGGTCATGGACGGGCCAATTGTGGCATGTAATTTTGTTACTGCTTCAAAACTTTTCATGTTTACAAATGAAAATGAGCTTACAAAATTTATTTATCATCCTGAGATGAATGTACTATTTTGTATTATTTTCCATGATCAACCTTTCACATTGTAGGAGCAGGGTTCAGATGTTTAATTTTTGTTGTTAAAACGAACAACATATCTTTTTCAAGTCCTCTTCTGAGGGTGTTTGCTAAAAAAGACAACAATATATGCACACCCAGGTCCGACCTCCCCATCACCTTCAGCGTACGTTTTGGTCATTACCCTGAAGACAGTCAGAGTACACTGATCGAAACATCAAGTTTCTCATCATCGGTTCTTCTCAGAACCATCAACAATTCTTACAACTCCTATAAGAGATTGTTTACATAATGCATCCCCAAACCTTACACCTACTGTACTTCCACCATGCAAAGCTTCAAATCCTACCCCAAAAGTTGATGAATTGAACCATTATGTGAGTAGCACAAGCCTGATGAGCAGGGGTAATAAAATAATGTTCCTTGAGCACCAGTTTGGTGGATACGTGCGCTATATAATGCTACATTATTATAAGACACATCCCCTACATACCCTTCTTCTATCCTCAATTAGTGCATTCTACAGGACCAGTTACGTAGGAAACTTAGTGAGTGCCACTGCCGTCTCCTCGAGGGTCTGAAAGCAACCCCACCGAAGACCCCCTATACACCTTGTAACATCACGTGCCGATGGTGTATTCAGGAAGACATTGAGAGGAGTTTGCAGACACAGGTCTCTTAGATTTCCAACTATGAAGCGTTGACTATTGGAATCTTATTGTTGTTGTTGTAATAAACATCTTTATATAAATTTCTTATATTGTGGAGGTTAATCAAAATGCTGAATAAATAGAGAATTAACTGTTGCAAACTGCTTACTAACCTAAAGGACCTGTGGTATAAATGCAAAATAATGGTTATTGGCCTTACGTTTCAAAGCTAGCACGTTCTTTCTGAAAGGCAAAATGGGATGAAATACAAAGAACATGTATACATAAGCACAGGGGTTAGTCAGGTGTGAAATGAACACAAATGAATGAATGAACACTTGCTTTTTATATCCTTTTCCTTTGTGTTCATTACTTATGTATACAGATTGTTTGTATCTCATGATCATCCCACTTTGCCTTTGAGAAAGAACCTGCTAGGTTGGAAGTGTAAGGCCAATAACCATTTATTTGCATGTTATGTACTACTGTAAACATTCTCGGACTGTAATATTAATGACTAATATTAATTGACTATAGGCCAATCAAATTCACCATGATAAAAACAATGAAAGTGACTCACAAGATTGAGTTTAGTGAAAAAAATATACATTTGCAGCTGTCACAATTCACTGATTATAGAATTTATTTTACACGTTCCCATCCGAGACAAAGTATTACGAGAAACATTCCCTTTGTTTTTACAAATAATAACAATAATTAAAAATATTTTTTGAAAATCTTATATAGCCCTTATTATAAATAAAGAACTTTATTACATGTCACAAAACTGTCTTTATCAATCTTAATTTTTAATAACATATTCTGTTCTTATTTCATTTTCCTACCTCAACATTTCTACATTGTTTTGTCATTGCTTAGTAGTACGTTTGTTGATGTTAACTTTGATAATAAAACAACAAGTAATATTAATAGTATCATCTGAAGATGTACGCACAGTGTTCAATCCCAAAATCTTTCCCTGTAATTAGACTAGAAGGTATCCCGCAAGTGTGAGTGAAACAAGAAAAATATAGTGTTGCTGCGTCCCATATGCCACAAGGCAGAAGGGATGCACGCACGATATATTTTTCCGTTTTCCCAAGAGTGCACGCAGGATAACGAATTGATCCTCCAACATACACGCATGAAGTTTAAAAAGAAACACATATTTGATGATAAATATGCGGAGTGTGACATAGATTCTAGCCATGGGATATGGGTTTTTATCCCATGGCTGTTGACAATCAGAACAGAGGATTCAAGCTAGCTAGTGGATAATGTATAATACAGACCTGTGATTTCTCAGGATTTTTCCTGATTTCAGGATTTTTTTACAAATCTCTCTTTGACTCAAAATGTTCTTGAAAGAAGAAGAGAAGTAGCTACCAAGGAAAGAAACAAGTAGCCTGTATTGTGTCCAAACCTCTAGTTTTTTGTTTGTGGGATGTGGAGCATCTGTAAATCCTCCAAAATTAAACATCCAGGAAGTTCAGGGGGCTTTGTCCTCTAGACCAAAGGGAGACCTAAGCCCCATACCCATTTTTCAGGGTGTTTTACTTTTGTCAAATCACCAGTAAGCACTATAACCCATTTTATATGCACTAGCCAGTGAAACTGACCAGCCAAAAATGGCGTATTTTTTCATGTTTGTCAACAGAATGTCACGAGCCAAATTTCCAATAAATTGTATTCTTTGATTAAATTGATGAATTTAAATGTATGTTTTCAAAGTATTTACAAATGCAGGTGCCTTAATATGTATTCAATTATCACTGCAAATGTATTATTTAAATTGAATAAACAAGTTTTAATGAACTCAAGTATTTAAGTTAGTTGAAAGTGTTTTGTTTGTTGTTTAATTAGAAATGTCATTGACAAAATACTACAGAACTTGCCATTTTATATCAATGTATATTGTAACTGTTTTGTAGATTTTTATTTATTTGGTTTTATAGACTGTGCACCGTCCAAATTACAAGGTTATATTAGTGGTTGTGTTTTGTATGTCAAATATGTAATGCAACACAATCCCATTCAAAGCAGATTCAGGTTTTTTGTTTGAGGGAGGTTTGATGGTCTTACGATGACACCTAGCTCTTTCTCCATGGTCTGACCATCATTGGAATTTATATCTTTTTGCCTCTGGACACCCATCATAATTGCTCACTTTAAAACAAAACTTCAAAAAAAAATCCAGACTATGCCCATGGCATGAATTATTTTAGAGCTGGCTTTGACACTTATTTTCCTAACTTCCTATAAAAAAGTTTTGCACTTTTTCCATTAGTTGTTTCCATAAAGTGAATGTATTTTATTTGAATTAAGCTATTATTAAATTAATTGTTAGTAGTGTCTTATGAAATAAAATGTTCCTGAATTGAATTCAAATTTGGTGTGTTTATGTTCAGCCTGCGTTGTCTAAGTTAGGAATGAAAATCTTCAACACCAAGATATTTTTGAGGATTGAAATGGTGGGATTTGAAAAGTTGTAATAAGCCTATTTTTTGACTTGAAGAAAACAACTAAATCTTGCACCCATTGCTCCTACTTTATTCACATTGACAAAGTAATGTGAAACTTCTAAAATAAACCTATGACTCCCATGAACATTCACACAATGGCATTCAGACAGTGGAATATACGTGTGTGAAAACTTTGCACGGTTAATTATCTGGGTAAAAAGATGTTTTGTTTCACTTGCTTTCTGAAAATTGCCAACATACGTATCCGTCGCTGTAAACGAATAGTTACTGGTTTGCCAACTGATCAAAATGATTTAAAACATATGGCAGGATTAATTTATAACATGCAAATTGTGTTCAAAATTAAATAGCGCCCTGGATCATTCTGGATGTGTATTTTTTGTTGAATGATAACCACAATTTCTTTTCGCAAGGAAGAAAATATGAAACTAATTACTAGACGCCCCAAACATTTCAGCGTGCGAGGATATGATGAACAGTTTTGAGCTCTAGTTATCACGGTGTATCATCATAGCCTTCTCTGAATATCAAATATTATCAACAATTTTATTTTCTAAATCACCTTGTCATGTACCTTGAGGTAATAGACTTCTGCAACAATCTAAATGCATTTTCACTATTTTCTTGTTAATGTCACAAAGAAATAAGCTGAAAATTGCACATTTTTGTTTTATACGTATATCTTGATTCTAATAAAGTATGCATGCATTTACAGAAATTTTGTCCAAACTGGCTTTAAAATAATAATAATAATAATAATAATAATAATAATAATAATGTGTGGATTTATATAGCGCACGTATCCACCAACTAAGTGGTGCTCAAGGCGCATTATATTATTATCCCTGCTCATAAGGCTCATAAGGCTCATAAGGCTCATAAATCATTCCTGAAACCATCTCAGCTCCCTGGGGAGTATACAGCTCAATTGCTGCCATTTCTAGCGCATATAGAGCAAACCAACTCTGCCTTCACAGGTACCCATTTAACCCCTGGGTGGAGAGAAGCAATTATGATTAAGTGTCTTGCTCAAGGACACAAGTGTCACGGCTGTGATTCGAACCCACATTCTGTTGCTAACACCAGAACTTGAATCCGGTAAGCTAGACCGCTCGGCCACGACACCTCATAGATCAAGGCAATGCGAAAACTGACCAACATTACAAAATAATACAGATTAAACCAATTAAACTTCACATAAAGTAGACCAAAAAGATAATATAATAATAATAATAAAACCAAGGATACAAATTATGAGACATAATCAATTATAATAGTATGCTTATAGACCTAATATAAAATAAAAAGGAAAAAAGAACATGTCATTAAATTAATTTTCCAAAAAAAGTGAAAAATAACCAACTTTTAAAACCAATACGCAAAGCTACAAACCATAACACTTTTTTTAATTAATGAAAACAAAAATTGCAAATGATACCCCTTTCAGAGTACATCCAAACACAAACAATATGGCCTATATACTTAATCATTTTGAGTTGTGTTCCATAATTTGTATTATTTACACACAATCTGAGCATTATTGAAATATTCCTGTATTCATGTTAAATCTTTGACAATGGAACTATTATGCAAAAATACTAAATGTGATCAACTTCAGTGTTGCCTAATCAAAATGGCAATTAAAATAAAAATGATGCACAAAATCCTATGCAAAATAGACCTATAATTATAACAAATATAGCTAATGCAAAAAATACTAAACTAGAAAAGCACTTTTAGAACACGTCGTGCGTCGGGCGAAACAGCTGGTGAACAGCTGACACATACGCGCTTCTCTGATTTTGATAAGCCAGTCTATATCATCCGTTAATACACCCCCACGTGATTACGTTTTGTCCAAACAGACTGTCTTGGGCATTTATGAATACATATATTTCAAATCCATATTACAGTCCACCACTTCTTAAAAAATGAAAAAGTTAAAATGTTAGTTCTATATAATATTATGTTTTTATCGAACGTTTAAGAAAACCCCAAATGTCCTAAACATAACGTGCGTGCTTGTGCCCATGTAAATGAAACACTCAGGACTAGCACTTTACCTCAGGACTAGCACTACATCTTTACAAAGTAGTTTCTATACTCCCATTCTGTGTCCCCGCTAGCTTGAGCCTTCTTCTCTTGTTCAATCTCATACCGCTTGATGGTTAGAAATACCTGACAAAACTCCTCCCCGAATGCCTCTCTGATCACAGTGTCTTCTTGGAAGGCTTCCACAGCACCTTGGAGGTTAGCAGGAAGATCCTGGGTACACGGTGGTACATTTTCCTTGATGTAGGCGTCACCGGTAACTCTAGTGGGCAGTGGTAGTTTTCGTGTGATGCCGTCGATTCCAGCCGCTACTGTGGCGGCTAGAGTAAGATAAGGATTGCTTGCACTGGCTCCCATGCGATTCTCCAAGTATGTTCCATCTTCACCTTGTCTTACAAGTCTCAAGGCACAACTCCGGTTGTCTATCCCCCATGTTGCGTTAGTTGGCGCAAAACTGAAAGGTTGGAAGCGTTTCTGGCAATTAGTGGTTGGTGCCATAAGCAGACTAATAGCTGGTGCATGGGCAATGATACCAGCTATCCAGTGCTGTGCGAGCTCAGAGATGCCTAGTTCATTAGAGGGGTCACACATCAGACTTTTCTTGCCCTCAGCATCCCACAGAGAATGATTAAAGTGGGCAGAGCTACCGCCCAGATCAGGCCATGGTTTGGACATGAATGATGCGATGTAGCCCCGTTTTTGTGCTATCTCCTTGATAGCTGTACGGTAGATATGTGCGTTATCAGCAGCACGGACTCCAAACGCTGGTTTGTAGGTTATCTCAACTTGGCCAGGATAAGGTTCTGTATCAATAGCCTCTACGTCTACGCCTGCCCCTGACAAACAATCTGCAAAGTCGAACAACAAGTCACTGTCAGCAAATATGTCTAAGATGACCGTAAGATGACCCTTGATGTAATTGGTTTCTTAGACTCAGGCACCAACAACGTAAAACTCATGTTCGTGAGCTGAGAGAAGAGAGGAACCCATCTCACTTAGACGGTTAATTTGTTGCCTTGCAATATAACGCGGGTAGGATATTACCGGCTTGCCTTGGAAGTTTGGTTCCGTCAACACCAGGGCTGTATTCTGGCACCAAGGCACGGTGCGGAAGGTGCTCAGGTCCGGTGAGAATGTCGCATTTTTCCAACCAATTTCATCCGTATAGCCGGTGCCTGGGACAAAATTACAGGACGAGTCCATGGATAAGTGACCGAGTGCCATATTAATTCCCCAGCGTGACTTCTCCCACATGTGTCTTGAAGGTACAACTCTACAGCGGGAAATACCGTTCATGTCTCCAAACTCGAACCGAACAAATTTGACACATTTTTCCTCTACCTGCTGCACTATTTTCTTCAAGATAGAGTCATTGTGGTTTATTGATTCCATATTCATTGATAGAATGATAATCGTTTCTATACCTGTAGTAGGCCTATATGAAATGGTTGTTATACTGGACTCACGTTTCGATCCTTGCAGGATTGTTATCACAGGCAAAATAGCAGACACTGGTTTATTGGAATACATAAAAGTCACTCGCCCACACATGGACGGATCATCATGAGCACAGGCCCTGGGCACAAATTCACCACGGGCCCATACACGCGCATAATACTACTAGTACTATGCTTTTTTAAACTTTTTTTTGAAAACCAAGGGCCCCTATTGGCTCCTGGGCCCGGGGCACGTGCCCAGTTTGCCCGTGCGGTAATCCGTGCATGCGCCCACATAGTTGAAATGAAACCGTAAATATGCAAAATGTAAAAGAGGTCCCTAGATAAAATAAATCGATTCAAAGCACGTATTAGTCTAGAGCTATACATATACGGTAGCTCATAAAAAGATACATCATATTTCAAAGCGAATGTACAACATTGACAAAACCACACATCTACGAGTATACTATATATACCGGTACTCTCCTTAATCAACATACACAAGTAACCTTTGACAGTTTCCGCATTTAGAAGAGAGTAACCTTTAAGATAAAGTCTGGTAACGTTGATAAGAATAGCATGTGCTGTAGTGGAGAGGTCTGACTAGGCCATCAAATTTATTTCATCATACATTTCTGTAAAATAACCGATCCAAACATTTGACAGAATTTGAAATATGTTTTTTTTTCTCGAAATGATATTTGAAGTGTTTCTGTTGGCACAATTTTGGAAGAAATCAAAGTACTTTTCCAACACGGTCTTGTACTGAGTACGAGGTTGGGAGGGGCAACTGATCTCTATTATACTGGCTGGATAGAGGGTCATGCGGTTACAATGAAGCCATTGTATGCCATGTTGCTACTCTCATAAAACACGCATTGCCAAGCTACGCGGGGAGAATTAGCTTCCCCCCCCCATTTATTGTGCGTTCCTTTCGTAAGTGAACTGTGGAGTGGTAAAATGGCCCAGTGTTAGCTTCACTGATCTGTTTAGCACCAATAGGGTAATTCTGTCATTCGCTGTGAATTTATCTCGCTTTGTTTTCGCGTTTGCGTGAAGTATGAAGTGACCTTAAATCTTCAATTTTCTACGGATTTCAACCAAAATCACCCAATAATTAAATGTTGAAAGAGAACCCGATAATAATAATAATAATAATAATAACGTGGACCTATATAGCGCAAGTATCCACCAAACTGGTGCTCAAGGCGCATTATATTATTACCCCTGCTCATCAGGCTCATAAATCATTCCTTTTTGTATCTAAACCCACGCCCGGTGCAATAATAGAAACTCTCGCTTCAGTTTGAGCTCCCAATATCGCGTAAACGTACGTTCTTATAGAATCGTTGATTGTTCTATACCGATATCCGTACAACCTTGAGCTAATTTTGAGTCGAGTATAAATTTTACCCATCCTCGTTCACTTTGAGGGGATTGCTCGATATAACCGATATTCATATAATCTATGTGATCCCGTAATCCGTGTGATGCGCATATACCAATCCAAGCTGAAAAATCTTCTTCCGCATTCTAATACGCATCGTCTTTGTTAAATTTCATAATCTTTACATTTGCGTGATACTTTCCATTAATGAAACGCGTATCAACATAGTTTTTACCCTCTACGGCATTTCACTTTTTATTTTTCCAATAATAAGCCGTGCCTAAACCTCCCGAGTTTTTATCAATTTGTTGTTTCCAATTGGATATTGATGATATGTGAAATTCGTCGCATATTTCATTATACGCCTCAATGTCTATATTATTATTAAATGCGTTCCAAATTTTATTTGAAGGTTCGGGACAATTCATTTCTTTGAGTATTCGTCTAATTTGATAATAAACGTGAAATCTAAAAAACTACGAATTATCATATTTGAATGAAATAAATGTTTATAACTCACGCCACAACCCGTCGTACTACACCACGTCGCAAAATTTATTTGATTTTGATAAAACTGTATAGGATTATATTTCCATTGATTTACAATCATGTGGCTATCGACGTGAGGTAACTTGTATTTTCGAATAGATTATAGAGTTGTACGTTAAAAATTCATTTTCATTGACGTACGTAAATATTCATATTCGTCAAATCACTAGTGGTAAAAAATTTACGTGAGTAAAATTTCCAGATTGTAAATACCGTTTCGATAAATTACCCGAAATGCTATTGAAAGGGCATTTTATTAAATATAAATATAAAATTATAATTTTTAATTTATAAAAATGTATCATGCGATCGAAACTAGAAATTTTAGTAAGACGATCGAATTAGATAATACCATCGATAATCGCGATGGTAAACTCAGTATTTCGTTAATTAGCGCTAACCTTTGGGTAGGTTACTATAACGTGCGTAACACAGACAAAATATGGCGTCGTACGCAAACGATTGGACAACAAGATGAACTGGAAGTTGAGTTAATTGAAAACGGACTTTATAATATAAAAGAAATTATCGACATTGTATTAAAAAACACGCCTTGGCTTACGTTCGTAGTCGATGAAAAAAAGGGTGAATCTTTGCTAAATATTACGCAACGAGATAAAAGTATCAAATTTTCATCGGGATTAGCTAATTTACTCGGGTTTCAAGGCGGGTATCTATCTATGGGCGAGCATAGGGGAGAAATTGATTTGCAACCTTTTAAAATAATGCACATTCATTGCGATCAAATTTCTACGAGCGAGAATTTTTACAACGGTAAACCTAGTACTATTTTAAACGTTTTTCGGTTACAAGATACATGTAAATCGTTGGGGGAAAGCGCGTTTATAGAATATTCTAATCCATTGCAAAAAATCTTTAAAATGGTACTTTTAACGAATTGAGTTTTCAAATTAAAGATTCTATCGGCAGAGAGATAAGTAATCACGGTTTGCCAATTATTTTAACCGTAAAAATTAAATAATGATTATTATATAATATAAATATGGCGAGTATTTTCGGACCTAGTCGAAGAGGCGGTATCGTTAGCGAGGTTTACAAATAACGACAATTCGTACATTTACGAACATCACGGATATGTCGATAGAGATGAAATTTTACAAACGATACCTTTAATCGAAAAATTTAGCGTTATACTCGGATGGCACGGTGTGCTTAAACTACCCTTTTTTATGTTTAACGATCCCCATACATTCTGTTCAAATTCTGTAAAATTTATGAAAGTCGATGGTCTTTTGGTACATTTTACAACGCGTAATTTTTAAGCCAACTCGTATCATATTCCTTCCCCGGCTCGAGATAAAAAAATTGTTTTTAACGATCAACCTCAACATTTAGAATACGAAATGTGCTATCAGACGCGAGATAATAAAAAAGTTTTTGTAGAGGCGAGCTTTTTCGGTGCTCTAAACACTAAAATCTGTTTCGATATAAAAATTAAAAGTTCACCGTTAGCGTAATAAAATTATATATATAAATATGGCGAGCATTTACGGTCCTACTCGTAAAAGCGAGCAAATTTCATCTAGTAGTGATAACGTTTCTAACAATCCGCACATCTTTGAAAAAAGTGGCTATATTGATGGTGATGAAATTCGACAAGAAGTAATATTGTATGATTTAGGTGATAGCAGTTTTAGCGTCTTGTGGAGTCCAAATAATAAACAACCAATATTTTATTCTATTGAAGAAATAACAAACTGTTCAACTTTTGTTAAAATAATTAATAGTGACAATACTCTTTATTCATCCGTAGAAAAACGCAATTTGGAAAATGAAGAACCCTTCTTTTTTACTGAATTTTTTTTGATAGATTTATTTTTGATAATGAACCAAAGCATTTAGAATGTGGACTTTGCTTCAAAATAGAAAACAACAGCGACTACAATAGAAAAATATTTTTTCAAGCGAACTTTTTTGGCTCTTTAGAAACTGGAATTTGTTACGATATAAAAGTTAATACTTTTCCGATAGTTTAAAATGTAAATTTTTTTAAATCTTTTATTATTAATAGAAAATAATGAGCGTCTCTACGGAATCAACGCATTTATATCGTGTATTACCCACAAGCGATACTTCTACCGATGTTCAAAACTTAAACGTAAATGCGTTTCGTTTACAAAAAATCGACGATATTCAAAAATAAATTTTAAAAGAAAGAAACGAGCGAGAGGCCGTATATAAAAAATATAATAAAATCATTAAAACTTGTTCTATCGTAGAAACGATGGCTGAATTGGGCTGTATGGGAGCAGGAGCGACTGGAATTGCCAGTCTAGCCAGCGTCGTTGCAGCACCTATCGGATTCTGTTTAGAAGGACTAGCTTTAGGACTAGGTGGTATGGCTTTTGCGATCAGATATGCAAAATATAAACTCGAGAAAAAAGCTAAAAAACATAACGAGATTAGAGTTTCAGCTGAAAGTAAAGTCAACACCATCGACAGTCACGTTTCAAAACCGATCGAAGATGGTGTTATATGCCAAGAAGAATTTCATTTAATCAACGAAGAACGAAATAAATACGCAAAAATGAAAGAAAATATTCGAACTAAATTTACTCCTAAAATTGTTAATAAAAAAACAGATATCAAAGCCATCGTCGATAAAAATTTAAAAAAATCTCATAGAAAAAATTATGAATTTAAAGTAAACTTTACTATAGAAAAATCTTACGATAAAAAACCCGCTTCGCAATTATCAACGGAGCGGGTTGATATAAGACCTCCCCCGTATAATTCAAATTTTTAATTTAAAAACAAGTTTTTTATAAACTATAAACGTGTAGTTTTTTCAATCAACTCTTTCATAACGCTATTATAATTTCGTTTAGCTCTCCCTTCAACGCGCTTTAAAAAATTCATTTTTAATGTATTACCGCATTTCGTACATATATTTGTCTTTGTTTTTGTAGCATTGTTGCATTTTTTACAAGGAACTGGTATACCTTTTCCCTGTCGTATACGCCACCGATGTTGCGCGCAAAATACGTCGCCGGGCACGCTCGGAATACAACACTTGTCTGTTTTACCAACTAAAAGCCATTCGCATGGAATAATTACTTTCAATAAATTCTTCGTCGTCGCCATCTTCTTCTCTTTTACTATTAATCTACATAATATTAATTTGTTTTTTCAATTTTTTATCGTCGAAAACCAATATCTTTTTTTTCTATATAAATTATGAACATTTTTTACAATGTATAAAAAAATACCATCCACTCGCATCGATCGCGTTATCAATTTTTTGATGGCGTCATCAACATATTCTAACCTATATTTGACCTTTAACCTTATCAACCTATCCATCCTACTACTACCCAGCAAACACATTCAAATACATCAATTTTGGTGAAGTGGCCTCGCGATGACAATTTGGCTCCTACTAAACACAATGTCAAAATTATCAGCCAGGATGCAAATATATTCTCGGCACACAAGAACTGTTGTTGTACACTCAAGGTGATTCATTAATAAAACATCTCTTCAAAAACAATAGGACGTTTTGTGTAATACCATCTGGACCTTGCTCTATGGTGCATCAATAAAAGGTAATGTAAATTGCTTTTCAGAAAGAAAAGAAAACGCTGTGTCATTCATATCAATATTCATGTTAATTGCCTGATATAAAAATACAAAGATAAAGGCATTTCCAACTGTCATTTCCAACTGATTATTTTGGTGTGATCATTCACACTATTAACACCAATGATTAAACATGTAGGTTATTAATATATAAAAATTAATTATGATAGTGCTATGGCGATCTTAAGGTTATTTAAACTTGACAACATCGAAATTAATCATGATCTTCAATGGATCAACATTGTTAAGGGGTGACGGATGGCTTCTGAGACTAATTGCTGACCCCGCCCACTCCTAAATTAATCAGGGTGAGAGCGCTGCTTGCAGATTAATTAATTAATGTGATGATTTCCAAACATGTTGTATTAATAAATATATAAAGCACAAAAATGATAAATTAATTAAAATAAGAAAAGTAAATAAAATAATGTTGATTTTGGAAATAAATTTGGTTTTAGTCAAATTGATGAGATACTAGTCCAGATGTCGAGTATTTTTTCACTAAATAACATTGAACCTTGATATTATGTATAAGGTTTTCTATTTTCTCTTGATTTTTTAAATGACTCGGACTCGGACTCGACACTGGGGACTCGAACTCGGACTCGGACTCCAGGTTTGAGGACTCGAATACAAGTCTGCCAGATACAACTTTAAATCATTAAACAGATTATAATGATTTCTTACTGTTTATTTGTTTTGACTGAAATACAATAATTCTTTCAAGGAAAATTTCATTAACTGTACAAAACCATAGTCGTGACTTCTAAGTTTGCTTTAAAAACATTTATAACTCCATCGCTGATATGGGGTATGTCAATGAGGAGAGGAAATTCATGGAAATATTTTTCAAGGAATCCAGACGTTTTACCAAATGTTCAAATATTATTCATGGTCAAATATTATTTGGACATATAATACAACATTACAAATATTTTACAAGTTAAGAAGTTCTTTACAAAAGTAACACATTATTGGACGTTTTTTTTTAACTTTCAAAATGCATAGGCCTAATCATGGCAAAATATTCCATTAGTATTTTTTGGTATTTTTTTAATTACTGTTATTTTTAAATTAACGCATAAACCACAGTATCCATTGTCGATTCGTCAGTATGGAAAAAAAAACCTCAACGATGCCTTTCAGTTGTTACGAAGTGGCGAATACCTCATTCGTCAATATAGAAAACACAAACATTGGCATTTGAACGTATTCGTCACATGGGGCTCTCCATAACTTTAAAAGAAGGCAAAATTATGCTTTCAAACATCAAAAATGAATTTAGACACTCATACAACCCTGAAACTGCAAAAACCTCAATATCGAAAAAATACCGATTTGCCACTATGAGAAAAATGCGACGAATTGATTTTCTTAAAAATTCTACTTCTGTTTCAAGAGCTTTATACTCTGGAGCCGATAATATGATCAGCTAGATTAAATTAGAGTTTATATTCGTTGAAAGATGACATAAAACAGCATCTAATGTTTAATTTGCAGGACACTTGAAGTCCAAGGCCCAGAAACTGAAGCAAGCAACCCTACTGAGGGTGTACCAAGAGAAAGTAGTAACCATGGAAACCACAGTTACCCCCAAAGATATCAGGAGGAACTAAAACGTGATGCTGGTAACAAGAGATAACCTTGTGTTAAGGTATAACAGGCCTTGAAGCTCTGTGATATGATGTTGAAGACAATCACATATTTAAGTTCTTTCGAGTGACACCATGTGATGATCTCTTCTTGGAAGAAGTGATGTTTGTTCTCAACGTTTCGACTAGTCTGCTCTAGCCGTCACTTCTTCCAAGATGAGATCATTACATGGTGTCACCCGAAAGAACTCAAATATCTATCTCCACCATGCAAAGCCTCTAATCCTACGACAAAAACATACACAATATTTTTCCAAAAATGTACCGATCCGAGCTATCAAACCGAAGATAATTATAGTATAATTTGTCACAGACAGTTCAAGTCAGTGAGAGTACAATGTAATGCAATGAGGACCTACAACACGAACAATGTCCATAGTATGGTAAACTGGACTCACAGTAAAATTAAGTGATTGTATAATTTTGTGATGCACAAGCCAGCATGGTTTTAACATCAGAAATGGACGATTGTATAAGGGCCTATGAAATAGGAATTTTCGGTATTTATGCTTTTCTTCCTTTTAATTGGTTATTTGATACTTTTAGGGAGGGCACTTTTTGGTTTTAATGCAAATGAAAATTTGCATATCCCATGCGGGATCGATCAGATGCAACATCATGGTTGTTTTGTGTATAAACGAATTGACGAATATATAAAAGTTGACCAATTCCTTGTCTTTTCACAAGTCAGTTCTCTTAATTTCTTATGATGTCATGTTAACTGAGTGTTTGGTTACTATGTCATAAACTTTTGATGTAATGACCGCTTTCTTGGTAAGGGTTGAGGTTTTGATTTTGTGCACTTTTACAGCTGCTGTAACACTGAGTTCCTGTTATGATCTAATGAAACAGCGCCCTCATGTGTCAAAAATAAACATGGACTTTTTTTAAAAATTCATCAGTTCATTAACTTTTCAATTTACTAAAATTGATTTCTAGTTTTGTTTAAACTGCCCAGATTCATGGATATTTTGGTAAAAAATCTACATCAATTTGCGTTTCATAGGCGAAACTCCATTTTGAGGCTATATTTGCTTATACAGGTTCTTTTTGTTTGAGAAATTGAAAGGAAATAATCTTCAGTTGACTACATTGCAACATTTTTCATTGGTAGTGTTATGTAATTAATCTAAAAGTGAAAAACTAACTAATTTACAAACTCATAATTTTGGGGACATAATTGGCATAAAAAGTCAGCATTATAAGCTAGAATTGCTTAATAACCACTTTTAAGCTAAAATTTAGTGAGCACCATTGTGGATTTAAAGGAGAAACTGACCTGAATATTATATAAACGGGAAGCGAGCAAAGAAAATTGGCTGATGCCGGACGCGAACCCGCGACCTCTCGAATACCGTACGAGCGCTCTACCAACTGAGCTAACCAGCCCCTATGTTGGTGGGCGGTCCACTTCTGCCAATTATCTATTGCTCTATGGGGCCAGGTTAGAGGCCAAACCATATCTGCCGAGTAGCCAGGGATCAAGCCCCGGTCAGATGCAAACAACCTGGGTAACGGCAGTAGCGGGGATCACATATATACATATATATTTTAATAATATAAAAGACAAAAGGAATAAAAGAACATGTGTCAATTAATTAACATAAACCATACATTTTCCCATAAAATAATAACTTTAAAATCAAGACTCCGGTAAAGCTACAAACGCTAAAACATTTTGCTTTAATTAATGAAAACGGAAATTGGAAATGATACCCTTTCAAAGTACACTCAAATACAAACTATATACTATGTGGTCATAGGTCGGCGTCAAAATCGGTGCAGTGACGCTTTTTTTTTTTTTTGTAATAATATTTTTGGTATTTTTTGGTATTTTTTTACGTGATACATGTATAAGCAGTTATTGGAACCAGACCAAATTTCCCATAAACAAAGTATGGGGGCTCAGAGAGGCCGCACAAATCAAGCGATTGTTCATACCCCTATATGTGAAAAAGTGAAAAAGTCACAGCACGGCAAAATTCTAAATTCTAAATTCTAAAAATAATAAATGTGATGAACTTGAGCACTGCCTAATCAAAATGACAGTTAAAAGTTTTAAGAATGTAAACTTAATTGAAAATATACACATAGGCATATGCATATAGGCATTATAACACGCAAAAATTAGTAAGGTTGTACCATAGGCTACATGAAAACAATTTCTCAACTATGAAACTGCATCATCGCCTAGTATCTTTTGATTTTAAGAACGAGCAACTTTGTGTTTAAGCAATTCACATATATAATAACTATCGTGATCAAACACATCGTATATACCTTATTTACAGTCCACATTACAGTCCACCATGCACCTATTGAATGAATAATATGAAAATGCTAGTTCTAAATCCCGGTATGTTTCAATGTCTAAAAGATAATGTTTGTGCTTCCATGTAAATGAAACACGCATGACATTTTTACTTTAAGACTTTATGACTACATCACTGCAAAGTAGTTTCTATACTATTTCCATTGCAAGTAGTTTCCATTGCAAGTATAGACAGCTTGACAGACTCGGTGTGCCGGTCCTGAGCAAGAATCATTAAGTTATTTACCAAACAGCGTTGCAAGAGGGCGCTATTTGAAAAACCTTTTACTAGTATTGGCATTGAATCATAAGATGAATGACAGATCTTTGTATAATTTAATCAAACGTCACATTATTAGGTTTGGTACATACATTCATTCATTCATTGTCATTTCCGCTATATCGCTCAGATATTTTGCAGTAGAATTCATCATCCGAATTCTAGTAACTCTTTTGGAAATCGTGAGTTATCAATAACTTGTTTCAGTAGCGTAGAAATTGTTCCGGTGCGTTTTTGTTTCACATCATCAAACGTTAATTTCTTGACTTGATGATTATTTGGCATACGTACGACATGGGCGAAATAATTTCGTTGTAGAATTTTTACGAAGGCTGAAGCTGATTTAGTCTTGCAGATGTCAAGTATATCTTCGTTGGTATATTTTAGGGCATGATCGATAGGCAAGTTGTGCTGTTTCGCGTGGAGATATTGCGATTTCCCACCCATTCCACACCATTCGTCTCAGAAAACCTATGTATATATAGAACACATGCCTATGTCATTTGATATAGGTTAAAAGAACTGGACTTTGTTTAAAAGAATTTCCCATTTTAAAACCAAGTCTTTAAACTCCGATTTTTCTGAATTTCCAAAAGTGAAAAGTGCACTGACGCTCTTTCAAAGGACACTAAATTCTAACACAAACAATATGAAGGAAAACAACTAATGACAATGAAGAGATTCATCGAGGAAACACAAATTATACTAAACAGGCCAAATATACAAATATATCTCAGAATTAATTTGTCTTTAGATAAAAATGTTTTGTCTCATATTAATCTGCATCATTATTTTTTTTAATTAAAGGAAGCAATATGGCTGCGACGTGATAACAGTCTATGGAACGCTGAGTTCCCCGTTTCCCAGTGACGTAGCCAGCATTTTCAAAACATTTTTTTTGGGTAAATTTAACTACACAAAACTCAAATGAACTGACAATAATTATAAAGATTAGCCATTACATTGTAAAATTATTACATACTTTTTGGTTAAAATAATTATGAAACACAGATACCGTTTATGAATCCAGTGAGTTTTAAAAGAAAACTTAGAACTACTTATTTAAATACAGTACACTACATGCAAACCGTCCTTGCGCGGGAAGCACAAAGGTCAACACACTAACTCTGTATTACTCTATAAAATTATGCAAATACACAACAAAGTCACCGTGCACATGAATGAACAATGAGGTCGCACTCGCATTCTCTACATAAAAGACAAAAAGAATAAAAGAACATGTGTCAATTAATTAACATAAACCATACATTTTCCCATAAAATAATAACTTTAAAATCAAGACTCCGGTAAAGCTACAAACGCTAAAACATTTTGCTTTAATTAATGAAAACGGAAATTGGAAATGATACCCTTTCAAAGTACACTCAAACACAAACTATATACTATGTGGTCATAGGTCGGCGTCAAAATCGGTGCAGTGACGCGCGCTTTTTTTTTTTTTTTTTTTTTTTTAAATAATATTTTTTGTATTTTTTGGTATTTTTTTTACGTGATACATGTATAAGCAGTTATTGGAACCAGACCAAATTCCCCATAAACAAAGTATGGGGGCTCAGAGAGGCCGCACAAATCAAGCGATTGTTCATACCCCTATATGTGAAAAAGTGAAAAAGTCACAGCACGGCAAAATTCTAAATTCTAAATTCTAAAAATAATAAATGTGATGAACTTGAGCACTGCCTAATCAAAATGACAGTTAAAAGTTTTAAGAATGTAAACTTAATTGAAAATATACACATAGGCATATGCATATAGGCATTATAACACGCAAAAATGAGTAAGGTTGTACCATAGACTACATGAAAACAATTTCTCAACTATGAAACTGCATCATCGCCTAGTATCTTTTGATTTTAAGAATGAGCAACTTTGTGTTTAAGCAATTCACATATATAATAACTATCGTGATCAAACACATCGTATATACCTTATTTACAGTCCACATTACAGTCCACCATGCACCTATTGAATGAAAATATGAAAATGCTAGTTCTATATACAGGTATGTTTCAATGTCTAAAAGATAATGTTTGTGCTTCCATGTAAATGAAACACGCATGATATTTTTACTTTAAGACTTTATGACTACATCACTGCAAAGTAGTTTCTATACTCCCATTCTGTGTCCCCGCTAGCTTGAGCCTTCTTCTCTTGTTCAATCTCATACCGCTTGATGGTTAGAAAAACCCGACAAAACTCCTCCCCGAATGCCTCCCTGATCACACTGTCTTCTTGGAAGGCTTCCACAGCACTTTGGAGGTTAGCAGGAAGATCCTGGGTACACGGTGGTACATTTTCCTTGATGTAGGCGTCACCGGTAACTCTAGTGGGCCCTGGTAGTTTTTGTGTAATGCCGTCGATTCCAGCCGCTACTGTGGCGGCTAGAGTAAGATAAGGATTGCTTGCACTGGCTCCCATGCGATTCTCCAAGTATGTTCCATCTTCACCTTGTCTTACAAGTCTCAAGGCACAACTCCTGTTGTCTATCCCCCATGTTGCGTTAGTTGGCATTAAACTGTGAGGTTGGATTTGTTTCCGGCAATTAGTGGTTGGTGCCATAAGCAGACTAATAGCTGGTGCATGGGCAATGATTCCAGCTATCCAGTGCTGTGCGAGCTCAGAGATGCCTAGTTCATTAGAGGGGTCAGACATCAGATTTTTCTTGCCCTCAGCATCCCACAGGGAATGGCAAAGTTGGGCAGCGCTACCGATCTGATCAGGCCAAGGTTTGGACATGAACGATGCGATGTAGCCCCGTTTTTGTGCTATCTCCTTGATAGCTGTATACGGTAAATATGTGCGTTATCAGCAGCACGGACTCCAAACGCTGGCTTGTAGGTTATCTCAACTTGGCCAGGAGAAATCTCTGTATCAATAGCCTCTACGTCTACGCCTGCCCCTGACAAACAATCTGCAAAGTCGAACAGCAAGTCACTGTCAGCAAATATGCGTAAAGATGATCGTGGGTTCCCTTGATGTAGTGGTTTCTTAGACTCAGCACCAACAACGTAAAACTCATGTTCATGAGCTGAGAGAAGAGAGTAACCCATCTCACTTAGACGGTTAATTTGTTGCCTTGCAATATTACGTGGGTAGGATGTCACCGGCTTGCCTTGGAAGTTTGGCTCCGTCAGCACCAGGGCTGTATTCTGGCACCAAGGCACGGTGCGGAAGGTGCTCAGGTCCGGTAAGAATGTAGCATTTTTCCAACCGATTTCATCCGTATAGCCGGTGTCTGGGACAAAATTACAGGACGAGTCCATGGATAAGTGACCGAGTGGCATATTAATTCCCCAGCGTGACTTCTCCCACATGTGTCTTGAAGGTACAACTCTACAGCGGGAAATACCACTCATGTCTCCAAACTCGAACCGAACAAATTTGATGCCCTCTTCTTTTATCTGCTGCACTATTTTCTTCAAGATAGAGTCATTGTGGTTAATTGATTCCATATTCATTGATGGAATGATAATCGTTTCTGTACCTGTGGAAGGCCTAGGCTATGTAAAATGGTTGTTACTGGACTCACGCTTCGACCCTTGCAGGATTATCACAGGTTAAATGACGGACACTGGTTTAATTGAATGCACACAAATCATGCACAAATAATAGGCCTATGGTAGGCCTACCCTACATCAATACACTCGTCCTTGAGCGTAACCCAATAGTTTTTGGGTCATGCGAAGTACCATTCTGTGTACGTGTCACCGCTGAGTTTAACCATGGTTGAACCATAGAGCAAGGCCCCTTGCTCTATGGTTGAACCATAGAGCAAGGCCCCTTGCTCTATATGGTTCAACCATAGAGCAAGGACCCTTGCTCTATGGTTGAACCATAGAGCAAGGACCCTTGCTCTATGGTTGAACAGACGCGCTGTGTGTAAACTATGGCGGATACCCTGCTTCCATTGGTGGGAAAAGTGCTTTTATTTAAAAAAAATAAAAAAATAAAATAAATTTAAAAAAATGGAAGCTGTACAAGCAGAATGGTATATAAAACTGCATGTACTGGGGATTTCACGGTTTTTTGGAGTACAATATTTTGTATTAGTTTGCACGTCAATCAAATTTCTGAAGCAAGCGAGCATCAGCTACGAACATGGCCATAAATCCCCCAGGATGGGGGTTAAATCCCCCCCCCCCCACACACACACACACTTTTTGGTCCGGGGGATGGTCCGTAGGATCCCCCGAATGCTTCATGTGGTAAAAAATAATTAATTGATTTAATTTTGCCCTACACCGACGTGTGTATAGCACTGTATGAGTGTCAGTGAAAAAACTACACAGACACTCGGACAAATTTGAATTACCACTTGTGTACCTTATCTTTAATCAATTTAACATTTGTTATGAGTTGAGCAAATCCCATGTTTTGTTCCTTTCATATTTTATTTAGTCTGAATATTATTTTGCAGAAATTAATTTTGTTATATTATGTTATGTTTCAGAGTATTAATCTTTAGAGTATTTTATTCACTCTATTTATTTAGTATTGACCATCTGGTAAATATTTTTCTTCCTCAGGGTGAAGACTGGGAAGAGATCTAAACGACAACAACTGAAATCATTGGTAAGAGCTTTTTAATATTGTATCAAACCCTCTTGTTATTGTACAGACCGAACGTGGTTACAAAGATTTGGAATGTTTTGACCACATGGAGGCCAATTCCATGAAGCCTCATGCACATTGTAGCCCTCTAGCAGTGAAATGTACTTCAGCTGCGATCTCCTGGCTTCACGCGGTTCCATTTACAGCCTCTTTACTGTACAAACATATCACAACAGTACGGTCACGGCGGCGTTGCTTGAATGATTAAATAAAGTCATTTTATATGCAAACCGGACATTCTCACTGCTGAATTCCACCCTCTCATCCATTACTTTCCAAATCTCATACCTTTTCCTTTTTTTAACCTCTTGCTGCACTTATCATTAAGTATGAAGAGTTTTTCTAGCTGAAAAAAGGAGATCTCAGCGGCCATTTTGTTAGAAATTTTCAAAGTGAAAACTTTTCCCTGGTAACCGTTAATACTAGAATGGAGCCAGTAGCACACGCCAATGGTTAACCAGTGGTATACTAACTTTCCTACGTCACAGCCATAGTTACGGTTGCCAAACTATGGGCGGCTGCCAGTGCAAAATAAAACTGGAAATTCAATGTTTGTTTTAAATACTGTAATTAGTGAAAAACACTGATAAAATCAACATACTTTACCAAGATATATTCCTCTTAAATACCTCCGGAGTAAAATGTTTAATTGTGGGCAGAATCTCTTGCTAACCATGTTTAAAAGTTTTGCTCACTGATGGCCGTCCATATAAAATGGCGCTCAATGCTTACAATACAAAATGCCCTCCACAAACTCCTGTATCATATGTGATGGCGCCCTCATATGGTCATGGACGGGGCCAATTGTGGCATGTAATTTTGTTACTGCTTCAAAACTTTTCATGTTTACAAATGAAAATGAGCTTACAAAATTTATTTATCATCCTGAGATGAATGTACTATTTTGTATTATTTTCCATGATCAACCTTTCACATTGTAGGAGCAGGGTTCAGATGTTTAATTTTTGTTGTTAAAACGAACAACATATCTTTTTCAAGTCCTCTTCTGAGGGTGTTTGCTAAAAAAGACAACAATATATGCACACCCAGGTCCGACCTCCCCATCACCTTCAGCGTACGTTTTGGTCATTACCCTGAAGACAGTCAGAGTACACTGATCGAAACATCAAGTTTCTCATCATCGGTTCTTCTCAGAACCATCAACAATTCTTACAACTCCTATAAGAGATTGTTTACATAATGCATCCCCAAACCTTACACCTACTGTACTTCCACCATGCAAAGCTTCAAATCCTACCCCAAAAGTTGATGAATTGAACCATTATGTGAGTAGCACAAGCCTGATGAGCAGGGGTAATAAAATAATGTTCCTTGAGCACCAGTTTGGTGGATACGTGCGCTATATAATGCTACATTATTATAAGACACATCCCCTACATACCCTTCTTCTATCCTCAATTAGTGCATTCTACAGGACCAGTTACGTAGGAAACTTAGTGAGTGCCACTGCCGTCTCCTCGAGGGTCTGAAAGCAACCCCACCGAAGACCCCCTATACACCTTGTAACATCACGTGCCGATGGTGTATTCAGGAAGACATTGAGAGGAGTTTGCAGACACAGGTCTCTTAGATTTCCAACTATGAAGCGTTGACTATTGGAATCTTATTGTTGTTGTTGTAATAAACATCTTTATATAAATTTCTTATATTGTGGAGGTTAATCAAAATGCTGAATAAATAGAGAATTAACTGTTGCAAACTGCTTACTAACCTAAAGGACCTGTGGTATAAATGCAAAATAATGGTTATTGGCCTTACGTTTCAAAGCTAGCACGTTCTTTCTGAAAGGCAAAATGGGATGAAATACAAAGAACATGTATACATAAGCACAGGGGTTAGTCAGGTGTGAAATGAACACAAATGAATGAATGAACACTTGCTTTTTATATCCTTTTCCTTTGTGTTCATTACTTATGTATACAGATTGTTTGTATCTCATCCCATTTTGCCTTTGAGAAAGAACCTGCTAGGTTGGAAATGTAAGGCCAATAACCATTTATTTGCATGTTATGTACTACTGTAAACATGTCGGACTGTAATATTAATGACTAATATTAATTAACTATAGGCCAATCAAATTCACCATGATAAAAACAATGAAAGTGACTCACAAGATTGAGTTTAGTGAAAAAAATATACGTTTGCAGCTGTCACAATTCACTGATTGTAGAATTTATTTTACACGTTCCCATCCGAGACAAAGTATTACGAGAAACATTCCCTGTATGTTTAACTTTGTTTTTACAAATAATAACAATAATTAAAAATATTTTTTGAAAATCTTATATAGCCCTTATTATAAATAAAGAACTTTATTACATGTCACAAAACTGTCTTTATCAATCTTAATTTTTAATAACATATTCTGTTCTTATTTCATTTTCCTACCTCAACATTTCTACATTGTTTTGTCATTGCTTAGTAGTACGTTTGTTGATGTTAACTTTGATAATAAAACAACAAGTAATATTAATAGTATCATCTGAAGATGTACGCACAGTGTTCAATCCCAAAATCTTTCCCTGTAATTAGACTAGAAGGTATCCCGCAAGTGTGAGTGAAACAAGAAAAATATAGTGTTGCTGCGTCCCATATGCCACAAGGCAGAAGGGATGCACGCACGATATATTTTTCCGTTTTCCCAAGAGTGCACGCAGGATAACGAATTGATCCTCCAACATACACGCATGAAGTTTAAAAAGAAACACATATTTGATGATAAATATGCGGAGTGTGACATAGATTCTAGCCATGGGATATGGGTTTTTATCCCATGGCTGTTGACAATCAGAACAGAGGATTCAAGCTAGCTAGTGGATAATGTATAATACAGACCTGTGATTTCTCAGGATTTTTCCTGATTTCAGGATTTTTTTACAAATCTCTCTTTGACTCAAAATGTTCTTGAAAGAAGAAGAGAAGTAGCTACAAGGAAAGAAACAAGTAGCCTGTATTGTGTCCAAACCTCTAGTTTTTGTTTGTGGGATGTGGAGCATCTGTAAATCCTCAAAATTAAACATCCAGGAAGTTCAGGGGGCTTTGTCCTCTAGACCAAAGGGAGACCTAAGCCCCATACCCATTTTTCAGGGTGTTTTACTTTTGTCAAATCACCAGTAAGCACTATAACCCATTTTATATGCACTAGCCAGTGAAACTGACCAGCCAAAAATGGCGTATTTTTTCATGTTTGTCAACAGAATGTCACGAGCCAAATTTCCAATAAATTGTATTCTTTGATTAAATTGATGAATTTAAATGTATGTTTTCAAAGTATTTACAAATGCAGGTGCCTTAATATGTATTCAATTATCACTGCAAATGTATTATTTAAATTGAATAAACAAGTTTTAATGAACTCAAGTATTTAAGTTAGTTGAAAGTGTTTTGTTTGTTGTTTAATTAGAAATGTCATTGACAAAATACTACAGAACTTGCCATTTTATATCAATGTATATTGTAACTGTTTTGTAGATTTTATTTATTTGGTTTTATAGACTGTGCACCGTCCAAATTACAAGGTTATATTAGTGGTTGTGTTTTGTATGTCAAATATGTAATGCAACACAATCCCATTCAAAGCAGATTCAGGTTTTTTGTTTGAGGGAGGTTTGATGGTCTTACGATGACACCTAGCTCTTTCTCCATGGTCTGACCATCATTGGAATTTATATCTTTTTGCCTCTGGACACCCATCATAATTGCTCACTTTAAAACAAAACTTCAAAAAAAAATCCAGACTATGCCCATGGCATGAATTATTTTAGAGCTGGCTTTGACACTTATTTTCCTAACTTCCTATAAAAAAGTTTTGCACTTTTTCCATTAGTTGTTTCCATAAAGTGAATGTATTTTATTTGAATTAAGCTATTATTAAATTAATTGTTAGTAGTGTCTTATGAAATAAAATGTTCCTGAATTGAATTCAAATTTGGTGTGTTTATGTTCAGCCTGCGTTGTCTAAGTTAGGAATGAAAATCTTCAACACCAAGATATTTTTGAGGATTGAAATGGTGGGATTTGAAAAGTTGTAATAAGCCTATTTTTTGACTTGAAGAAAACAACTAAATCTTGCACCCATTGCTCCTACTTTATTCACATTGACAAAGTAATGTGAAACTTCTAAAATAAATCCCTATGACTCCCATGAACATTCACACAATGGCATTCAGACAGTGGAATATACGTGTGTGTGAAAACTTTGCAGGTTAATTATCTGGGTAAAAAAGATGTTTTGTTTCACTTGCTTTCTGAAAATTGCCAACATACGTATCCGTCGCTGTAAACGAATAGTTACTGGTTTGCCAACTGATCAAAATGATTTAAAACATATGGCAGGATTAATTTATAACATGCAAATTGTGTTCAAAATTAAATAGCGCCCTGGATCATTCTGGATGTGTATTTTTTGTTGAATGATAACCACAATTTCTTTTCGCAAGGAAGAAAATATGAAACTAATTACTAGACGCCCCAAACATTTCAGCGTGCGAGGATATGATGAACAGTTTTGAGCTCTAGTTATCACGGTGTATCATCATAGCCTTCTCTGAATATCAAATATTATCAACAATTTTATTTTCTAAATCACCTTGTCATGTACCTTGAGGTAATAGACTTCTGCAACAATCTAAATGCATTTTCACTATTTTCTTGTTAATGTCACAAAGAAATAAGCTGAAAATTCCACATTTTTGTTTTATACGTATATCTTGATTCTAATAAAGTATGCATGCATTTACAGACATTTTGTCCAAACTGGCTTTAAAATAGATCAAGGCAATGCGAAAACTGACCAACATTACAAAATAATACAGATTAAACCAATTAAACTTCACATAAAGTAGACCAAAAAGATAATATAATAATAATAATAAAACCAAGGATACAAATTATGAGATATAATCAATTATAATAGTATGCTTATAGACCTAATATAAAATAAAAAGGAAAAAAGAACATGTCATTAAATTAATTTTCCAAAAAAAGTGAAAAATAACCAACTTTTAAAACCAATACGCAAAGCTACAAACCATAACACTTTTTTTAATTAATGAAAACAAAAATTGCAAATGATACCCCTTTCAGAGTACATCCAAACACAAACAATATGGCCTATATACTTAATCATTTTGAGTTGTGTTCCATAATTTGTATTATTTACACACAATCTGAGCATTATTGAAATATTCCTGTATTCATATTAAATCTTTGACAATGGAACTATTATGCAAAAATACTAAATGTGATCAACTTCAGTGTTGCCTAATCAAAATGGCTATTAAAATAAAAATGATGCACAAAATCCTATGCAAAATAGACCTATAATTATAACAAATATAGCTATGCAAAAAATACTAAAACTAGAAAAGCACTTTTAGAACACGTCGTGCGTCGGGCGAAACAGCTGGTGAACAGCTGACACATACGCGCTTCTCTGATTTTGATAAGCCAGTCTATATCATCCGTTAATACACCCCCACGTGATTACGTTTTGTCCAAACAGACTGTCTTGGGCATTTATGAATACATATATTTCAAATCCATATTACAGTCCACCACTTCTTAAAAAATGAAAAAGTTAAAATGTTAGTTCTATATAATATTATGTTTTTATCGAACGTTTAAGAAAACCCCAAATGTCCTAAACATAACGTGCGTGCTTGTGCCCATGTAAATGAAACACTCAGGACTAGCACTTTACCTCAGGACTAGCACTACATCTTTACAAAGTAGTTTCTATACTCCCATTCTGTGTCCCCGCTAGCTTGAGCCTTCTTCTCTTGTTCAATCTCATACCGCTTGATGGTTAGAAATACCTGACAAAACTCCTCCCCGAATGCCTCTCTGATCACAGTGTCTTCTTGGAAGGCTTCCACAGCACCTTGGAGGTTAGCAGGAAGATCCTGGGTACACGGTGGTACATTTTCCTTGATGTAGGCGTCACCGGTAACTCTAGTGGGCAGTGGTAGTTTTCGTGTGATGCCGTCGATTCCAGCCGCTACTGTGGCGGCTAGAGTAAGATAAGGATTGCTTGCACTGGCTCCCATGCGATTCTCCAAGTATGTTCCATCTTCACCTTGTCTTACAAGTCTCAAGGCACAACTCCGGTTGTCTATCCCCCATGTTGCGTTAGTTGGCACAAAACTGTGAGGTTGGATTTGTTTCCGGCAATTAGTGGTTGGTGCCATAAGCAGACTAATAGCTGGTGCATGGGAAATGATTCCAGCTATCCAGTGCTGTGCGAGCTCAGAGATGCCTAGTTCATTAGAGGGGTCAGACATCAGATTTTTCTTGCCCTCAGCATCCCACAGGGAATGGCAAAGTTGGGCAGCGCAACCGATCTGATCAGGCCAAGGTTTGGACATGAACGATGCGATGTAGCCCCGTTTTTGTGCTATCTCCTTGATAGCTGTACGGTAAATATGTGCGTTATCAGCAGCACGGACTCCAAACGCTGGCTTGTAGGTTATCTCAACTTGGCCAGGACAATTCTCTGTATCAATAGCCTCTACGTCTACGCCTGCCCCTGACAAACAATCCGCAAAGTCGAACAACAAATCACTGTCAGCAAATATGTCTAAAGATGACCGTAAAGATGACCCTTGATGTATTGGTTTCTTAGACTCAGCACCAACAACGTAAAACTCATGTTCGTGAGCTGAGAGAAGAGAGTAACCCATCTCACTTAGACGGTTAATTTGTTGCCTTGCAATATAACGCGGGTAGGATGTCACCGGCTTGCCTTGGAAGTTTGGTTCCGTCAACACCAGGGCTGTATTCTGGCACCAAGGCACGGTGCGGAAGGTGCTCAGGTCCGGTGAGAATGTCGCATTTTTCCAACCAATTTCATCCGTATAGCCGGTGCCTGGGACAAAATTACAGGACGAGTCCATGGATAAGTGACCGAGTGCCATATTAATTCCCCAGCGTGACTTCTCCCACATGTGTCTTGAAGGTACAACTCTACAGCGGGAAATACCGTTCATGTCTCCAAACTCGAACCGAACAAATTTGACACATTTTTCCTCTACCTGCTGCACTATTTTCTTCAAGATAGAGTCATTGTGGTTTATTGATTCCATATTCATTGATAGAATGATAATCGTTTCTATACCTGTAGTAGGCCTATATGAAATGGTTGTTATACTGGACTCACGTTTCGATCCTTGCAGGATTGTTATCACAGGCAAAATAGCAGACACTGGTTTATTGGAATACATAAAAGTCACTCGCCCACACATGGACGGATCATCATGAGCACAGGCCCTGGGCACAAATTCACCACGGGCCCATACACGCGCATAATACTACTAGTACTATGCTTTTTTAAACTTTTTTTTGAAAACCAAGGGCCCCTATTGGCTCCTGGGCCCGGGGCACGTGCCCAGTTTGCCCGTGCGGTAATCCGTGCATGCGCCCACATAGTTGAAATGAAACCGTAAATATGCAAAATGTAAAAGAGGTCCCTAGATAAAATAAATCGATTCAAAGCACGTATTAGTCTAGAGCTATACATATACGGTAGCTCATAAAAAGATACATCATAATATTTCAAAGCGAATGTACAACATTGACAAAACCACACATCTACGAGTATACTATACCGGTACTCTCCTTAATCAACATACACAAGTAACCTTTGACAGTTTCCGCATTTAGAAGAGAGTAACCTTTAAGATAAAGTCTGGTAACGTTGATAAGAATAGCATGTGCTGTAGTGGAGAGGTCTGACTAGGCCATCAAATTTATTTCATCATAAATTTCTGTAAAATAACCGATCCAAACATTTAACAGAATTTGAAATATGTTTTTTTTTCTCGAAATGATATTTGAAGTGTTTCTGTTGGCACAATTTTGGAAGAAATCAAAGTACTTTTCCAACACGGTCTTGTACTGAGTACGAGGTTGGGAGGGGCAACTGATCTCTATTATACTGGCTGGATAGAGGGTCATGCGGTTACAATGAAGCCATTGTATGCCATGTTGCTACTCTCATAAAACACGCATTGCCAAGCTACGCGGGGAGAATTAGCTCCCCCCCCATTTATTGCGCGTTCCTTTCGTAAGTGAACTGTGGAGTGGTAAAATGGCCCAGTGTTAGCTTCACTGATCTGTCATTCGCTGTGAATTTATCTCGCTTTGTTTTCGCGTTTGCGTGAAGTATGAAGTGTCCTTAAATCTTCAATTTTCTACGGATTTCAACCAAAATCACCCAATAATTAAATTTTGAAAGAGAACCCGATAATAATAATAATAATAATAATAATAACGTGGACCTATATAGCGCAAGTATCCACCAAACTGGTGCTCAAGGCGCATTATATTATTACCCCTGCTCATCAGGCTCATAAATCATTCCTTTTTGCATCTAAACCCACGCCCGGTGCAATAATAGAAACTCTCGCTTCAGTTTGAGCTCCCAATATCGCGTAAACGTACGTTCTTATAGAATCGTTGATTCGTTCTATACCGATATCCGTACAACCTTGAGCTAATTTTGAGTCGAGTATAAATTTTACCCATCCTCGTTCACTTTGGGGGGATTGCTCGATATAACCGATATTCATATAATCTATGTGATCCCGTAATCCGTGTGATGCGCATAGTTACCAATCCAAGCTGAAAAATCTTCTTCCGCATTCTAATACGCATCGTCTTTGTTAAATTTCATAATCTTTACATTTGCGTGATACTTTCCATTAATGAAACGCGTATCAACATAGTTTTTACCCTCTACGGCATTTCACTTTTTATTTTTCCAATAATAAGCCGTGCCTAAACCTCCCGAGTTTTTATCAATTTGTTGTTTCCAATTGGATATTGATGATATGTGAAATTCGTCGCATATTTCATTATACGCCTCAATGTCTATATTATTATTAAATGCGTTCCAAATTTTATTTGAAGGTTCGGGACAATTCATTTCTTTGAGTATTCGTCTAATTTGATAATAAACGTGAAATCTAAAAAACTACGAATTATCATATTTGAATGAAATAAATGTTTATAACTCACGCCACAACCCGTCGTACTACACCACGTCGCAAAATTTATTTGATTTTGATAAAACTGTATAGGATTATATTTCCATTGATTTACAATCATGTGGCTATCGACGTGAGGTAACTTGTATTTTTCGAATAGATTATAGAGTTGTACGTTAAAAAATTCATTTTCATTGACGTACGTAAATATTCATATTCGTCAAATCACTAGTGGTAAAAAAATTTACGTGAGTAAAATTTCCAGATTGTAAATACCGTTTCGATAAATTACTCCGAAATGCTATTGGAAAGGGCATTTTATTAAATATAAATATAAAATTATAATTTTTAATTTATAAAAATGTATCATGCGATCGAAACTAGAAATTTTAGTAAGACGATCGAATTAGATAATACCATCGATAATCGCGATGGTAAACTCAGTATTTCGTTAATTAGCGCTAACCTTTGGGTAGGTTACTATAACGTGCGTAACACAGACAAAATATGGCGTCGTACGCAAACGATTGGACAACAAGATGAACTGGAAGTTGAGTTAATTGAAAACGGACTTTATAATATAAAAGAAATTATCGACATTGTATTAAAAAACACGCCTTGGCTTACGTTCGTAGTCGATGAAAAAAAGGGTGAATCTTTGCTAAATATTACGCAACGAGATAAAAGTATCAAATTTTCATCGGGATTAGCTAATTTACTCGGGTTTCAAGGCGGGTATCTATCTATGGGCGAGCATAGGGGAGAAATTGATTTGCAACCTTTTAAAATAATGCACATTCATTGCGATCAAATTTCTACGAGCGAGAATTTTTACAACGGTAAACCTAGTACTATTTTAAACGTTTTTCGGTTACAAGATAAATCGTTGGGGGAAAGCGCGTTTATAGAATATTCTAATCCATTGCAAAAAATCTTTAAAATGGTACTTTTAACGAATTGAGTTTTCAAATTAAAGATTCTATCGGCAGAGAGATAAGTAATCACGGTTTGCCAATTATTTTAACCGTAAAAATTAAATAATGATTATTATATAATATAAATATGGCGAGTATTTTCGGACCTAGTCGAAGAGGCGGTATCGTTAGCGAGGTTTACAATAACGACAATTCGTACATTTACGAACATCACGGATATGTCGATAGAGATGAAATTTTACAAACGATACCTTTAATCGAAAAATTTAGCGTTATACTCGGATGGCACGGTGTGCTTAAACTACCCTTTTTTATGTTTAACGATCCCCATACATTCTGTTCAAATTCTGTAAAATTTATGAAAGTCGATGGTCTTTTGGTACATTTTACAACGCGTAATTTTTAAGCCAACTCGTATCATATTCCTTCCCCGGCTCGAGATAAAAAAATTGTTTTTAACGATCAACCTCAACATTTAGAATACGAAATGTGCTATCAGACGCGAGATAATAAAAAAGTTTTTGTAGAGGCGAGCTTTTTCGGTGCTCTAAACACTAAAATCTGTTTCGATATAAAAATTAAAAGTTCACCTTTAGCGTAATAAAATTATATATATAAATATGGCGAGCATTTACGGTCCTACTCGTAAAAGCGAGCAAATTTCATCTAGTAGTGATAACGTTTCTAACAATCCGCACATCTTTGAAAAAAGTGGCTATATTGATGGTGATGAAATTCGACAAGAAGTAATATTGTATGATTTAGGTGATAGCAGTTTTAGCGTCTTGTGGAGTCCAAATAATAAACAACCAATATTTTATTCTATTGAAGAAATAACAAACTGTTCAACTTTTGTTAAAATAATTAATAGTGACAATACTCTTTATTCATCCGTAGAAAAACGCAATTTGGAAAATGAAGAACCCTTCTTTTTTACTGAATTCTTTTTGATAGATTTATTTTTGATAATGAACCAAAGCATTTAGAATGTGGACTTTGCTTCAAAATAGAAAACAACAGCGACTACAATAGAAACATCTTTTTTCAAGCGAACTTTTTTGGCTCTTTAGAAACTGGAATTTGTTACGATATAAAAGTTAATACTTTTCCGATAGTTTAAAATGTAATTTTTTTTAAATCTTTTATTATTAATAGAAAATAATGAGCGTCTCTACGGAATCAACGCATCGTGTATTACCCACAAGCGATACTTCTACCGATGTTCAAAACTTAAACGTAAATGCGTTTCGTTTACAAAAAATCGACGATATTCAAAAAGAAATTTTAAAAGAAAGAAACGAGCGAGAGGCCGTATATAAAAAATATAATAAAATCATTAAAACTTGTTCTATCGTAGAAACGATGGCTGAATTGGGCTGTATGGGAGCAGGAGCGACTGGAATTGCCAGTCTAGCCAGCGTCGTTGCAGCACCTATCGGATTCTGTTTAGAAGGACTAGCTTTAGGACTAGGTGGTATGGCTTTTGCGATCAGATATGCAAAATATAAACTCGAGAAAAAAGCTAAAAAACATAACGAGATTAGAGTTTTAGCTGAAAGTAAAGTCAACACCATCGACAGTCACGTTTCAAAAGCGATCGAAGATGGTGTTATATGCCAAGAAGAATTTCATTTAATCAACGAAGAACGAAATAAATACGCAAAAATGAAAGAAAATATTCGAACTAAATTTACTCCTAAAATTGTTAATAAAAAAACAGATATCAAAGCCATCGTCGATAAAAATTTAAAAAAATCTCATAGAAAAAATTATGAATTTAAAGTAAACTTTACTATAGAAAAATCTTACGATAAAAAACCCGCTTCGCAATTATCAACGGAGCGGGTTGATATAAGACCTCCCCCGTATAATTCAAATTTTTAATTTAAAAAACAAGTTTTTTATAAACTATAAACGTGTAGTTTTTTCAATCAACTCTTTCATAACGCGATTATAATTTCGTTTAGCTCTCCCTTCAACGCGCTTTAAAAAATTCATTTTTAATGTATTACCGCATTTCGTACATATATTTATTTGTCTTTGTTTTTGTAGCATTGTTGCATTTTTTACAAGGAACTGGTATACCTTTTCCCTGTCGTATACGCCATCGATGTTGCGCGCAAAATACGTCGCCGGGCACGCTCGGAATAAAACACTTGTCTGTTTTACCAACTAAAAGCCATTCGCATGGAATAATTACTTTCAATAAATTCTTCGTCGTCGCCATCTTCTTCTCTTTTACTATTAATCTACATAATATTAATTTGTTTTTTCAATTTTTTATCGTCGAAAACCAATATCTTTTTTTTCTATATAAATTATGAACATTTTTTACAATGTATAAAAAAATACCATCCACTCGCATCGATCGCGTTATCAATTTTTTGATGGCGTCATCAACATATTCTAACCTATATTTGACCTTTAACCTTATCAACCTATCCATCCTACTACTACCCAGCAAACACATTCAAATACATCAATTTTAGTGAAGTGGCCTCGCGATGACAATTTGGCTCCTACTAAACACAATGTCAAAATTATCAGCCAGGATGCAAATATATTCTCGGCACACAAGAACTGTTGTTGTACACTCAAGGTGATTCATTAATAAAACATCTCTTCAAAAACAATAGGACGTTTTGTGTAATACCATCTGGACCTTGCTCTATGGTGCATCAATAAAAGGTAATGTAAATTGCTTTTCAGAAAGAAAAGAAAACGTTGTGTGATTAATGCACAAGCCTTTCCAACATTTAAATGTGTTAATTGCCTGATATAAAAATACAAAGATAAAGGCATTTCCAACTGTCATTTCCAACTGATTATTTTGGAGTGATCATCCACACTATTAACACCAATGATTAAACATGTAGGTTATTAATATATAAAAATTAATTATGATAGTGCTATGGCGATCTTAAGGTTATTTAAACTTGACAACATCGAAATTAATCATGATCTTCAATGGATCAACATTGTTAAGGGGTGACGGATGGCTTCTGAGACTAATTGCTGACCCCGCCCACTCCTAAATTAATCAGGGTGAGAGCGCTGCTTGCAGATTAATTAATTAATGTGATGATTTCCAAACATGTTGTATTAATAAATATAAAAAGCACAAAAATGATAAATTAATTAAAATAAGAAAAGTAAATAAAATAATAAGTAAGACATCCTCACCATGCAAAGCTACAAGTTTTAAATAAAATAATGTTGATTTTGGAAATAAATTTGGTTTTAGTCAAATTGATGAGATACTAGTCCAGATGTCGAATATTTTTTCACTATTTAAATAACATTGAACCTTGATATTATGTATAAGGTTTTCTATTTTCTCTTAATTTTTTTAATGACTCGGACTCGGACTCGACACTGGGGACTCGAACTCGGACTCGGACTCGACACTGGGGACTCGAACTCGGACTCGGACTCGACACTGGGGACTCGAACTCGGACTCGGACTCGACACTGGGGACTCGAACTCGGACTCGGACTCGGACTCCAGGTTTGAGGACTCGAATACAAGTCTGCCAGATACAACTTTAAATCATTAAACAGGTTATAATGATTTCTTACTGTTTATTTGTTTTGACTGAAATACAATAATTCTTTCAAGGAAAATTTCATTAACTGTTCTTATGTACAAAATCATAGTCGTGACTTCTAAGTTTGCTTTAAAAATATTTATAACTCCATCGCCGATATGGGGTATGTCAATGAGGAGAGGAAATTCATGGAAATATTTTTCAAGGAATCCAGACGTTTTGCCAAATGTTCAAATATTATTCATGGTCAAATATTATTTGGACATATAATACAACATTACAAATATTTTACAAGAAAAAAACCTTGCGGTAAGGGTGGGTAGCGGTAGTAAACCGCCACTTTTAGCTAATTAATTAATTAATCCTTAATTGAGCGCTCAAAAAAACTATTTTTTTTCAAGTTCCTACATCAGCCATAGCCTAACAACATAGCATAGCCCCTTTAGTGTATTTATTTATAGTTCAGCCAGACACGAGCCAGATACCATGACCCCTTCGCCACAAGGCCATACCTTGTGTACAAAACATGGTATACACAGCCCATATCCCTTGACACAGCGGTACCCTTTGTGTGATCAATCATCCTGGTCTACGGGCTTGCCTCAGGATATCTGTAATCAATCATCCATGCTCAGGGGTTGCTTGACAGTGCCTGGAAAGGATTGACCAATAAACAAACTCAGAATTGATGTGTTTGGGCAGAGATTGGCTACTGGCAAATGGGGGTGGTTTAGGATTTTCCTTACACTAATACACCGCAGATGGCTGGCTATGCATTCTTAGAGAGTTTTTTTTGGTATTATTTGGCCTGGACTACATTCAGGGACTGTCTGAGGTGTAGCTCTGCATGAAAAATGGTATAAAACGGAGTGTATTGGCAAATGGGGGGGGGGGGGGTGGTTTAGGGATTTTCCCTTACACTAATACACCGCAGATGGCTGGCTATGCATTCTTAGAGAGTTTTTTTTGGTATTATTTGTGTTTGGGCAGAGATTGGCTACTGGGCAAATGGGGGATTGGAGATTTCACAGAAACTAAAAAACTAAATCAACTTCCTAACATTTGGACAAACATTTCTAAAACCTCTGGAAAGACAATATAAAAAAAAAAATAAAAAAATAAAAATAAATAAAAAATGTAATTAAAACAATAATTAAATTTTAAAAAATAATTGTAAAGTAATTTTTTTAATTTTTTTTATTTTATTACAATCTATAAGACCTCTGGAATGATTATCAGCTTGAAAAATGGTATAAAACATATTTTACAGTAGTTATTCATACGTATTACACTGGGCGGTTACAAACCGCTACCGTCCTTTGTTGGTGTAAATCGAAACGTTGACAGAGGTCGCAGGGTAAACCAGTGTCCGTCATTTTACCTGTGATAATCCTGCAAGGGTCGAAGCGTGAGTCCAGTAACAACCATTTTACATAGCCTAGGCCTTCCACAGGTACAGAAACGATTATCATTCTATCAATGAATATGGAATCAATTAACCACAATGACTCTATCTTGAAGAAAATAGTGCAGCAGATAAAAGAAGAGGGCATCAAATTTGTTCGGTTCGAGTTTGGAGACATGAGTGGTATTTCCCGCTGTAGAGTTGTACCTTCAAGACACATGTGGGAGAAGTCACGCTGGGAATTAATATGCCACTCGGTCACTTATCCATGGACTCGTCCTGTAATTTTGTCCCAGACACCGGCTATACGGATGAAATCGGTTGGAAAAATGCTACATTCTTACCGGACCTGAGCACCTTCCGCACCGTGCCTTGGTGCCAGAATACAGCCCTGGTGCTGACGGAGCCAAACTTCCAAGGCAAGCCGGTGACATCCTACCCACGTAATATTGCAAGGCAACAAATTAACCGTCTAAGTGAGATGGGTTACTCTCTTCTCTCAGCTCATGAACATGAGTTTTACGTTGTTGGTGCTGAGTCTAAGAAACCACTACATCAAGGGAACCCACGATCATCTTTAGGCATATTTGCTGACAGTGACTTGCTGTTCGACTTTGCAGATTGTTTGTCAGGGGCAGGCGTAGACGTAGAGGCTATTGATACAGAGATTTCTCCTGGCCAAGTTGAGATAACCTACAAGCCAGCGTTTGGAGTCCGTGCTGCTGATAACGCACATATTTACCGTACAGCTATCAAGGAGATAGCACAAAAACGGGGCTACATCGCATCGTTCATGTCCAAACCTTGGCCTGATCAGATCGGTAGCGCTGCCCAACTTTGCCATTCCCTGTGGGATGCTGAGGGCAAGAAAAATCTGATGTCTGACCCCTCTAATGAACTAGGCATCTCTGAGCTCGCACAGCACTGGATAGCTGGAATCATTGCCCATGCACCAGCTATTAGTCTGCTTATGGCACCAACCACTAATTGCCGGAAACAAATCCAACCTCACAGTTTAATGCCAACTAACGCAACATGGGGGATAGACAACCGGAGTTGTGCCTTGAGACTTATAAGACAAGGTGAAGATGGAACATACTTGGAGAATCGCATGGGAGCCAGTGCAAGCAATCCTTATCTTACTCTAGCCGCCACAGTAGCGGCTGGAATCGACGGCATTACACAAAAACTACCAGGGCCCACTAGAGTTACCGGTGACGCCTACATCAAGGAAAATGTACCACCGTGTACCCAGGATCTTCCTGCTAACCTCCAAAGTGCTGTGGAAGCCTTCCAAGAAGACAGTGTGATCAGGGAGGCATTCGGGGAGGAGTTTTGTCGGGTTTTTCTAACCATCAAGCGGTATGAGATTGAACAAGAGAAGAAGGCTCAAGCTAGCGGGGACACAGAATGGGAGTATAGAAACTACTTTGCAGTGATGTAGTCATAAAGTCTTAAAGTAAAAATATCATGCGTGTTTCATTTACATGGAAGCACAAACATTATCTTTTAGACATTGAAACATACCGGGATTTAGAACTAGCATTTTCATATTTTCATTCAATAGGTGCATGGTGGACTGTAATATGGACTGTAAATAAGGTATATACGATGTGTTTGATCACGATAGTTATTATATATGTGAATTGCTTAAACACAAAGTTGCTCATTCTTAAAATCAAAAGATACTAGGCGATCACGCAGTTTCATAGTTGAGAAATTGTTTTTGTAGCCTATGGTACAACCTTACAAATTTTTGCGTGTTATAATGCCTATATGCATATGCCTAGGCCTATGTGTATATTTTCAATTAAGTTTACATTCTTAAAACTTTTAACTGTCATTTTGATTAGGCAGTGCTCAAGTTCATCACATTTATTATTTTTAGAATTTAGAATTTAGAATTTTGCCGTGCTGTGACTTTTTCACTTTTTCACATATAGGGGTATGAACAATCGCTTGATTTGTGCGGCCTCTCTGAGCCCCCATACTTTGTTTATGGGAAATTTGGTCTGGTTCCAATAACTGCTTATACATGTATCACGTAAAAAAATACCAAAAAATACAAAAAATATTATTACAAAAAAAAAAAAAAGCGTCACTGCACCGATTTTGACGCCGACCTATGACCACATAGTATATAGTTTGTGTTTGAGTGTACTTTGAAAGGGTATCATTTCCAATTTCCGTTTTCATTAATTAAAGCAAAATGTTTTAGCGTTTGTAGCTTTACCGGAGTCTTGATTTTAAAGTTATTATTTTATGGGAAAATGTATGGTTTATGTTAATTAATTGACACATGTTCTTTTATTCTTTTGTCTTTTATGTAGGGAATGCGAGTGCGACCTCATTGTTCATTCATGTGCACGGTGACTTTGTTGTGTATTTGCATAATTTTATAGAGTAATACAGAGTTAGTGTGTTGACCTTTGTGCTTCCCGCGCAAGGACGGTTTGCATGTCGTGTATACTGTATTTAAATAAGTAGTTCTAAGTTTTCTTTTAAAACTCACTGGATTCATAAACGGTACCTGTGTTTCATAATTATTTTAACCAAAAAGTATGTAATAATTTTACAATGTAATGGCTAATCTTTATAATTATTGTCAGTTCATTTGAGTTTTGTGTAGTTAAATTTACCCAAAAAAAATGTTTTGAAAATGCTGGCTACGTCACTGGGAAACAGGGAATTCAGCGTTCCATAGACTGTTATCACGTCGCAGCCATATTGCTTCCTTTAATTAAAAAAAATAATGATGCAGATTAATATGAGACAAAACATTTTTATCTAAAGACAAATTAATTCTGAGATATATTTGTATATTTGGCCTGTTTAGTATAATTTGTGTTTCCTCTATGAATCTCTTCATTGTCATTAGTTGTTTTCTTTCATATTGTTTGTGTTAGAATTTAGTGTACTTTGAAAGAGCGTCAGTGCACTTTTCACTTTTGGAAATTCAGAAAAATCGGAGTTTAAAGACTTGGTTTTAAAATGGTAATTTCTTTAAACAAAGTCCAGTTCTTTTAACCTATATCAAATGACATAGGCATACATAGGTTTGCTGAGACGAATGGTGTGGAATGGGTGGGAAATCGCAATATCTCCACGCGAAACAACACAACTTGCCTATCGATCATGCCCTAAAATATACCGACGAAGATATACTTGACATCTGAAAGACTAAATCAGCTTCAGCCTTCGTAAACATTCTACAACGAAATTATTTCGCCCATGTCGTACATATGCCAAATAATCATCAAGTCAAGAAATTAACGTTTGATGATGTGAAACAAAAACGGCACCGGAACAATTTCTACGCTACTGAAACAAGTTATTGATAACTCACGATTTCCAAAAGAGTTACTAGAATTCGGATGATGAATTCTACTGCAAAATATCTGAGCGATATAGCGGAAATGACAATGAATGAATGAATGTATGTACCAAACCTAATAATGTGACGTTTGATTAAATTATACAAAGATCTGTCATTCATCTTATGATTCAATGCCAATACTAGAAAAATGTTTTTTCAAATAGCGCCCTCTTGCAACGCTGTTTGGTAATAACTTAATGATTCTTGCTCAGGACCGGCACACCGAGTCTGTCAAGCTGTCTATACTTGCAATGGAAGGTTCATTGATAATTATGCAATTGTTTTTGTCTGAAGTGCTTCGAATCTACTAGAAAATAGGAATTGTTATGTCGTATTTACAAAAAGTTTCTGATCTGCAATTTTTTTAGATGAGAACCTATTGTGATGACAATTGTTCATAGGTTAGTTTTATGATATATTTCTTGAAAACTAGAGGGTTGAAATTAACGTACGTTATCAATTATCAATGTTGTACCTTTTAAATAAAAAAAGAAGAAAAGATGTGTCGATCACAGGTATTTTCTCAAGTGTTATCTGAATTTGTGAGGTAAATCGTGATTAAGAAAGGATATTTCTCAGAAATGAATATACACACATACAGCGATATTAAGTATGCTCATCCTTAGGGGATAGAATTGATATAGTATTGATATAGTATTGATATAGTATTGATATAGTATTGATATAGTATTGATATAGTATTGATATTCAAATCAATCCAATCAAGGTCACCGTCAACAATAATTAATTGATTGGTTGGGATTCAGGACAATATACAAATATTGACTGCTACGAGTGGTACAGTTTAAAACTTTTAACTGTCATTTTGATTAGGCCTCTCTTAGCCCCCATACTTTGTTTATGGGAAATTTGGTCTGGTTCCAATAACTGCTTATACATGTATCACGTAAAAAAAATACAAAAAAATACAAAAAATATTATTAAAAAAAAGAAAGAAAAAAAAGCGCGTCACTGCACCGATTTTGACGCCGACCTATGACCACATAGTATATAGTTTGTGTTTGAGTGTACTTTGAAAGGGTATCATTTCCAATTTCCGTTTTCATTAATTAAAGCAAAATGTTTTAGCGTTTGTAGCTTTACCGGAGTCTTGATTTTAAAGTTATTATTTTATGGGAAAATGTATGGTTTATGTTAATTAATTGAAACATGTTCTTTTATTCCTTTTGTCTTTTATATTATTAAAATATATATGTATATATGTGATCCCCGCTACTGCCGTTACCCAGGTTGTTTGCATCTGACCGGGGCTTGATCCCTGGCTACTCGGCAGATATGGTTTGGCCTCTAACCTGGCCCCATAGAGCAATAGATAATTGGCATAAGTGGACCGCCCACCAACATAGGGGCTGGTTAGCTCAGTTGGTAGAGCGCTCGTACGGTATTCGAGAGGTCGCGGGTTCGCGTCCGGCATCAGCCAATTTTTCTTTGCTCGCTTCCCGTTTATATAATATTCAGGTCAGTTTCTCCCTTTAAATCCACAATGGTGCTCACTAAATTTTAGCTTAAAAGTGGTTATTAAGCAATTCTAGCTTATAATGCTTACTTTTTATGCCAATTATGTCCCAAAAATTATGAGTTTGTAAATTAGTTAGTTTTTCACTTTTAGATTAATTACATAACACTACCAATGAAAAATGTTGCAATGTAGTCAACTGAAGATTATTTCCTTTCAATTTCTCAAACAAAAAGAACCTGTATAAGCAAATATAGCCTCAAAATGGAGTTTCGCCTATGAAACGCAAATTGATGTAGATTTTTTACCAAAATATCCATGAATCTGGGCAGTTTAAACAAAACTAGAAATCAATTTTAGTAAATTGAAAAGTTAATGAACTGACGAATTTTTAAAAAAAGTCCATGTTTATTTTTGACACATGAGGGCGCTGTTTCATTAGATCATAACAGGAACTCAGTGTTACAGCAGCTGTAAAAGTGCACAAAATCAAAACCTCAACCTTTACCAAGAAAGCGGTCATTACATCAAAAGTTTATGACATAGTAACCAAACACTCAGTTAACATGACATCATAAGAAATTAAGAGAACTGACTTGTGAAAAGACAAGGAATTGGTCAACTTTTATATATTCGTCAATTCGTTTATACACAAAACAACCATGATGTTGCATCTGATCGATCCCGCATGGGATATGCAAATTTTCATTTGCATTAAAACCAAAAAGTGCCCTCCCTAAAAGTATCAAATAACCAATTAAAAGGAAGAAAAGCATAAATACCGAAAATTCCTATTTCATAGGCCCTTATACAATCGTCCATTTCTGATGTTAAAACCATGCTGGCTTGTGCATCACAAAATTATACAATCACTTAATTTTACTGTGAGTCCAGTTTACCATACTATGGACATTGTTCGTGTTGTAGGTCCTCATTGCATTACATTGTACTCTCACTGACTTGAACTGTCTGTGACAAATTATACTGTAATTATCTTCGGTTTGATAGCTCGGATCGGTACATTTTTGGAAAAATATTGTGTATGTTTTTGTCGTAGGATTAGAGACTTTGCCTGGTGGAGATAGATATTTGAGTTCTTTCGGGTGACACCATGTAATGATCTCTTCTTGGAAGAAGTGACGGCTAGAGCAGACTAGTCGAAACGTTGAGAACAAACATCACTTCTTCCAAGAAGAGATCATCACATGGTGTCACTCGAAAGAACTTAAATATGTTATTGTCTTCAACATCATATCACAGAGCTTCAAGGCCTGTTATACCTTAACACAAGGTTATCTCTTGTTACCAGCATCACGTTTTAGTTCCTCCTGATATCTTTGGGGGTAACTGTGGTTTCCATGGTTACTACTTTCTCTTGGTACACCCTCAGTAGGGTTGCTTGCTTCAGTTTCTGGGCCTTCTTGTAGTGTCGCTTGGACTTCAAGTGTCTTGCAAATTAAACATTAGATGCTGTTTTATGTCATCTTTCAACGAATATAAACTCTAATTTAATCTAGCTGATCATATTATCGGCTCCAGAGTATAAAGCTCTTGAAACAGAAGTAGAATTTTTAAGAAAATCAATTCGTCGCATTTTTCTCATAGTGGCAAATCGGTATTTTTTCGATATTGAGGTTTTTGCAGTTTCAGGGTTGTATGAGTGTCTAAATTCATTTTTGATGTTTGAATGCATAATTTTGCCTCCTTTTAAAGTTATGGAGACCTCCATGTGACGAATACGTTCAAAAGCCAATGTTTGTTTTTTCCATATTGACGAATGAGGTATTCGCCACTTCGTAACAACTGAAAGGCATCGTTGAGGTTTTTTTCCATACTGACGAATCGACAATGGATACTGTGGTTTATGCGTTAATTTAAAAATAACAGTAATTAAAAAAATACCAAAAAATACTAATGGAATATTTTGCCATGATTTTGCATTTTGAAAGTTTTAGAAAAACGTCCAATAATGTGTTGCTTTTGCAAAGAACTTCTTAATTGAATGCACACAAATCATGCACACATAATAGGCCTATGGTACCCTACATATCAATACACTCGTCCTTGAGCGTAACCCAATAGTTTTTGGGTCATGCGAAGTACCATTCTGTGTACGTGTCACCGCTGAGTTTCGCTACGGTGACTTTTCGTACTCTCTGGTGAGGTATAACTTAAAAGTGCCATTAATGTGTCTTAAAAAATATGATATTTTATATATTGAATTGTTCCCGCTCGTTGCATCCCGATTTTTAACGAAAATACAGCATATTTTTGGCTTTTTTCGAGTCTCGGTACGTGCGAACAAGGATGTTCACGTGATCATTTTAACCAATCACAGCGCGGAAATCGACACTGACTGACCCCGTGACCCCGCCAGGCCGCTTGACAACAAAGATGGCTGCCCACGCTGAGCAGTCACTTGTCGGAAACTGTCAAAGAAATTCGTGTTTTATACACTTTTCTGCCGTTGAAAAAGTTGATATCAAGCCGCCGTTTACTAGTAGTTCGTGGTCAAAAGTTTCCGATTGTGCACTCTTTTGGAAAGATTATGATGATCACGAACAGGGTAAAGTCGCGAAAAAATTCATCGCTGCACACCGCGACTTCGCATCATCATCGGAACCTCCAACCACTGGCGGATTTCATCGGAAATGTTACCAGAAATGAAGAAGGTGAATGATCTGGAAGCTCCGACACTAGATATTACTACAAGTAAGTTCAAAAGCTTTGAATACTGTCACTACTAGTACTGCCTAGCCAATGAAAGAATGAGTAAACATGAGGAAATTTGTGTGTGACTTATTGATTAGTCAACAAGTCAATACAATAGGCTGGCGTTCAAGATCATGACCTGATTTTTGACTCCCATTGTAAAAATAAAAACATGTGCATTTTTTCCAACTGATATGCTAAAATAACTGAATACTTTGTGGAAATAGATATCCTGCTCTGTACACGCAACTCATACCAAAAATTGTTTAGTTATTAAAATACATTTTGACAAAACTGGTGGTAGCGGTCATTGGTGGTACTCTGCTCATGCCCAATTTTAGAGCTTGGTTTGTATAAAAGAAATAGAAGTACGCAGTACCCATGCGCCCACGACCCATGGTAAATTTTTTAAATAATTTTGTTTAACTTAATATTATAATAAAATACATTTTTGCTGAATGTACAGCTGGTACCCACGACCCATGCCCAATTTTTTCAATTTTTAGCTTGAGCATAAACATAAAATAAAAATCACTAGAGCTACATGTACGCATACACCTGTAAACCCAACTCATTTTTATTGAACATAAATTTCATGTCAATATAACTTGAAATGCCTTTTTATAATGTTAAAGTAAAACTTTTTAGGTAAAGAAATGAAAATAGGACTGCCACCCATAACCCACGGCCAATTTTAATTTATACTTAAAAGGCATTTTGGTGTTGAATTAAAGTTTGCGTGAAGAAATTAAAATGGAACGTGCACCCATGCCCAATTTTTTTTTATTATTACTTTTTAACTGAAAAGTCACTGCCACCCATGGCCAATTTTAATTTATAACTAAAAATGCATTTTGATGTTGAATTAAAGTTTGCGTGAAGAAATTACAATAAAACAAGCAACCAAGACCCATGCAAATTTTTTTATTATTACTTTATAACTGAAAATGTTTTTCAATTTTGAATTGAGACTCAATGAAAATAGGACTAGTACCCACAATCCATTTCGAGTTTTCCTTAATGAGTTTTAACTGGTATCCCCGACTCATCCTCATTTTTTATTTAACCTTGTGTGAAAATAATTTAACTGATATTGAATCTGTAATGTATAATTAATTTTGATGTTGAGTACGTAACTTTAGTTACATTTCAGTAACGTCTCAGAAATAAAAATAGAACTGGTACTTATGACCCGCACCAAATTTGTAAAACACATTTTTCAATTAAACTTTTGATGACAAAAGAAAAGAACTGTTACCCATCCCAATTTTTCTTGAATAAAAATAAAACTAAAAATTAACATCTCAAAAACAAACACATGTTTATGATGCAACTTTTCTTGTTTCAGGAGAGACAGAGTCCTGTGATGCAAGTGTGAGTGATGAGCCATATGCAAAAGACAAAGAAGAGGGCTACGATAACATTATGGGATTGGTACACAGTCGGCAAGTTCTGCACATGTTCTTCCTCCAGTATGTGTTGTTTGTAGTTGGAAGAGGTACTCCAAAAATAAAGGCAGAGGAACGTCACTACCAGAAAGATTGACTCGCTGTGAATTAATTAATGGAGGCCTACTACTGAAAGCTGCTAAACAGAAAAAAGATAACAATTTGCTGACACAAATCAACAACAAGGACTGTGTAGCAATTGAGGTACAGTACCACAGTTCGTGTTACAGGGAATACACACGATTCCTAACAACAGGCAAGCAATATACACAAAAGGGCAGTAGTAACACTGATCATCTTTTTTTGTACACTCCATCCTTTGAGGTATTTTGCCAAGATGTTGTTGAGAAAGAACTTATGGAAAAGAACAATGTCTTTCGACTCACCAAGTTGAAGCAACTGTTCCTGAAAACAGTCAAGTCTGTTGAAGGAAAGGATGCTAAAACATATAAGACATGGAGTCTAAAGCGGCGTCTGAAAATGAAATATCCCCAGCTACGCTTCCTGCACCCATCCAGGAAGACTCGCAGTGACTTTGTTTATGTTGACACTCTAAGTACTGAAAGGCTGCTCAATGATAGTGTTGAAAGTGAGACCTCATCATGTACAGACACGGACACCGACACAGATGACAGCACAGCAAGAGAGGTGAGACCAGCAACCACTACTTAGGACTAGGTGGTATGGCTTTTGCGATCAGATATGCAAAATATAAACTCGAGAAAAAAGCTAAAAAACATAACGAGATTAGAGTTTTAGCTGAAAGTAAAGTCAACACCATCGACAGTCACGTTTCAAAAGCGATCGAAGATGGTGTTATATGCCAAGAAGAATTTCATTTAATCAACGAAGAACGAAATAAATACGCAAAAATGAAAGAAAATATTCGAACTAAATTTACTCCTAAAATTGTTAATAAAAAAACAGATATCAAAGCCATCGTCGATAAAAATTTAAAAAAATCTCATAGAAAAAATTATGAATTTAAAGTAAACTTTACTATAGAAAATCTTACGATAAAAACCCGCTTCGCAATTATCAACGGAGCGGGTTGATATAAGACCTCCCGTATAATTCAAATTTTTAATTTAAAAACAAGTTTTTATAAACTATAAACGTGTAGTTTTTCAATCAACTCTTTCATAACGCGATTATAATTTCGTTTAGCTCTCCCTTCAACGCGCTTTAAAAATTCATTTTAATGTATTACCGCATTGCATACATATATTTGTCTTTGTTTTTGTAGCATTGTTGCATTTTTTACAAGGAACTGGTATACCTTTTCCTGTCGATACGCCATCGATGTTGCGCAAAATACGCCCGAAGCACGCCGAATAAAACACTTGTCTGTTTTACCAACTAAAAGCCATTCGCATGGAATAATTACTTTCAATAAATTCTTCGTCGTCGCCATCTTCTTCTCTTTTACTATTAATCTACATAATATTAATTTGTTTTTTCAATTTTTTATCGTCGAAAACCAATATCTTTTTTTTCTATATAAATTATGAACATTTTTTACAATGTATAAAAAAATACCATCCACTCGCATCGATCGCGTTATCAATTTTTTGATGGCGTCATCAACATATTCTAACCTATATTTGACCTTTAACCTTATCAACCTATCCATCCTACTACTACCCAGCAAACACATTCAAATACATCAATTTTAGTGAAGTGGCCTCGCGATGACAATTTGGCTCCTACTAAACACAATGTCAAAATTATCAGCCAGGATGCAAATATATTCTCGGCACACAAGAACTGTTGTTGTACACTCAAGGTGATTCATTAATAAAACATCTCTTCAAAAACAATAGGACGTTTTGTGTAATACCATCTGGACCTTGCTCTATGGTGCATCAATAAAAGATAATGTAAATTGCTTTTCAGAAAGAAAAGAAAACGCTGTGTCATTCATATCAATATTCATGTTAATTGCCTGATATAAAAATACAAAGATAAAGGCATTTCCAACTGTCATTTCCAACTGATTATTTTGGTGTGATCATTCACACTATTAACACCAATGATTAAACATGTAGGTTATTAATATATAAAAATTAATTATGATAGTGCTATGGCGATCTTAAGGTTATTTAAACTTGACAACATCGAAATTAATCATGATCTTCAATGGATCAACATTGTTAAGGGGTGACGGATGGCTTCTGAGACTAATTGCTGACCCCGCCCACTCCTAAATTAATCAGGGTGAGAGTGCTGCTTGCAGATTAATTAATTAATGTGATGATTTCCAAACATGTTGTATTAATAAATATATAAAGCACAAAAATGATAAATTAATTAAAATAAGAAAAGTAAATAAAATAATGTTGATTTTGGAAATAAATTTGGTTTTAGTCAAATTGATGAGATACTAGTCCAGATGTCGAGTATTTTTTCACTAAATAACATTGAACCTTGATATTATGTATAAGGTTTTCTATTTTCTCTTGATTTTTTAAATGACTCGGACTCGGACTCGACACTGGGGACTCGAACTCGGACTCGGACTCCAGGTTTGAGGACTCGAATACAAGTCTGCCAGATACAACTTTAAATCATTAAACAGATTATAATGATTTCTTACTGTTTATTTGTTTTGACTGAAATACAATAATTCTTTCAAGGAAAATTTCATTAACTGTACAAAACCATAGTCGTGACTTCTAAGTTTGCTTTAAAAACATTTATAACTCCATCGCTGATATGGGGTATGTCAATGAGGAGAGGAAATTCATGGAAATATTTTTCAAGGAATCCAGACGTTTTACCAAATGTTCAAATATTATTCATGGTCAAATATTATTTGGACATATACTACAACATTACAAATAATTTACAAGTTAAGAAGTTCTTTACAAAAACAACACATTGTTGGATGTTTTTTTAACTTTCAAAATGCATAGGCCTAATCATGGTAAAATATTCCATTAGTATGTTTCGGTATTTTTTTGTAAATTACTTTTATTTTTAAATTAACGCTTAAACCACAGTATCCATTGTCGATTCGTCAGTATTGAAAAAACCTCAACCATGCCTTAGTTGTTACGAAGTGGCGAATACCTCATTCGTCAATATAGAAAACACAAACATTGGCATTTGAACGTATTCGTCACATGGGGCTCTCCATAACTTTAAAAGAAGGCAAAATTATGCTTTCAAACATCAAAAATGAATTTAGACACTCATACAACCCTGAAACTGCAAAAACCTCAATATCGAAAAAATACCGATTTGCCACTATGAGAGAAAAATGCGTAATTGATTTTCTTAAAAATTCTACTTCTGTTTCAAGAGCTTTATACTCTGGAGCCGATAATATGATCAGCTAGATTAAATTAGAGTTTATATTCGTTGAAAGATGACATAAAACAGCATCTAATGTTTAATTTGCAGGACACTTGAAGTCCAAGGCCCAGAAACTGAAGCAAGCAACCCTACTGAGGGTGTACCAAGAGAAAGTAGTAACCATGGAAACCACAGTTACCCCCAAAGATATCAGGAGGAACTAAAACGTGATGCTGGTAACAAGAGATAACCTTGTGTTAAGGTATAACAGGCCTTGAAGCTCTGTGATATGATGTTGAAGACAATCACATATTTAAGTTCTTTCGAGTGACACCATGTGATGATCTCTTCTTGGAAGAAGTGATGTTTGTTCTCAACGTTTCGACTAGTCTGCTCTAGCCGTCACTTCTTCCAAGATGAGATCATTACATGGTGTCACCCGAAAGAACTCAAATATCTATCTCCACCATGCAAAGCCTCTAATCCTACGACAAAAACATACACAATATTTTTCCAAAAATGTACCGATCCGAGCTATCAAACCGAAGATAATTATAGTATAATTTGTCACAGACAGTTCAAGTCAGTGAGAGTACAATGTAATGCAATGAGGACCTACAACACGAACAATGTCCATAGTATGGTAAACTGGACTCACAGTAAAATTAAGTGATTGTATAATTTTGTGATGCACAAGCCAGCATGGTTTTAACATCAGAAATGGACGATTGTATAAGGGCCTATGAAATAGGAATTTTCGGTATTTATGCTTTTCTTCCTTTTAATTGGTTATTTGATACTTTTAGGGAGGGCACTTTTTGGTTTTAATGCAAATGAAAATTTGCATATCCCATGCGGGATCGATCAGATGCAACATCATGGTTGTTTTGTGTATAAACGAATTGACGAATATATAAAAGTTGACCAATTCCTTGTCTTTTCACAAGTCAGTTCTCTTAATTTCTTATGATGTCATGTTAACTGAGTGTTTGGTTACTATGTCATAAACTTTTGATGTAATGACCGCTTTCTTGGTAAGGGTTGAGGTTTTGATTTTGTGCACTTTTACAGCTGCTGTAACACTGAGTTCCTGTTATGATCTAATGAAACAGCGCCCTCATGTGTCAAAAATAAACATGGACTTTTTTTAAAAATTCATCAGTTCATTAACTTTTCAATTTACTAAAATTGATTTCTAGTTTTGTTTAAACTGCCCAGATTCATGGATATTTTGGTAAAAAATCTACATCAATTTGCGTTTCATAGGCGAAACTCCATTTTGAGGCTATATTTGCTTATACAGGTTCTTTTTGTTTGAGAAATTGAAAGGAAATAATCTTCAGTTGACTACATTGCAACATTTTTCATTGGTAGTGTTATGTAATTAATCTAAAAGTGAAAAACTAACTAATTTACAAACTCATAATTTTTGGGACATAATTGGCATAAAAAGTCAGCATTATAAGCTAGAATTGCTTAATAACCACTTTTAAGCTAAAATTTAGTGAGCACCATTGTGGATTTAAAGGGAGAAACTGACCTGAATATTATATAAACGGGAAGCGAGCAAAGAAAAATTGGCTGATGCCGGACGCGAACCCGCGACCTCTCGAATACCGTACGAGCGCTCTACCAACTGAGCTAACCAGCCCCTATGTTGGTGGGCGGTCCACTTCTGCCAATTATCTATTGCTCTATGGGGCCAGGTTAGAGGCCAAACCATATCTGCCGAGTAGCCAGGGATCAAGCCCCGGTCAGATGCAAACAACCTGGGTAACGGCAGTAGCGGGGATCACATATATACATATATATTTTAATAATATAAAAGACAAAAGGAATAAAAGAACATGTGTCAATTAATTAACATAAACCATACATTTTCCCATAAAATAATAACTTTAAAATCAAGACTCCGGTAAAGCTACAAACGCTAAAACATTTTGCTTTAATTAATGAAAACGGAAATTGGAAATGATACCCTTTCAAAGTACACTCAAACACAAACTATATACTATGTGGTCATAGGTCGGCGTCAAAATCGGTGCAGTGACGCTTTTTTGTTTTGTTTTAATAATATTTTTTGTATTTTTTGGTATTTTTTTACGTGATACATGTATAAGCAGTTATTGGAACCAGACCAAATTTCCCATAAACAAAGTATGGGGGCTCAGAGAGGCCGCACAAATCAAGCGATTGTTCATACCCCTATATGTGAAAAAGTGAAAAAGTCACAGCACGGCAAAATTCTAAATTCTAAATTCTAAAAATAATAAATGTGATGAACTTGAGCACTGCCTAATCAAAATGACAGTTAAAAGTTTTAAGAATGTAAACTTAATTGAAAATATACACATAGGCATATGCATATAGGCATTATAACACGCAAAAATGAGTAAGGTTGTACCATAGGCTACATGAAAACAATTTCTCAACTATGAAACTGCATCATCGCCTAGTATCTTTTGATTTTAAGAATGAGCAACTTTGTGTTTAAGCAATTCACATAATAACTATCGTGATCAGACACATCGTATATACCTTATTTACAGTCCACATTACAGTCCACCATGCACCTATTGAATGAAAATATGAAAATGCTAGTTCTAAATCCCGGTATGTTTCAACGTCCAAAAGATAATGTTTGTGCTTCCATGTAAATGAAACACGCATGATATTTATACTTTAACACTTTATGACTACATCACTGCAAAGTAGTTTCTATACTCCCATTCTGTGTCCCCGCTAGCTTGAGCCTTCTTCTCTTGTTCAATCTCATACTGCTTGATGGTTAGAAAAACCCGACAAAACTCCTCCCCGAATGCCTCCCTGATCACACTGTCTTCTTGGAAGGCTTCCACAGCACCTTGGAGGTTAGCAGGAAGATCCTGGGTACACGGTGGTACATTTTCCTTGATGTAGGCGTCACCGGTAACTCTAGTGGGCAGTGGTAGTTTTCGTGTGATGCCGTCGATTCCAGCCGCTACTGTGGCGGCTAGAGTAAGATAAGGATTGCTTGCACTGGCTCCCATGCGATTCTCCAAGTATGTTCCATCTTCACCTTGTCTTACAAGTCTCAAGGCACAACTCCGGTTGTCTATCCCCCATGTTGCGTTAGTTGGCATAAAACTGTGAGGTTGGATTTGTTTCCGGCAATTAGTGGTTGGTGCCATAAGCAGACTAATAGCTGGTGCATGGGAAATGATTCCAGCTATCCAGTGCTGTGCGAGCTCAGAGATGCCTAGTTCATTAGAGGGGTCAGACATCAGATTTTTCTTGCCCTCAGCATCCCACAGGGAATGGCAAAGTTGGGCACCGCTACCGATCTGATCAGGCCAAGGTTTGGACATGAACGATGCGATGTAGCCCCGTTTTTGTGCTATCTCCTTGATAGCTGTACGGTAAATATGTGCGTTATCAGCAGCACGGACTCCAAACGCTGGCTTGTAGGTTATCTCAACTTGGCCAGGACAAATCTCTGTATCAATAGCCTCTACGTCTACGCCTGCCCCTGACAAACAATCCGCAAAGTCGAACAACAAATCACTGTCAGCAAATATGTCTAAAGATGACCGTAAAGATGACCCTTGATGTATTGGTTTCTTAGACTCAGCACCAACAACGTAAAACTCATGTTCATGAGCTGAGAGAAGAGAGTAACCCATCTCACTTAGACGGTTAATTTGTTGCCTTGCAATATTACGTGGGTAGGATGTCACCGGCTTGCCTTGGAAGTTTGGCTCCGTCAGCACCAGGGCTGTATTCTGGCACCAAGGCACGGTGCGGAAGGTGCTCAGGTCCGGTAAGAATGTAGCATTTTTCCAACCGATTTCATCCGTATAGCCGGTGTCTGGGACAAAATTACAGGACGAGTCCATGGATAAGTGACCGAGTGGCATATTAATTCCCCAGCGTGACTTCTCCCACATGTGTCTTGAAGGTACAACTCTACAGCGGGAAATACCACTCATGTCTCCAAACTCGAACCGAACAAATTTGATGCCCTCTTCTTTTATCTGCTGCACTATTTTCTTCAAGATAGAGTCATTGTGGTTAATTGATTCCATATTCATTGATAGAATGATAATCGTTTCTGTACCTGTGGAAGGCCTAGGCTATGTAAAATGGTTGTTACTGGACTCACGCTTCGACCCTTGCAGGATTATCACAGGTAAAATGACGGACACTGGTTTAATTGAATGCACACAAATCATGCACAAATAATAGGCCTATGGTACCCTACATCAATACACTCGTCCTTGAGCGTAACCCAATAGTTTTTGGGTCATGCGAAGTACCATTCTGTGTACGTGTCACCGCTGAGTTTAACCATGGTTGAACCATAGAGCAAGGACCCTTGCTCTATGGTTGAACCACAGAGCAAGGACCCTTGCTCTATGGTTGAACCACAGAGCAAGGACCCTTGCTCTATGGTTGAACCACAGAGCAAGGACCCTTGCTCTATGGTTGAACCACAGAGCAAGGACCCTTGCTCTATGGTTGAACAGACGCGCTGTGTGTAAACTATGGCGGATACCCTGCTTCCATTGGTGGGAAAAGTGCTTTTAATTAAAAAAAATAATAATTAAATTAAATAAAATTAAAAAAATGGAAGCTGTACAAGCAGAATGGTATATAAAACTGCATGTACTGGGGATTTCACGGTTTTTTGGAGTACAATATTTTGTATTAGTTTGCACGTCAATCAAATTTGTGAAGCAAGCGAGCATCAGCTACGAACATGGCCGTAAATCCCCCCAGGATGGGGGTTAAATCCCCCCCCCCACACACACACACACTTTTTGGTCCGGGGGATGGTCCATAGGATCCCCCGAATGCTTCATGTGGTAAAAAATAATTAATTGATTTAATTTTGCCCTACACCGACGTGTGTATAGCACTGTATGAGTGTCAGTGAAAAAACTACACAGACACTCGGAAAGCACTGAGCATACAGTGCTATACACACGTCGGTGTAGGGCAAAATTAAATCAATTGTTTATCTCCCGACGCAAGAATTTCACCAATCTATAAAAAATAATTATAAATGGAGAATTTTTGTTTATTGTTTAAATACTTCTTGTCTGTTCGTTTCTTTGTCTGTTTGGGTGTCATCTTTATGATGACAGCCTTGGGATTCTAATAGGTTGAGCACGGGGGGGGGGGGGGTTCAGGGGGTTCAAATCCCCATGAGTTTGCCGATTATTATTTTTATTAAAAAGAAAAAGAAAAGGGGAGAAGAGAAATGGTATATGAAGTATTGTTTCAAGCGATGTTTGGGGGTTACCCCCCCCCCCCACGGCTTAAACTTGTTAGGGATCTTATAGTAGCTTGTGAATCCTTTTGACGATGAAGTAATTTTTGTCAGATTTAGGTTGTTGGCACATTTATCATAAACGTTCTTGCGTATACTCTCCAGCAAAATTATCATTTTATATTGTCATAATTCCATTTCATTACACCACTGAAGGTTCGAAATTGTATATTAGGCCAATAGACCTTTATTATGGTGCATACATTTTGTTTTTCTTCCATTCAAATCAATGTAACCAAACTGAGGCTGGAAGGGAAAATAGTCTGGCTCCTTTTTTTCGAATGAGATTTGTCATTATCACTGCCATCGGGTATACAGGGAATCTGACAAAGATGATTGCACTGTCAGTGTGATAATGGTCTATTCCATTTTATAACAACTCATACATAGATTCTGTCTTGTGATTGGTTGAGAGCGTGTCACATGATGTTCACTTTTTTTTTACTGTAATGCCAAGCAAACAAGAAAAGACAAGCCCATGGCAAGCGATGAACGAGCCCATGGCAACCAATGAACTAGCCAATGAAATTGGTCTAAACGCGTCAATGCTGTTGTTACAACGTGAATAAATACGCGTTACAGAAGTTCAATTAATTTCGGAGTGTTGTCAAGTTAATGAAAGTCGTGTATTGGTTTGATTTATTGTAGCAGGTCTCTTAATAAATTGTGCAGAATCTATGTTTGAGGTGTTATGAAACAAATATTGACTGTGGTTTTCACTCGTGGTACAGTAAAACTAGTCTCCCTCAGTGACATCACACAGAAAATAGAACTCTCCAGGGATCACCTCGGGAGGCTAGTTTAACTGTACCACTCGTAGCAGTCAATATTTGTATATTGTCCTGAATCCCAACCAATCAATTAATTATTGTTGACGGTGACCTTGATTGGATTGATTTGAATATCAATACTATATCAATACTATATCAATACAATATCAATACTATATCAGTACTATATCAATACTATATCAATTCTATCCCCTAAGGATAATCATACTTAATATCGCTGTGTGTGTATATTCATTTATGAGAAATATCCTTTCTTAATCACGAATTACCTCACAAATTCAGATAACACTTGAGAAAATACCTGTGATCGACACATCTTTTCTTCTTTTTTTATTTAAAAGGTACAACATTGATAATTGATAACGTACGTTAATTTCAACCCTCTAGTTTTCAAGAAATATATCATAAAACTAACCTATGTACACAACTGTTTCTTGATCTTTACCTAACCGAGGTTGTGTACAGTTTTAAACAGAAGTTGTGTAATTTCTTACTTAACATTGTGTTCAGTTCCCCCGGGGCAATAACGCAGGCCGATTTGTTTTACTACGAGGTTGCGTTAAACTTAAAAAAAAAAAAAAAAACGCACAGTACTTAGTGAACTTTTAATTATTGTTATCAGTATTTATTGCAAAACTCCATGAACTACACATAAGTGACATTTTAGAACGTTGAATCATAATAAATTACCCCCAAAAACAACACAATTAAAAATCTTTGATGTTTGGTTGACACATGAACGCACGTGTACTCGGTTTACTTCATCCGCTGCTTTAAATACGCGTATACGTATGTTAACTGCGCGATATTCACTACACACATACCATTTTCATACGCTGCACAGGAGTATTATTTAGCTTTACCATGGCTTTACACATTATTTGATCATTGTTGACCTCTTTTCAGCATATCGCTCAGATTACAAATTTATTCCAGAGATAGGTAATAATAATAATAATAATAATAATGTTCCATTCTTATATAGCGCATTTCACATAATGTCCCAATGCGCTTTACATTATTTCCCCCTGGTCACTGGGACAATATCATTCCTATAATCTTTCTCAGCTCCCTGGGCAGTATACAGCCAATGTGCAACCTTTTGGCGCTACAGGGCTAATCAAACACAATAACCATCTCTACCCTCACAGGTACCCATTTATACACCTGGGTGAAGAGAAGCAACTACAGTAAAGTGTCTTGCTCAAGGACACAAGTACCACAGTCACCGCCAGGTTTCGAACCCACATTCTGATGAAACAGCCATCAGAACTTGAGTCCAATGCACTTAACCGCTCGGCCATGGCACCCCATAATGACAAAATTGACAAAATTGACAAAATTGACAAAATGTAACATTGTAACATTGATCATTGTTGTTTAAGAAAGTACTCAACCTTCTTACTCTACCAGTTTACCAGCACAAATTTACCTTCTTTTCTTAGAGTATGGGGATTTTCACGGTTCCACGCATCTTCTTGTTTCTTAGTTTTCTCTTTTGTTTTGATATGTTCCTTTTTTCAGGATAGCCTCATTAGTTATTTAATTGCTTTCTTTGAGGACCTTGTATATAGGGGCCTACAATATAATTATAGGGCCTATGTCTATATCCCTAAATATAAAAGACAAAAGGAATAAAAGAACATGTGTCAATTAATTAACATAGACCATACATTTTCCCACAAAATAATAACTTTGAAATCAAGACTTTTGTTTTAATTAATGAAAACGGAAATTGGAAATTATATCCTTTCAACGTACACTCAAACACAAACTTATACTTTATAATTTTGAGTTGTGCTCCATAAGGCCAAAAACGTCTCCGGTTTCTGGTCATAGGTCGGCTTCAAAATCGGTGCAGTGACGCTTTTTTTTATTTTTATTTTTTTTTTTTTTAACGTGATACATGTATAAGCAGTTATTGGAACCAGACCAAATTTCCCATAAAGAAAGTATGGGGGCTAAGAGAGGCCACACAAATCGGGCAAATGTTCATAAGCTACCCCTATGTGAAAAAGTCGTTTCAAACACAGCACGGCAGAATTCCAATCGATCCAGCAATTTTGGCTGTAATTAGACATCGCTTCATAGCGAGAAAAAAGAAACGGGAAAACTAAAAATGTCCAATATATATTTTAAATGTCTAAAAGATAATGTTTGTGCTTCCATGTAAATGAAACACGCATGATATTTTTACTTTAAGACTATAGGACTACATCACTGCAAAGTAGTTTCTATACTCCCATTCTGTGTCCCCACTAGCTTGAGCCTTCTTCTCTTGTTCAATCTCATACCGCTTGATGGTTAGAAAAGCCTGACAAAACTCCTCCCCGAATGCCTCCCTGAGCACACTGTCTTCTTTGAAGGCTTCCACAGCACCTTGGAGGTTAGCAGGAAGATCCTGGGTACACGGTGGTACATTTTCCTTGATGTAGGCGTCACCGGTAACTCTAGTGGGCAGTGGTAGTTTTTGTGTAATGCCGTCGATTCCAGCCGCTACTGTGGCGGCTAGAGTAAGATAAGGATTGCTTGCACTGGCTCCCATGCGATTCTCCAAGTATGTTCCATCCTTACCTTGTAATTTAAGTCGCAGGGAACACGTTCGGTTGTCTATCCCCCATGTTGCGTTAGTTGGCGCAAAACTGAAAGGTTGGAAGCGTTTCTGGCAATTAGTGGTTGGTGCCATAAGCAGACTAATAGCTGGTGCATGGGCAATGATTCCAGCTATCCAGTGCTGTGCGAGCTCAGAGATGCCTAGTTCATTAGAGGGGTCAGACATCAGACTTTTCTTGCCCTCAGTATCCCACAGAGAATGACAAAAGTGGGCAGAGCTACCGCTCAGATCAGGCCAAGGTTTGGACATGAACGATGCGATGTAGCCCCGTTTTTGTGCTATCTCCTTGATAGCTGTACGGTAGATATGTGCGTTATCAGCAGCAAGGACTCCAAACGCTGGTTTGTAAGTTATCTCAACTTGGCCAGGAGAAATCTCTGTATCAATGGCCTCTACATCCACCCCAACCCCCTTCAAACCACGCGAAAAGTCGTACACTAAGTCGCTGTCGGCAAAGATACTTAAAGATGACCGTAGGTTCCCTTGGTGTAGTGGTTTCTTAGTCTTGGCACCAACAACGTAAAACTCGTGTTCATGAGCTGAGAGAAGAGAGTAACCCATCTCACTTAGACGGTTAATTTGTTGCCTTGCAATATAACGTGGGTAGGATGTTACCGGCTTGCCTTGGAAGTTTGGCTCCGTCAGCACCAGGGCTGTATTCTGGCACCAAGGCACGGTGCGGAAGGTACTCAGGTCCGACAAGAACACCCCATCTGCCCAGCAGATTTCTGTCGTGTAGCCGGTGTGCGGGACTAAATTACAGTTAGGGTCCATGGCGAAATGTGCCAGTGGAATGCTTAATCCCCAGGTTAACTTTTCTCGGAAATGTCTGGACGGCACAACCTTGCAGCGAGAAATACCATTCATGTCGCCAAACTCAAAACGAATGAATTCGATTCCTTCTTCTTCTATCTTTTTCACTGCTGTCTTCAAGGAAGAGTCGTTGTTGCTTCCAGAGTACATCTGCATATTCTACAAAGTTAGAAAAAATTACACTTCCTGAAACGTGAGTTAACTAATAAGATTTTGCAAGAGAAACAGAAGTAAAGCAAATTGATACAAGGTTAAGTGACACATTGAAAGTAGATCATATTGTCAGAGGTCAATATTGAGTAATTCATTTCTACTCACCTGGAATACTAAGAATTATGAATGGACCATCGGACACCGTGTACAATTTTTACCAACAGTTCTGCCACATGTACGGAAGCGTATTTAGGACATTGCAGAAAATAATTCCCGGATTACTATTTCGTCTGGGCGAATTACTATTTCGCCCGGGCAAATTACTATTTCGCCCGGGCAAATTACTATTTCGCCCGGGCGAATTAGTAATCCGCCCTAGTGTCATAATAATGAAACCAATTAGTTAACCGTGTTAAGCAAGTTATCAGTGTATGCACCGTAAACATTTACATTATTACTCACTACATAGATCCAATGTGTACATGAACCCTAGTACTTAGTAGTGCACAGAGATGCGAGAGGCACGGACACAACACTATCTCCCAAGATTTCTGTGTTTTACGTCCAATCCCTATGCTTTGTACACATCTATCTACGGAAGCGTATTTAGGACATGGCAGAAAAAGAATTCCCGGATTACTATTTCGCCCGGGCGAATTACTATTTCGCCCGGGCGGATTAGTCGCCCGGGCGGATTAGTAATTCGCCCGGGCGAAATAGTAATTCGCCCGGGCGAAATAATAATCCGCCCGGGCGAAATAGTAATTCGCCCTGGCGAAATATAGTAATCCGGGAATTTTTTTTCTGCCATGTCCTAAATACGCTTCCGTATCTATCCCATTACACACAAAGTGAACCCCCTAGAATTTCTAAGCCCAAGCTGCTCAGTCGATCCCAGTTGGATCTATGATCCAAGTCACTGATATCTCTATAATAGAGATCAGTGGTCCAAATATACTGATGCACTCCAGTTAGCATAGCCTTGATCAAGGCGCGTCGGAACGATTTGGTCGCATAATTTTGCCCCGCTTAGCTATCCAAACTCCAGTGCACATGCACGGATTCATATGCATAATGTATACATCTACAATGGAGGAGAAAGGTGGTCGGCAAGAAAATGGAGGTTTTACGTTTTATAGCAAGATTAAGAAGAAAATTATTAAGAAACCAGTTAAATTATAAACAGAACATTTTCAGAATTAAGAAAAGAATTGATTTTTCCCCCCGGAAACTACGCAAATGGAGGAATTCTCAGTTGATTTCTGATCCCCGGGTGCGACGACACTTTGCAGCCAAATTCGATACAAGGTATCACAAATAGTTGGAGAAAAGTGTATGGAAAGGCTTTATTGGATTGTAATCTCTTGAATAAAAGATAATTGTGTAAACATTACATTGTTCAAGAGTGACAGATTTCTGTTCACTCCGCTCAAATGTTAAGTCCGAATTTTAAAAAGTCGTTTACGGGTAATTGGAATTAACCGAAAAAATGGAACCGAAAAAAATGGAACCGAAAAAATGGAACCGGGTAATGACAGTTTCGGTCGGGCAGCCCTAGCAAAAAGTACATTACAATTCCTGTTTAAGACGAGCAATTTAGAATATAACTGTCATCCAGAAAGGCATTTGAGTATTCCTCCGCTTGCGAGGTTTCTGGGAATACAAAATATTTGTTTCTTAATTATTATTCCTTGTTCCGATAATGCTAGTCAACCTAAGCTTATTCACTGATCCCACAAGACAAGAGTCTCGGACTCATACAATAGGATATGCCATCAAAGCGAGCTTGTAGCGTTTGTTCCCAAGGTTATTTAATTTCAGGGGGAAATGTCTAATGTTTACCCACCCCTTCCTCCGTTCGGCGACATTTTGGCGGGAAAAAATGTTCACGCCTAAAGGGCCGGTCACACTGCAGCGATAACGAGTAAGGAGAACGAGAACGCTGCTAATGAACGCCATCGATTGGTTAAATAAGCGTGCGCGTATTCCGCGCGGTACAATTTAACCAATAGAATGCGTTCTTTTGCGTCGTTATCGTTATCGTTACTTGTAATCGCTGCAGTGTGACCGGCCCTTAACTGTTCATACACATAAACTCTTAATCATAAGTATTGCACACGGATGCCCATTCAAAGGAATCCAGTATTCTCATTGGCTAAGGCAAAAAAAGTCTCCGGTTTCTGGTCTCCGATGTCCAATTGCAGCCAAAATTGCTGGATCGATTGGAATTCTGCCATGCTGTGCTTTAAACGACTTTTTCACATGGTATGAACGTAATACAATGTATCACCAGGCGCGTGTCCAAGGGGGGGTCCAGGGTCCGGACCCCCCTGCTCGCGCCCCCTGTACGCTCCGCGCCAACCGATGGTGGCGCTCCGCTTAGATAGTCTCAGGCCAGACCCCCCCCCCCCCCCCTGCTGAAAATCCTGGACACGCGCCTGATCACGTATTTCCCTGTTGACCTAAAAAAAAAAGCGCGTTACCACCGCACCGATTTTGAAGCCGACCGATGACCAGAAACTTTGTTGGCATAATGGTCAGCCCCAAAAAGCTATAAAAGGCAGGCTGAAACAGCTATTCAAGTATTATTCCTGGAGAAGACTCCAACAGGAACGGACCTCTCGTTCGTGGCCAAGCAAACTAGGAAACCGAGTTAGACACCTGAGACCGCTCCCACTCTGGCTCCACAACACAGATGTGATCCCTGTCAGTACAATGAAACTGTACCGGTACACCTCTCCCAAAAGAGGATAGCGCCCCCTTCTGTCCTTTGCAGTAACTAGCTAACAATTGTAAATTAATAAAGGACTTGTAAATAAGTGTGAATAAAACTAATTTATCCCTTGCAAACAAGTACCTGTCTCGTGCTCTACATAATTATTTGTTGGTTCCCCGCTGGGATGGAAACATTATCTTATGTCATAAATCACCAATGTTGTTTTAAGATATATCGTCCGTGTTTGGGCCGATTTGACGGTAACAAAATTGATTTAATTAAATTTCCTTGCATGGGTTAAGTAAATTATAAGCTTTCATTTGAAACAGTAAAATAAAAACTCATTAATAAAATGCTAGCCCACTGTTTGAATCCTTAGGTTGCACGTGACCACACAATTTATTTATTGCACGTAACGGCCGAGGAGGGCGTGTACAGTCCTCGATTGGCCAGCGCGGCTGTCAATCAGAACCCAAGCGTGTTTGAAATATCACTTTGATTTACAGTTTCTGACATCCGAATTGCATTAAAAACAATAATTAAAAAAAAAAATTAAAACATGATTTTTCGTTTAATAACGATATTATCTTTCAAAATTTTGTCGCTTTTTAAATTCTATTTTGTGGGCCAAACACGGGCGACATAGCAATTCATTAAGTAGCCATGACGAACCAATTATAAGTGCATGTTGCTTGCAGCTTACAAAGGCAAACAATGTATTTTATCTTAGTAAAAAGCCAATATGCGTTGTTAATCGATTATTTTTGTCATAACATAAAAGTATCAGAGGGAAAAGAAATTCCAAACGTAATCTAAAAATAAAAACAATCGTTAGGAAATGTTTTCGAAATGGTTAATTTTAGATATGAATGGGAAAAATACATCGTGAACGATCACATACCTCTCCCCTGCTGTGGTTTGTTGCGAAATTAGGAGATTTTCCACTAAGTTCGACCCGTGGTTTGACACGGAGATGGTCAGTAGAATACGTACGGTGGCTGATGCAAACACCCAAGCAAGTCGATGAGGTTCAGCACTGCAAATGACCGGTGCATCGATCAAGGCAAATGAAATAGACAATGCTTAATCAAGAAAAAACATCTCAAGATGTGATAGACCAAACAACCTTATATATATTTTTTCCGGTCCAGCGTAGGTATTTTGGGAATAATTACCATTACGCTAATAATTATTGTTGATTGACGGATCGGCTGTCTGGGGAATTGGCTCATACACTAAGACCATGCGTTTCGTGGAAGCAGATGGTGATGAGGTCTCGTGTCTCATCAAGTAAACACAACCGGCAATTCCATCAAGGAGAAAGTGACGTAATTGTGGGTGTCAAGCACAGATGCCCTCACCCCCTTCCAGAGCCTGTGCGCCTCCTGCACTGTAAAAAATTGTGAGTTCACAGTAGTTTTTCTGATGAAAACAATCAAAAATTTACAGCGGAAATTGCTGTTTTTAGATTTTCCTGTGAATATACAGAAATGTGCCGTTAAGTGTTACGTTCCTATTCTCTGTACAGGGAAAATTCTGCTGTATGCCTATAATAAAGCAGTCTCCGTGACTCCGTAATGCCAATTGACAAGACAACTTGCTGTAAATGAACAATTTTTTAACAGTGTGGGTGTGTCCCCCCCCCCCCCCCACACACACACACTGAAACTGCTAAGAAAAGAAACACACAAAAAACCACAAAAAAAAATAAAGGCTCATCCTTCACTTTCTCACAAAGCCCCCGCCCCCGGCACAACACATTCGCTGATGCACTCTGCGTGCGTTCAGATTTTTGTTCAGTGGTAGAAATTCAAATGATGACAATTCGTCCCTAATTTGCTATAGTGACCAATCCCGAATTAAGTTGGCATAGTGACCAATGCGGTATTGCCAAATTACAAAAATAGCCAGTTAGAGCATTCGTCATTTGAATGCATGCTCTATCTCCAAAACTATAAGGAATACATGCATGTGGATTAGATACAATGGTAGGTCTCTTCCTGAATGCACTAATGGGCGTGAAAACTTAAAATTGAAAAAAGTCGGATTGGTCACTGTGGCAAATTAGGGACGAATTATACGTTTTACCAGAAGTCTACTTCGAGAGGTTACAGTTCTGGTTTTACGTACAACAACCCCCCGCCGGCTGTCTATCTTTCCTTCCAGTCTAAGCACTTTTGATACTGAATCAATCTTGGAATAACATCGTTATCCTGTCATACAACTTTGGAAATATCTCACAATGTGATGGCGTGAACATTGTGTACAGCGCCCTCTGCATGAAATAAAGCATCCAGAATACACAGCATATACTGGTTTTTATCCTTTAGATACATCTCGAAATGACCTCAATGACATCACATAATTATAAAACTGTATAGTATTAAAGCATTATTTCGAACATAGGCGGCGATGCGGGGGCGAGGACGGGGAGATATGTTCCCCCAATATTTATAACGGGGGCGTAGGGCCTATAATTGTACACTTCTCGCCCATTTTCGTCCCCTAAATTATTTTATTCATAGCACAAAGTATTACAATATTCCATATTTGTTTCTTCTATTTTAGACACACCCATCAGCGTATTTAGGCCATTTTGTTTTTTATAAATTATTCCGTGCTCATTAACATAGGCACACAATCCTGGTAGCGTATACAAATACACCTTATAACAGCCACAACAACATTTACAAAACTCAACAATTCAAATGAAACCAAAATATATTTAAATATCGGCTATGTAACCCTCATCGGGCCGATGTAACCCTTATCTCCTTTTGACGGCGGTAGTGGGAAGCAGGAGCCGATAAAGGAGGTACCATCCTTGCTCAAGAACGCCACACCACTGCTATTGAAGCAGATGAGATTTGGCAGAATGCCTTTGGTGCAGGGGAGGATTTTAGTATTCTGTCACTGGACATTTGCAGATCTAAGGGTGGCAAAGAGCGTTGTTGAAAATCAATTATTAAAAATTTTTAACATTCATTTCCAAATGATGTGACAATAAGACCCTCTTTTGCAACATTAGATCCGCCCCCCACCCGCCGAGAAGAAACGCCGAAATGACTTGTCCCTGTGTGTTACCCCAACATTAAATACCACAGGCCTGCTGCTCATAATATATATTGAAACTTTATATAACAACATTTTAAATAAAATATAACATGGTGTACATGATTGAAAAATAATAAGTGTACTACTGCTTTATGGAGTTATAAGTTTCCTTTCAACACTTGCAAAGCGGGTGACTCTTGTAAAAAGTCCGGTTTCATTTATTTTTGTTTAATTTTAAATCCTAGCATCTTCTATACGCAGGTAGGATATTCTTCGCCCCAAACGCCATTTTTAGATGTGATCATGCTTGGTCCAATCAGCTGATAGCCCTGAAGATATCTGAAATACATGAACGTCACCGAACCTGTTGCCTCCACTGGTTTGTGAGTTTAAAAGAGACTCACCTTGCGCACAATTAGGTGAAATTAAAGACAGACCACATTGGTTATTGCTCTATAAACTGTATGTTTACATTTGTATGTTTCAGTGAGCGAGTTTAACCATGGTTTAACTCTCCAGTTAGAAACAATTTCAAACCCCAAACATGACATTCACAAAAGTCCTGATAAAGGTATGGAAGATAAATACATTTTAGATCACACTTTGTGTGTGTGTGGCTCGTTTGTGATAAAGAGAAATAACCATTTTCTAACTTAATTGACTAACCGAAAACATAAAGTTTCCCCGCTCAAATTCGTCGGGACAATCAAAGTCGACCTTGCTTCCTGGTGAGAAACGAGACGCTCCCCGTCTCATTCCTCCATCGGGCACCCCCCCCCCCCCCCCCACCGGGGTCTGGACATTCGACTAGCAACAAAAATAAACATGCATTGATTATTAATACATGAAATCGGTTTTCTAAACCGTTTTGCTAAAGAAGAAAAAAAATTGGCCGATCTACGTAAGTTGAAGAGGTCTGAGTTATCCTGAGGTGGAATACATTGTAAAGGTATTCAATGTATCTGAAAAATGTTTGATTTAGAGATTTAGAGGAGAGAGAAGCTTTGTTATGCATTCACATGGGCAAGACATTTCACCGTTTTGAAAAGGTATATATGCAATGACGAATTGCAGTGGTAATATAACACGCCGGGTAATATATTTTGGAACTTCTATGTTTCATAATTTGGAACCGTTGTAGGGCAATGATAGTACGTGAAATATTAATGAAATAATATTTTTCATAAAAAAACTACTACAATAATTAATGTATGGAAACATTGCAATGACACGAAACCAAAATGCTTCGACACAAACTAATTATAGGCTACCGTGTATACACGCGAGGAATAGCAAGAACAATAGGCATACACGGACTCGGACCTCAATGTGAATTAAATAATTTTACAATTTATTTTCCAGTGTCTAATTCTAAACAGTTCACAATTATTGTTACTTCATTTCTCTTTTATAGATTCGTCTTTAAATTAAACAGTATTCACGTAACAACTTTGTATATTTTATAATAAACGTCTGATATATTCACTGATACTTCCGTATTGGTAATACGCAATTAATTACGGACTTAATTATCAAAACCTATAATTGCACGCTCTGCTCAAAAATAATTTACATTTTATGTACAACATTCTAGAGCAATTTTCTTGGCAGCTAGTATCATTACACTACATATAATCCTTTTGAAATTCACTAACACCTGCATTTCCCAGTAGAAGTGTCTATTTTCGTTTCGATTCGATTATACATGTTGTGCGTTGAAAATCACAATAATGTGTTCATCTCAAACAATCTTGATTTAAATAATTAAATGACGCTACGTGTTTGTTAATAACAATTAAATGTGTGATGAAAACTTAAATTCATTCAACTCTCCAATTTTGAAATGTGGTAGGAAGATGTTTGCAATACGGCCTAAACTTACATGTTGGATAATCTTGGAAAAGGAAGGTGTGTTTCTTCTGATTGTGGGCCAATGTTCCACCAGTCATGTAACCCAATACCACAAATACATTGCCCATTTTCGTAAATCTGATAAGCAGAATATATACATGTAACTTAGCAAATTTATTTGCTCAGCATAGTTAAGCTTAGAACCTGCCAGAATCGATATACATAACATCTGTTAACGTATGTTTACTAAGTACATCTATAAAATCGGCCCCTGGTGGAGGGGAATTCCCCACCCACATGAAGAGTGACCCCCAGAATCTACTCCGAAAGTTCAATTTTGTTGAAAACATCGAATATTCCATTTCAGTGCTGCCAAAGTGCTCCCAAAAAATTCCTTGATGACCGTGGCTCCCACGGAAAAATATCCCAGCAACGTCACTGCATTTACTCTTCCGTGTAAAGTGGATCTACCCCTAGTGCAAGTCATCTATAAAATAAGTGTACGTGTACATTATGCATAAAAAGACCTTTGCAAACATTTCTTCTTATGACTACAACGAAGTGGCTACTTTTAACGACCTTTTAGTCTCCACAGACGACTATGAAAAATATTTGTGGATAGAAATGTCAAAATAATAAGGACAGCACTTTCTTTGGGAAAAGGAGGTGATGGGAATACACCATCTTTGTTAAACTCAATCAAACTTTAAAGGATTGTGAAAGCATTATCCAGTCCATTGACATGTATATCCTGCATAAATAAGTAAATAACCTTCAACATAATTTGAATCCGGAAGCAACAACAAAATTATATTAATACACACAAATATACCAAGACCATTTTGATGTCAAAAGAAGTAAGAGTTAGGCATAAAATAAACAAAGTTAAATATATTTAGATGCAAGAAGTTACTTCCCAATATAAATACATGTACAATGCTAGCTATCAACAATGAATTGCAATTTTTTTTAAATTGCATTTCTCTTGATACCACATGAATAAAAGGAGTCTGACGTGACATGTCACTTACAGAAACATGGGACTGATATTACACATGGTTATTCTTAAATGTGATTGATGCAACTGTAATGAATTCCTACAAACAAATTAACAGAACCCTCAGTTGTACACCATGTACAAATCAAATGGGGCATGCCCCAAACTGTTCGCCTTTTACGCAGCATTCGTGCAATTTGCATTTATTTTATGAAAATTACGCATCAAGGAAGTGATACATGTATTTTACTAGACAGACTTTGTTCATGAAACAAACACAATAAACATACACAATAAACATACACAATAAATAAACATGTTTTACTTTAATTGGAAATGTCATGTCAAGTAAAGAACAATTACTTTTTCGAGAGGGGAGAGTGAAGAATAGAACCTTTTGTGTATTGGCTACTATTCTGAAGAACAAAAGTGGGCTTAGTGGCAAGAGGAAAGAACTACATGTATAACATCCATGCCAATTTTGGAATTCCTACTTGCAACTGAAGGCCCCTTTCTCATCTCCAACTCAACAAAAGCAATCAAAAACTCTTATGGTAAAAACTTCCATTCTATTGTGGAAGTTTTGGCTCACAACGTTGTGTTGTTAACCAGAAAATAGAGAACATGTGGAATTTGGATAGTTTTTAAATCAAAATTCTGACAACATATATATATAAATAATTGGGGAATATCATAAAATTTTTCTTCGAAATGCAAGTACCTCAAGATGGAAAGATTTCAAGGGATGCTTGACACCATCTTCTTATGTGCAAGTGCACATACGCTTTAAGTAAAAACTGATCATTTATGGTTTTTTTTTTAATACCAAAAGGTATAGACCATGTGACTTGTTTACACTTTGTGTGACCTTCAGAGAACCAGGGTGATTTCCCGCTGGGCAAAAGTGTGTTTATGCAGAGTTTGTACATGTTATACAGAGTTTGTACATGTTATACCCACAAAATTCATAACAAAATATTGTGTATGTGACTAAAAGACTCATACAAAATATTCTGAAAAATTCTGAAAAATTCATGACTTTATGAGACAGGGGAAATAAAATAATCATGAACTATATGGTTTCAAAGATAAAATAACAAAAATTGGGGATAAATATACATAAAATTGTTTTTAATGTTTTTCATTTTTGACAGTAAAGGCTTGTAATTTCTTTCTTTGTAGGGGCAAGGACACTTGCATTACAATATCAGAATGTCTATGGGAACATTATTAGGGAACACTAAGGGCCCAAGACCACTGCAACAAAGGCCTCAATGGTAACCGTGAATTTACAGGCTTGTGGTGAAAGAGTACTTTGGCACAACTTTGGCCCAAGCATCCGTGTTAATAATATGGGTGAAGTATTTATATGTATTGGTATTTGCAAGAATACCAGAATGGGTCAATGAAACCCTTGAATATATCAGGATTTCCAGTGCATTTAGCTGAAGTTTTGTAAAAACTTGAGTAAGGACTTCAAGCAGCAAAGTTCATTCTTTTATGATAGTTTAAAAATAATTCACAAATGCCCAGGACAGTTTAGACAATCTGATTGGACAGAACGTAAGCACGTGGAGGGTGTATTAACGGTTGGTAAAAACATGGCTTATCAAAATCAGAGCAGCACATATGTGTGATGCGGATTTGAGCCAATCGGAATGATGGAGATTGTTTTGCATCACACGCCTGACTCATGTGTCCCCAAAACGTGAATTTGCTATTTGGTTATATTCAATAAATTATTTTCTTTTTGACATTTTGAAAATGAAATTGATAAGGACATTTATGAATGGGAATAAAAGTCTGATGGTTGGTCTTTACTGCAGGTTAATGACCCAATTTGTGCATGGTCATGGGCGTTAAGGACCGAGCCGTGCCCACGCCTAAAACCGGTCATTAACTTGTGGTAATGACCGCACAACAAACTTTTATTCCCTTATTAACCCTCCTACTTCTGGTACCTTTTTCATACAAGTTGATCCACCATTTGAAACCATTCGCTTTTGTGGTTTTGAATGGTGAAATAACTGTACAGTATTGATTCCCCCAAATGGTTTTGAATGGTAGGTCAGCTAATACAAAACCTTGTTTGGATCTTTCCAAATGGTAGTACAGCTAATACAAAACCTTGTTTGGATACTTCTAAGTGGTGAATCAATGGACCCTCTATGCATTTGAATGGATTTGAATGGTAGTAAAGCTTGCTACCAACACTGTTCAAATGGTATCACCATGTGTGTACAAAACCAATGGGCATTTTGGTAAGTGGAAATTTTGAATGGTTTCAAATGGTCAAACAGTAGGAGGGTTAAAGGGAATAGATATTTCAAAGGAAAGTTATTTAATGCGTCTCATTTTTCTTGATATTTTCTGGCTGCTTAATTCTCATTTGTACTTTGTTAGTACTACCGACAGATCGTGCCCTTGCAATATGATAAATCCTACACACCTCTCATAAATTCAGTGACCAATCTTAGGAATAAACTCGAGCTTCCGTCAGTTAGCCCAGGCAATGACTTAAATGATCTACTGTGTGCCATGTTCATCTCCAATGAAATGCAACTCTGTTTCACATTATTTTGGACAACGTGAAAGCCCACCCAATCAGGGGCCAATTTTATAAGATCTGCTAAGCAGATAATTCTGCTTAAGATATTTTTGCTAAGTATTATAAAAACAAATTCCAGCCAAAGAACACAGCTTTTGTCTAGCCCGGTAACTAACAAAACATGCTATGCAAGCATTTCCGGTAAGCAATTTTTCCGCTTTGCAGTTTTATGAAATTTGACCCTGATGTGAAGTAGTTCCTAATATTAAGTAATAACCCTTATCGTTACATGGTCATAAATGATAAACAAACCTCTTTAGGAGGCCGTGTACAACAGAGTGATGCTTATTTCCTGAAAAGTGACACTGGCACATGTGTGCTTCAGATAAGGTTTGCTATGTTATGCAAAGCTACCAACACACAGGTTACAGATGCCAACCCTTTGTATCTTCTTATCAATTTAGTGATGAGTAATAAAACAAGCATAAGGAAGTTGAAAACATCATTCATTCATGATTCTCGTTGATTAAGTTATCCAACCTTGGCTCAAACATGGCGTTAGGGCTGTTGAGCAATGGTGAGGTTGTGTGCAACGTAGGGGATGAAACCGGGTCCGAAGACCCTAACTTGAGCTCCCTGTAGCAGGGCCGGCACACTGCCACAGGACGCTCATAGAAGTGACCTGGGAGGAACGTTTGCTTGTCGATGCACCTGATGCAGAAGACTTCACCACACTTCCAGCAGTGATACTAGGGAAATACAAGATAACAAAGGCTTTGGTTAAGATATTAATGAAGACACAAAAGAGGCCCCAGAAAAATAAACAGATAGCATGAGGAATGCTGATAAATAAATATATTTATAATAAAAAAAAGCTAAATAAAAACCTTACTAATTGGACTGCGTATATCTTCTATTTAAAAATAAACACTTTCAAATGTGATAAAAGAAATGGATGAAAAGGACAACTCATCAATAATACATGTTTTTAAAAAATAAATAGAAACATGGGAGAAAATTAAATTTTGAAGATTATTTCAAAAAGGAAAAAAGTGAAAAGCACGCAGAAGTTCTTAAATCGCAATTGAGATATTCTTGAGTGCGTCCTCACCTTCCTACTGAAGTGATCAAAAGGAGTTGAACACACACACTGTCGTATATTTCTGAATGCCCTCCAGTTCAGACTCACAGACTCCACTGCCTCGGCTAGGAGTGAAGCCGACATGATATCCCCGCTGTCCTCTCTCCTGATCTTCAGGGACTTGCTGGGCATGGTTGGCAAGACCACACCTCTATCCTCCTGCCGGTTATCTATCATTGCACTTTGATTGTTTTCTAGAGTTTTGTTATCCGGCTGGTCCGTGGTGTCGATCTCCTTTTCTGACTCTTGGGAGTCGGAACTGCTCTCCAGCGAGCTGATTTCCGGTAATGATGCTGCTTTGCCATCCATTATATCCGAGACATCGTCATCCTCCATAATACCCAGCACCTCCTTTAAATTTGAAACTTTCTGAAAACCAACAAAATAGGTTTGGTAAAATCACGAAATAAAGCTTTAAAGTGATTTAAAAACTATACAACCAGGTAAAATTCAGGTACCTTTAATGTAAAAGTTTATTTTAACAAAATACAACATGATAATCATATTCGAGATAAAACTATAAAATAAATAATCAAATAAACCACAAGAATAAATCATAGTTTATCTTATTGGTCTAAAGTTTGATGAGAGTAGGGGTAGTATGGGGTACGGTTACTACTAATACAGTAAAATGGTAATTTAGGTCAATTATAAGTTAACACTTTAAATAAACAAGGTTGAGCCAGTTTTAAAGAAGGGATTTAAGGTACAATAGTGATAATAAAAGTATTAACAATGCACCATAAATGGAAAACACAATGGAAAACACAATGGAAAACACAATGGAAAACACAATGGAAAACACAATGGAAAACACAATGGAAAACACAATGGAAAACACAATGGAAAACACAATGGAAAACACAATGGAAAACACAATGGAAAACACAATGGAAAACACAATGGAAAACACAATGGAAAATGCAAAAGTACAGAAAGTCAAGTATATCAAAAATACAGAATATCAGCAAATACATGAAATACACACGTTAAGAATTGCAGGAAAAAGAAACATTTAAAAATTGACACCAAAACAATCACAAAATCATTCATTGTAGTAGAGATTCTAGAAATGCCACATTACTTCACCGAGAACATTTCTAGCTGTGTAAACCTTTGCATGCACTCATACACACAACATGAATAGTATCTACAGGATTAATTGGGTGCATGCAAGATTTTGTTGTGGACAGCGCATAGTACGCTGATGCTTGCGTGACCAGTTGACAGCATAACTGTCAACGTCCCCTTCCTAAGGTTAAACAACCTACTGTGAACAATACATGACATAATGAAATAGAGTATATATTGTTATCTCACACTCTTGCACAAATTATTTGCAGTTTGTGCACATCTGTTAATGACGATTCTTCCGCAGTCTGACTCATTCTCACTTTTTCCCTCTTTCACGACAACAAAATAAGTTGAATTTTTTTCAAAGGTCACTGTACAATGAATGAATAGGAATGCCTTCACAGACATTTTAAAAATGATCAGCTATGAATCAGTTAGAATAGACTGATCTAGCCTGTCAATCAAACAGCAAGGATCAACCAATAGAGTTAAGCCTTTCTATGACAACTGTTACTATGTCGGTCAAGCCCTTGCCTTTTATGCAACTGACTTGACCAAGTTTTCAGCAGGGTGGGCGGGGACTATGAATATAACTGAATGGATGTGTGTATTACTACTGTATTTATGATTTTTAATTTTTTTTGGGCGACACTTACATCTTCTAGGAATTTGACGTGGTCAGATAGTGAGGAGCTGTGGTCTTTCATGGCGTTGAGAATATCAGCTATGGGCTCACGTGGGTGTACTCCGTTGTCATAGCGATTGTACATACCCCTCCAGAATCTATGCAGAACACGAGTGGAAAACATCAAGAATGATGTCAAAATACTCAATGATATTCCATGAAGCACATTAAGAAATAATTGTTGGAAAATATGATTCTTCCAGTGAATGGTTAATACTAAAATCAAAAACACATACATGTACAAATGTTAAAACAAACTGAAGACAAATAAAATTGTAATAACTAAACATATACATAACTGAATTGAAAATTAATATTCAGAATATAAAATTGATATTTTACTTGAGATAACTTAAAAGTACAATAGAAATTAACCCTCCTACTACTACATGGGTCAAAATCAGTCAAAATTTCAAAGTTCATGTCAGTGTATATCAACTGCACTTACAGGTCAAACACTGTCAAACCTAATGTGTAGCAAGTACATAAATCAGTCAAAAACAGTCGACTGTTTGACTGGTAAAAGCACTATCATGCAATCTTAAGGGTGGTCAAAATGAGTTGACCGTTTTTGACTGGTAAAGGCACTATGGTCAAAATGAGTCGACTGTTTTTAACTGGTACACGTAAAAGTATCTTGTAATGTGGATGGTGGTCAAAATAAGTTGACCATTTTTGACTGATAAACTAGCACCCTATCATTGTATATTCAGTCAAAACAAGTCAGTGATCCCCTGAAGCTGATAATGATCTTATCAGTCACCAGCAGTCATAGCACAGTGTGTGGCAGCTACCCAAATGGTCAAAACCAGTCACCAGTGCCCATGTGTGCACAGTTGATTCAACAGTGAAAAACGGTCAGTTGACTGATTTTGACCACTATAGCAACTTCCCACTAAAGTGCAGCTAGAGTAGGAGGGTTAATGTACGCAAACCGTCTTGTTGGCAGTTATTAAATGTAGAAGAATTATTATCCATCTTAAAGATATTAAAATATTATCTCTCAAGGGAAAATTTCAATAAATAGAGGGACGGATAAATAGACCAATGAGCTTACCTGAACATCTGCGGAGAGAGATTAGGTTTGAGTATACCTCCAGTGGTAGGTGAATCCGACTTGTATAGAGGATTATAATAGTCAGCCATTCTACCCTGCATGTAGGCCCACAGAGAATACGTCCTCTCGGTTATTCTACAAAACACATTCACGAGAACAACTTTTGGTTACATATGTTAGGCCAATACATCATACAGGCTATTTAGGACCATATTTTTGCATGTCATTTATTGCACAGGTAGATTTGTATATACAGTTCATGGATATTAAAAGCCATTTAATAGGGAGTTTTCAAATAACTGGATGAAAGAATTTTTATTTGAAAATGCACTTTTTCTTGAAAGAACACTTTATTGAAAGCATACTTTTGCTTGAAAGCAGACGTTTACTTGAAATCATTCTAAGGCCATAAACACTTTCACAATATTACAAATATCAAAATACAGTGCATGATAATTGCTTTATGTGGACAGGTTGACAGAAATTAACGGAAGTTATGATATGAGGTCAAAGATAATGATTTCAAACAACCTTGTATTAGGCCAAACAAGAAAGTCTCCCGTTTCTGGTCATAGGTCGGCTCCAAAATCGGTGGTGATAAATCTTTTTTTGGCCAATCAGTGAAATACATGATACACATACGCGGTTATTGGAACCATACCAAATTACCAATACACAAAGTATGGTGACTAAGAGGCCTCACAAATCGTGCAAATGTTCATGTGAAAAAGTCATTTAAATCACAGCACGTCAGAATTCCAATCGATCCAGCAATTTTGGCTGCAATGGGCATCATTTCATAGCAAAAAAAAATGCTAAATGCCGATGCGCGGGTCTGAGATGATGTGTGCGGAGAGCAGAAACCGTAGACTTTTGGGGGCCTTACCACCATAACTATGACTTTCTGATTCCATACAAGGAACTCTTAAAACATCAAGTTCTCCATGCCAACCATTAAAAAAAATAAATAAATCTTCAAGGAAACTTATGCAAGTTAATTTCTTTTACCTTTTTTCTACCCGATCTTTCTCACAGTTGCCGAGGAAATTGCCGAATTGGCAGGAGAAGACATGATCGTGGAGCTCCAGGAGGAATCGTTCGTTGAACTGAAACGCACAGGGGAACTGCTGCGTCAGTTGCCACACAGAGTCAATAAACTGTGTAAAGACTGGGGAGAACTCGCGGGAGTCATATGCAACCAGGCCACATCTGTTTAAGGTCGGAGGGAAAAGAGTTTAATTGTAAACTGAGCTGGTGAAGCAGCTTTCCAGTCTTCTTTGAGTGATCCCTTCACTACCGGTACCAAGATTTAGCATCCTAACTTAGGAGTGATCCCTGATTACACAGCAAGGGTTTCATGGCATCTGTCTAGTACCCTCATTGACAATTGAGAGACCAACAACTTTAGGCCTGAATAGCTCATTTGGTAGAGCACCAGACTAAAAATCTATGCTAAAAGGCAGATATACCATGCTCGATATGCGGCAGAGTGCCACCCCTAAATGCCCCTATACACTAACACACTGTTGTTCTATTGTTAACGGACCTCTCCCCCCCCCCCCCGCCCCCAAAATCCTCTAAAGAATTCCTAAGATTCCTGGAACACAATGAAGACACAATGGGGGAGGGGGTGCACTCTGCCGCATATCAAGCATCATATAAAGGCAGAATGGGCCATCCGTTTGTTAATTCCAACCAATGTGAATCTCCTTTTTGTCAGTAGATCCACCCTTGACCGGCATGATCATTCTTTTTAACATAATGTCCCTTTAACCCTTTCCTTACCATAGGTGACTTTAGTTGACTGCACTCATACCCCCCTCTTCCTTAAATAGGCGACTTTAGTCCACCAAGCTTTCACACAAAAAAGCACTCAAGCCTGAGCACAAATTTAAGGCCATTTATTATAAAGCTGTAGTTTTGTCCATGTTCACCCTCCATACCCAAGCTTACAATGGTTGGAAAGAGCAAGATCGGATCTTTCCATTGATGGTGAAATAAAATAAGGTTGCTATTATGCAATCCCTTCAAATTGTAGTGTAAAGATCCGAAATGCCAAACACCTACGGAGCGACATGTGTTTGTGTACAAAAAAAGTGTTTGAGTTTACAGATCATACTGAGGAAACAAAGACCGAGAACTTGGACATTTATTGACCGATCTTAATGTTATTTGGATTTCATGAAAGGGAATTCAATAAGTAAGATATTTTTTATTATTTATTTTGCTGTAAAACGGTATCTTCAAGGTGATAATAGAGTTTGTAAAATTGGCCTTTGAACACAAGCTTTCTGTTGTGTAAGAATGTGTGCTTCACGCTTGAGTGGTAAAACAATTCGGTACTGAGAGGGTTAAATTGAAGGCAATGAACGAGGGACACAGACACTTCTCTTCACCTATGTATGATAAATTATGTTTACTCAACTAGAAATCTCAGAGGGGAATCCAAATTACTGGCAGCTGGCCGTTCAACTTCATTACATGTGGAATTGGCTAGGTTTCCCCATTGTCACAGGATATATTCATTATGAAATGTACTAAACAGAACCTGATGTATCAGTTTACATTTGTGTTGCTTTGCTACCAGTAATGAGTGCATATCCCACAAATAAAACAGTATGAATTGGTAATGGCCAACAACCTGAACATTTTCTATAAAATAGTGACTAACAAAATCTCTATTTTTTGTTTGTAAAATAATTTATAAAATACAAGATTTTTGCAGAAATGTTTCCAGAACGAATTACAGCAAAATTCATTTTAAAATAAACATGTAGTTTAAAATGTATGCTTTAAAATCTAAATACATTTCGACACCCTGCACATAAGGCATTAGGCACATACCTGTCCAGAAACTTGTGTCCAAATGCCAGCCACTCCTTCTCAATTAAAACCTGAAATACACCAAAGAGAAGGAGTTACACCGTGACAGAACATGCTAGTTCACAAGAAAGATTGTACACATACCACATAATCTGGGTAGGTATTATGTAGGGGATAGCATACATGATTAAATGGAGAAAGAGAACACAACAAGCAATTTAACCAATTATACATGGTCAATAACCCTCCTGCGTTAGCTTCAATTTAGTGGCAAGTAGCTATAGAGGTCAAAATCAGTCAACTGCCCATTTGGACTGTTGACCTAAATGTGCATACAGGTGCATTTTGGACTGGTTTTGACTGTCATTTTGACCACCCAGAACAATACAAGACAATGCTTTTACCAGTCAAAAACGGTCGACTCATTTTGACCTGTAAATGTACTTACTACACGTAAGGTTTGACAGTGTTTGACTTTTAAGTACACTAGATATACATGTACCTTGGTAAGTCTATCAACATTTTGACCGCTTTTGACCCTTGTAGTCATAGAAGGGTTAAAAGGGCAGTATTCAACACAAAACATTTGACATAAATGTTATGGCATTCATGATTAAATGGAAGGAAAAAAAGCAATTTTAACAATTATATATAGTCAATAGAGGGCAGTATTCAACACAAAACATTTGACATAAATGTTATGGCATTCATGATTAAATGGAAGGAAAAAAAGCAATTTTAACAATTATATATAGTCAATAGATGGCAGTATTCAACACAAAACATTTGACATAAATGTTATGGCATTCATGATTAAATGGAGGGAAAAAAAGCAATTTTAACAATTATATAGTCAATAGAGGGCAGTATTTAACACAAACATTTTAGACAATTGTCTTCATACTCGTCAATTTGTTAATGGACTGAGCCCCAATCAAGGCTTAAAAAAAAAAATTTGAGGTAAGAGACTACATAAAACAAAATGAGACTACATAAAAGAAAATGACAATATCGTCACGATCAGAGCAGACTTTCAACAGGGTACTAGTTTAAGATGAACACAGTGACTGAAAATTATTAGCTCATTTATGTAGCAGAAACGGTAATATGACCTGATCACGTGGGTATTATTTTCAGTCATTGAGTTAATCTATAACTAACACTCCAATTCTATGCCCTGTTGATCATGACGATACTGTACCTTTCAACACAGATATTGAGATATACGGTACACCTCACATAAAATAAAAGGCATCACCAAATTCATCTGAAGTAACAAGCAATACTGAGGGATAATTAGACGGCAATTTAATAACTTGGCAAGGCTGTTGTCTGAGATGTTTCTTACCTGAAAGCCCTGAATGGTTCTATAGTATGAATCAAGTACTAAACTAGCAACAGAACACGTCTGTGCCGTACGGTCCCAGCCATCTGAGCAGTGGACCAACACACTAATGCCCTCTTCACAAACAGCCTGGGAAGAAAATGTCAAAATTCAATTCAATTAAAAAAATAAAAATAAATTCAAACAAACAAAAGAAAATCAATGTGCATTATTGGATGAGATTAAAGAAATGTACATGACAATACAAGCAAATTGATTGGAAATGAATGACTAATATGAGTAATACATACAAAAAGGGTTAACAAATGTTAAAATGTTAAAAATGCAGTCAATTACTCGCGATTAATCAAGTACTCGGGAGTAATTGCTGTACGATTGCTGGAGTAGTGAATTTTAGTAATCACCACAGTGTTTGTTTGGTTTTTTTAAACAAAATTTACAAAGTTCAGGGTATAGTTCTGTACCTGACCAATCAATGTAAATAATATTTAAAATGATGGAATTTCCAACATTTATGAAATCTGTATTGAACCTACAAGGGGTTGACTCTGGTAGCAATTCTTTAAATAATTTGTTTTGGTACCCAATAATAAGTATATCTGTATTTAAATATGCACTTGAATATGAATGACTATAGTGCATATGTTTGTGGTGTAAACCGAGGACTTATAACCAAAGCGAATAATTGATCCTGTTTTCAAATGTCCTAGGTTGTAAAACATGTACAAATCAAATGGAAGATTCGTAAACAATTTCAACGTCCAAAAACAAAAACCAAAAGAGGGGAACAATAGGACGTCCTCAGTTTAATAATAATAATAATAATAATAATAATAATGTGGACTTATATAGCGCACCTATCCACCAAACTGGTGCTCAAGGCGCATTATATTATTACCCCTGCTCATCAGGCACATAAATCATTCCTGAAACCATCTCAGCTCCCTGGGGAGTATACCATGCCATTTCGGCGCATATGGGCTAATCAAACACAACAACCAACTCTGCCCTCACAGGTACCCATTTACCCCTGGGTGGAGAGAAGCAATTATGGTAAAGTGTCTTGCTCAAGGACACAAGCACCATGGTCGCGGTTGGGATTCGAACCCACATTCCGATGACTCAGCCATCAGAACACAAATCCGATGCACTAAACCGCTCGACCATGGCAGTCCATAAACAAATGTGGGTGAACTTGCTTGTATATTCAGTGCTCCATATACGAATTAGGAGGTTTTAATATATGGAAACAATGTATGGTAAATGTATGGTAAATGTATGGTAAATAAAAGCTGCTCAGGATACCGGTAAACAAAATTGCTTTGTCCAAAATCTTGTACGTTGTCAAACCTTTGGGGAAAAATACAGTTAATTCATTCATTGGAAATACACTTATTTTTTTGGAAATTTGAAATGATGATTAATGTATCTTTACTACTCAAAACAATTTAAGGAACACCGGAATTTTAACATCAAATAGGTTTGAAATGTTCCATGAACCGGGATTTTCATTTGCAACCCCCTCTCTCTTTCAGTAGTCATGTCATGAAATGTGTAATCACTACATGCATCCTTTATCATCTGTTTCATTGTGCAGTTGTTTCTCATCAATTCTGTGAAACATTGTGTTTATCTGAAATAAATTATCTTGCTTTAACTGAGATTATTCCTGTGTTCCCTAAATTGTTTTGAGTAGTATATTACAGTGTATATGCTGCCAGGTCTATGGGGAAATAAATACAGTGGATTCATTTATTGGATGACAATGGATAACATTTTGTACCTTTGAAATGAAGATTGATGTATCCATAATGGCTTTGATGTGTCTGAGCCAGCCGCTGTTCTCTAGACCACTCAGAAAGGCTTCCATTGATGGGTTCTTTAGCTCACAAACTAAAGGACACATTTTTATTTAAGGGAAGTTATAACACTGGTATTTACCAGATGATTAAATACACAATTATATAAAAGGCATAATGGATGTCAAGTTCAAACTGGTATCAATCACCTTGATACATTATTCAGTCAGAAGTACATTCATCTTAGAGAAAAAACAGATTTGAAGCATAAAATTTACAAAAAGTTGCTGTCCCAAAACTTTTGGTAAAACATAAATCATTAAAAATAAAGTAACAGTTTTCCTTGTTTTTCTCAAAACTGTGAGCCCCTATTGTGATGAAACCGTCAAAGGTTAGTTTGATGATTTTTTTTTCTTCAATAGAAGAGTGTTGAAAGTAAAATACGTTTAAAACAAAAAAGCAATCTTATGCCTTTTCTTTAACAATCATTATTTACATCACAAATATGTTTGATAACAAAATATATGAACTATATGAACTATTGTAATGGGTCATTTCGGAAATATACACGAAAGTGCATTTGCTGGAAAAGGTGATTTTACAAACAAATATCTATAAAAAATTTGGTCTAAAGTGCTTTAATTTTACTCCAAAAGAAATTATTGAAAAGCAAATGATCACAGCATGATAGGCTCTCTGATAAATTATCATCCATTATAGATTGAATATAGGTCATCAAAAAGTTAATGATAAGATTCATTTTTGATGAGATTCCTAGGTTGGGATATTTAACAATTCAATTTTTTGCCCTGCAACAAAACAGGAAATGAAAGCAAGAATGCAAACACACATCGTACTGAATCTTTCTCAAGGTAATTCCAGCGTTTGTTTTTGGATTCTCATTGTGCATGTATGTGATAATGACATTTCTGCAGCGCATGTACAGAGGGGTCTACAGCGCATGTACAGAGGGGTCTACAACGCATGTACAGAGGGGTCAACAGCGCATGTACAGAGGGGTCTACAGCGCATGTACAGAGGGGTCTACAGCGCATGTACAGAGGGGGTCTACAGCGCATGTACAGAGGGGTCTACAGCGCATGTACAGAGGGGTCTACAGCGCATGTACAGAGGGGGTCTACAGCGCATGTACAGAGGGGGTCTACAGCGCATGTACAGAGGGGGTCTACAGCGCATGTACAGAGGGGTCTACAGCGCATGTACAGAGGGTCTACAGCGCATGTACAGAGGGTCTACAGCGCATGTACAGAGGGGTCTACAGCGCATGTACAGAGGGGTCTACAGCGCATGTACAGAGGGGTCTACAGCGCATGTACAGAGGGGTCTACAGCGCATGTACAGAGGGGTCTACAGCGCATGTACAGAGGGGTCTACAGCGCATGTACAGAGGGGTCTACAGCGCATGTACAGAGGGGGTCTACAGCGCATGTACAGAGGGTGTCTACAGCGCACGTGTACAGAGGGGTCTACAGCGCATGTACAGAGGGGTCTACAGCGCATGTACAGAGGGGTCTACAGCGCATGTACAGAGGGGTCTACAGCGCATGTACAGAGGGGGTCTACAGCGCATGTACAGAGGGTGTCTACAGCGCACGTGTACAGAGGGGTCCACAGCGCATGTACAGAGGGGTCCACAGCACATGTACAGAGGGGTCCACAGCGCATGTACAGAGGGGTCTACAGCGCATGTACAGAGGGGTCTACAGCGCATGTACAGAGGGGTCTACAGCGCATGTACAGAGGGGTCTACAGCGCATTTACAGAGGGGTCTACAGCGCATGTACAGAGGGGGTCTACAGCGCATGGACAGCGGGGGTCTACAGCGCATGTACAGAGGGGTCTACAGCGCATGTACAGAGGGTCTAGCGCATGTACAGAGGGGTCTACAGCGCATGTACAGAGGGGGTCTACAGCGCATGTACAGAGGGTCCACAGCGCATGTACAGAGGGGTCTACGCGCATGCAGCGCATGTACAGAGGGTCTACAGCGCATGTACAGAGGGGTCTACAAGCGCATGTACAGAGGGGTCTACAGCGCATGTACAGAGGGGGTCTACAGCGCATGTACAGAGGGGTCTACAGCGCATGTACAGAGGGGTCTACAGCGCATGTACAGAGGGGTCTACAGCGCATGTACAGAGGGGTCTACAGCGCATGTACAGAGGGGGTCTACAGCGCATGTACAGAGGGGTCTACAGCGCATGTACAGAGGGGTCTACAGCGCATGTACAGAGGGGTCTACAGCGCATGTACAGAGGGGTCTACAGCGCATGTACAGAGGGGTCTACAGCGCATGTACAGAGGGGTCTACAGTGCATGTACAGAGGGGTCTACAGCGCATGTACAGAGGGTCAACAGACCTTCTCACCAAATTTGTTTGCTAATCATTTTTTTCTGCTAAGCAGCTCTGTGAAATTAGCCACAGAATAGGGCCCAAATGTAGGTATAAAAAAAAGCTATATCTGAGAAGTACACCCAAAAAAGTATGAGCTATGAAACTTACTTGGTTTGAATTTTGAATTCTTACGCTGTGATCATTCAAAACATATTTTTTTCTCTTCATCTTGGTAGTTCTTGGTTCCAGAAATAAAATCCAAGAGGCAACAAGAAAATTTAAACTTTTAGAAATCTGTAGACGTGGTACAGGCTATTTGGACAGTTTGAACAGATCTAGCTAACCAATAGGAGCCATTAAAATGTTCACACTATACTCATATGTATTGCATTCTCATAAAAATTAACAGATCAAATCTCACCTTCTATGAGCTTTTGTAGGCTGTTCCTCATGACATGGATGTTTTCAATTCCGAGAAACTTAAACTTGATGTTTGAGTAGAAATCTGTGTTTTCATAACCCTTTCCCGAGGCTTTGTTCACCATAGCATTTATCTATGTTTTATAAGAAAATTAACGGATTTAACAGTGTTTCCAAAGAAAAGCCGTTATATGAAAGATAAACAATGAGGGAATTGTAACAATAACAATGGTACAGAAAGCAAACCAATTACACATAAAATAAACATTTTTTATAATCACAATTTTTAATTTCAAATTTTGTACAATTTTGTTGCTATAATGAACACCATGGGGTGTACACAAAATGAATATGGGTCGTTTGTTACAGTGGTTTATAGCTGCAATTCTTACATAAAAATTGAAAGTCAAGGGTCATATTATAAACCAAATTCTCATTATAGTGGCATTCATTATACAGCTGTATTCCACTGTGTTTACCCTGACCCCCTTACAATCACAATTTGTACAATCACAATTTGGTACATTAAGTATACAGTGCAATTTTACTATAACGAACACCATGGGTGCATGCCTGCATTTCACTGAATGCAACAGAATGCAACAGCAGAAAAATGTGCAGGCTGCTCAATACAACAAGATCTACCAGCTAGAACAATGGTTCTTTTGTTCTCTACTGATGGCAACAAGATGCAACAACTTTTTACATTTCAAGGGCTTAAAACCAGAACTGGTTATGTCCAAAATCGACATTTAAAAAAAAATGAGTTTAAAAGTTTCCATCTTTCTGAAAAATCAGAAACTCCCCATAAGACATTTTAGGCAAAAGTGGACATACCCAGTTGTGGTTTTAAGCCCTCGATTTGGTGCATCTTTAATTTGGTGCATGATTAATTAAGGTTATTCAATTTAAAGTTTTCTGTTTTTTGTAATGGAAGCTTCAACAAACAGAAAGTAATATTTGCTTTACCTTCGGCCGTGTGTCCACAATATACATGAAAGTGCTCTTGGGGTTTGTGTTCAGGATAGCCTGAAGCATTTGCTCATCCTCCAGACAGCGTGCACTGAAGCCTGCCAAAGGCTGGCTGCACCGGGACAAAGATGCCTAGAAACAAAACCAAAACTGTTACATGACGAATAAATAACTGAGGTTACATCCTGATCAAGTTTTGAATTGATCAAGTTTTAAAATAATAATAATAATGAAGACATTTTTAAAGCGCTCTTACACGAGGTATCACAGCGCTGTACATTATTACCCCTGCTCATCAGGCGCATAAATCATTCCTGAAACCATCTGAGCTCCCTGGGGAGTATACAGCTCAATTGCTGCCATTTCGGCGCATATAGGGCTAATCAAACACAACAACCAACTCTGCCCTCACAGGTACCCATTTACTCCTGGGTGGAGAGAAGCAATTATGGTAAAGTGTCTTGCTCGAGGACACAAGCACCATGGTCGCAGTCGAGATTCGAACCCACATTCTGACGACTCAGCCATCAGAACAAAAATCCGATGCACTAAACCGCTCGACCATGGCACTGATAACTCTGACCAATAACACTGATTAATAAAGAATACAACAAAAACATGCACATTTGCTGACCGAGTTCCACTTTGCCCAAAAGAGTCCATTCCTGCTATATTTTATTCAAAACATTGGCCTGATTTGGGTCCGAGTCTGTCTATGTACCTACATTGTTATCTTTATGAAGGTAGGACAGCACTGGTAGCCTACCCCTGCTGCGGAATCGTGCACTGCCAACCAACACTGGTGTACTTGCAGAGACCGGTACGTGCATAATCTTTGGGTATGTGTCACAAATCTATGTACAGACAATTTAAAATACACAAATTTAATGAAAGGCATGCTAGGACTGCATATATATATGGACTTTAATTTGGAGTCCAAATGTTGAAAATAAATTATCTTCACTTTCAAAATAAATTATAAGAGTATTAATGACAATGAGTCAATGTTGCTTCCAACTTCTTTGCATAAACAAATTATTAGAAAGGCGAGATCTTACTTGCCAAAATGGTGAAAGAACAAGTCACAAAGTCATTCCCCCAACCTTCATTCCCAGTGGTTATGCCACTGATAATACTACAGCATCAGACATATTCCCCCAAAGAATGCAAGTAAATAGTTTGTTTACTATATAGTAGCAACATCTGTTCGCTGTCAAAGCCGTCCTGTGTGACTCTTTGCCTAGAAATTCCCCGATGCCCAATATGTGGACACAGCCCAGCAATCTGCTGACAAACCATGGAACATAAACCATCCTATTTTTGGTGCGATTTGCTTGATTATTGAGGCTGCGATCTCAGGTGGTCAACAATCAGACATACCGGTGCCCTACATTGCCTTTACCTCATAGTTCTTGTTGATGGATGTGTTGCACCAGTGGGCGCTGGGAACTCCCAGGCGTGCGTACTCGGCCGATAGGTCAAACGGGTCCCAGCCGGCCGACAAGCCGGACTGGAAGCTGGCTGATTTGTAGTGAAATGCGTATACCTCATCTAATGTAGCTGCATGAGTTGAATAAAGGAACAACTTTAAAGACAAGCACTTTTGGGAAAGAATGTAGAATACAACTGTCACTTTTCTATCCAAATATCACAAATTTCACTTTAAAAGATGATAGAGGACACACTTAAGGAGAGGAAAGTGTAGTCAAGTGAGGATTGGCAATGATATTTTGAGTGATAAATTTATCTGCGCATCCCATGAGATGTTGGCCATTTTGTCACCTGCTAAAAACACATCCTTGGACATTGTGCACAAGTGGCAGCTGGGTTCGACATTTTTCCCATGCAGAAGATTTCTATTTATAAATGATATTTATTAGTTAGAAAACAAGTATCAAAATGAAAATACCGTTTCGTTAAAACATGTAAAATAGTTTATATACAAAATAAATATTAAAATATAATTAAATTACAGACACATGGATTATAACTAATGGGCATGGGCGAAATTAATGAAAAGTTTGGGGACGATATAGATTAAATAATTATTATTATTATTATTAATTATTATTATTATTATTAATCATTTCTGGTAATGAAACCAAGGGATGCCTCAGAAAAGCGCACTTAAGCACTGTAAGCTCAAAAGCCTGAGGAAACCTGTAAACAAGGGCGCTTGCAATGTGAACCAGAAACACCGGGGTAAACCCCTTACACTTCCACGATAAGTGTTCTGGGTTCTTTTACGTGCATTACTTAATCTAGTACACGGGACCTACGGCTTAACGTCCCATCCGAAGGACGAAGCAATTATGGTTAAGTATCTTGCTCAAGGACACAAGTGTCACGACCGGGGCTCGAACCCACACCCTGCTGCTGGCAACACCAGAACTTGAGTTCGGTGCGCTAGACCGCTCGGCCACGACACTCCACATATGCATCTAATTTTTTATTATACCTGGTTTGGAAAGTTTCTGCAATGATTTGTATAGTTCCTGGCAGCTCTTGTCCCTAGGAACAACAAATGTTGCCGTCTGGAATGTCTTGCAGCGGATTTGCAATGGCGACCCTGATGTCGTCAATGGCAGCTTCTCCACGGATGAAATGTGCATGTGCTGGATCTAAAGAAATGAAAAAGTAACAGATGGTAAGAATTTGGTATTTCATCATCAAATAATGAGGTCATCATCATGAGACTATCATCACTGTCATTATCTTCATCATCATTGTAATTATTGTCATCATCATCATCATTATCATTTATACAATAATATGTTTACTTTATAAATTTTACATGATGAGTGTAAAGTCTTCATATGTGTTCTGTAGATACAAACTACAAAAGTACATGTCGATTCGATTCAAGGACACGTACTGGAACCGCCTGTTGAAATGTACTAAGAGTCAAATGATGAAATGCTCTTACATAAAAACTCTCGGTACAGTAGGTTAAAGCTGGAGAATCATGTATTATAAGTTCATCGTATAAAATAGCGGACAACAATAAGGTATGTATTCTCGGAGAGTACAGCATATTATCAGTATTCACAAGGTTGCCTGATTGCATACGGTGTGAACCAAAATACCACACAGCTTCCTTAAGAAGGTTGTCCTATGATACAGATGTGAACTGCTTCAGGGTTCTGCAACAAGTGTGCCCTCCTGTTAGCAATTCAACTGCCCAGGCCTCACCCCCAAAGGAATCTGGCAAGAATTTCCCTCACATACTTCCAACCATGGCACAACAGAATAAGTTTGCGCACACACACACACAATAGAACAATAGCACTTCACATACCATCTCAAATAATGGCCTAATTTGCTGCTGCCCTCATGGGCCAAAAGTTGGATCTAAAGTTAGTTAACTATTCATTTATTCAAGATACTTTAAACCAATCAAAATAAAGGTAAGTAAAATAAACACACTCTGAGGCTTGGTAAGAAAAACATTATGTTTATTGAAACTTTATCTGACTTTTTACAAATTTAAAGGTCACTAGATAGTGAGGCTTAATTAACATTTCTTCCAAGCTGATTGCATTTGGGCCAGATGCTGAGGCAATAACAAGTTCAATAATCCCACCTCCCCCTTCAGAAAAAACAGTAACCATACTCAAGATTTACACAAAAAGTAAAAAGTGTAGTTTTTCTTTAAAGGCAGCATTCACTAAACAATGCTGGATGAAGCAGGCATTTGCTTAACCCTCCTACACATGGAGGCCACTCCGATCCACAAAATTCTGCTCTTAAGCAACATTCAGTACATACAAGTACAAGCCTGCTGTCCTTTCTAAGTAATCTTACAAAATCAACTGTGTAACACCCAAGGCCACTGTAAATGTTTGAACATATTAGTATGGCCTGCAATGTATCAATGGGAGACCACCTTACCCTACAATCTTAGTGGTGTGGCAGTGCACAGAAGGGTAACCATAGGAGGCCACTGGCAACAGCTAATGGCTTGGAGTGGCCTGAATGGGTTGTTTCAAAAATTGCACTGATTGTAGGAGGGTTTTAATGGTGCTAGCCTCTGATATAAATCATACACGTACTTTGCAAACATTCATATATCACAAACATTCATACATCACAAACATTCATACATCACAAACATTCATACATCACAGAATAACCAAGGATTGCTATTGTTCCCTTCTATTGTTTTCTAACTTTTGATTTGTACACAACAAGCTTCTGAGGACCTCTGAGAACAAAGAACCGGTAAACGAGGACATTATTGTCTCTTTTATGAAAGTCCGTGAATGATATGAAGTACAAGCCTATACAGGTCTAACACACCCCCCCTCCCCCCACCTTAAAAATATTGTAATGTAATAATTAGTTATCAATTAAAGTTAGCCTCAGTTTAAAGTGTCTACATATTCACTCATTCACTGACAGGATACCATGGTAAAAAGAGCCAGGAAGTTGTAAATGAATCTGGGAAGGGGGTTGTTTTCATGTAATGCAAAGAAGTACAATGCAAAGTCAACACTATAAATATATGTGCACTCATAAAGAGTAACAGACATGATTACAATTCACAATATTTTGTTCACAATGAAAAGATTGTGATCGAGTCATTCAGAAATGTTTAAAGGTTCAGGTACAATATTGATAATGTTGGCAAAACTGCTTCCATGAGTAGGCTTTCTCTTTTTAAATCAAGATACAATGTACATACATGTAGATTCAGCTTTGTATTTTGTGTCATTAAAGAGAAACTTGTGAAATGAATTTAGGTTTTTATACAGTATTTTCATTTTTATGTATAAATGTAACTTGCCTTTCAGATAAACTTGGCAAAAATGTACCTTTTCTCCCAAAAAAATTCAGCACAACAACGAATTATTTCTTGTGAAGAATTATAAGTACTATCATCAATTAAGTTTTACCCCAATTAAGTTTTACATTAAAATTCCACCATTTAGTTTAATTTTGAAATTGGCTTGTGCAGTTTTAAATTTTTGGTTAGCCATTTTACTACCGAGAAAAAAACACGGTTTCGGTTTTACTGTGAATTTTTTTGAAGAACAGAAGCCCTTATATAACATGTTACTGATGTTTTTTCACCGTATAATCAGCGGGCAATGCAAACTGCTATTATTTATTCCTCTGGTAGTCCGCTGGCCTAACCAAATGCCAGTTAAAATGGTGGCGTACGGGTTAAAACTCCTTCCAAAGTAGTCCAGCAGGCTAGTCAAAATCATAAAGACTGTACTAAATCCTAGTTATTTTTAATTTATATTTACAAATCTTATTCCACTGGGCCATAATTTCATCATTTTTAAATATACCAGCATCGTGAAATTCAAAAGATTTATCAACACTAAAAAACTTGAGACTTTTCATTTTTTTCCCTGGAACTAAAAAATTCCTGGGCAGAACCCTGGACTACTCAGTTTTACTGAAAAAATGCCAAACCTATTTTGAAATACCAATTATTTACCTTTTGTTTAAACTAGAATTTTTTTTCTTTTCTTAATCAGTATACAAGATTCTTAAATAATGTTGCAGAAATTCTACCCCAAATTTTATTATTGTATTTTATTATCCATACAAACATGCAATCACCGACTGACAGTACAATCAAGTGTTGAGTGTTAATAAAGCGGTAAATGGATTGTCCATCTTTGTAGATTGCTCTACTGCAGAAGGCTTTTAACACAGGAAAAGACCATTATGATTCACCCACACATGGTATGCTTATTAGGTTTAAATCCCTCCTCATTGTACTTATCGTACACGTACACTGTACATGTATATTATTATAGGCACCACGTGACTAGAACAGATATTATGTTCTCAACTCGAAGCTGATTAAGCTTGAATCTTGGAGAAGGATGATTGAAAAGGGTCAGGCCAGTATGAAACATGTACACTGCATCTTTGCAGAACTCCCAAATGATGAGCTTAGCAACTTAAATTGCATTAGCCTGGTGCTTTGATTATTAACTGACTGTGAAGAACATGCATGTACTACACAAATATACATGCACCCACTGCAATGCTGATACACACAGTACTGTATGGCATTACAGCATTATCTATTTTGTGCTTTAAAACAAATTTACTATGTGTATGTTGTCCATTTGTCTTAAATGTAACATACATACATTTTGAAAACATTTTTTAAATTTAATATTGTTAAAACAAACTTTAAAATTCAATATTTAATAGGTTTTGTATAAAAACACTTATACTATAGCAATAAAAAAAGATTTCAGTAGTTTAGAATGCACAATGCAAGCAGGCAGGCAAGCATACATTGTACATAAAAACACATACACTATACACGCACAAACATATCTTTCAGCCCAACATATTTTCCTCACAGTATTATAAAGGTTGTAGGTTTTTGATTGGTCATTTGATATGGGATTCTATGAATTCACATGTCTATAATTTAATATTTATTGGCACACCGACAGAGCGTATATGTACATGTACAGGAGCACGGACACATCTTTTGATGAATGCAAAAACTGAAAGTAACTTTAGCCCGTCATACATGTATATCAGTGTACATGTACACGCATGCATCATGATAATGTACGTTTGGCACAGTGGTTTAGACTGTCTTTTGACTTTAACCAAGGGAACTTTGACTACGTGCTCTCGATACACCCTGGGGAAACAAGACTGTGGCCTGAACCTAATACACATGTTTACCACACATTGTGGCACATGTGAATAGAACATTATGAAAGGCTGTGTTATTTTGTTATTATTCACATCTCTAGTTGTATGCCCTATGGTGGTAAATTGTCTGTGAGCAGGTGTGTAGGCCACTGTAATTTTGATGTGGTCATATGTAAATGTAATATGATGATGGAGACTTTTGGGGTTATATGGGGGGGGAGGGGGGGGGCGATGACCAAAGGCATCAGTTGGGTTGGATTGGCCCTGGTACTATCCTGGAGCCTGTACAATATATTCCCAGGTTTAACCCTCCTATAGGTTTAACAATCAAAGACACTCAACATTTGTATGTCACTCCCAACCCATTGACTTTGTGCAGTGCACTCAAATAAATGCAAGGACATGTGGCTGTGGTAGGAGGTCAAACCAAAACCACTCAACTGTATACGAGTCTGCTGCTATAACTTATGCAGTACATACACAGCTCTGTGTGACTCTGCATAATATAACTTATGTAGGACATGTATACACAAGTGTGTTTGACTTTGCCACTAACTCCAGCACAAAAATACACATGTGTGAACAATTGGCAATGCAACCAAAAATACTCAAGTGACTGTCTGTGGGTGCGGTGCTTACTGGGCCAAATTTCAGCCTGGGCATAGGAGGGTTAATACACAAGAACTTCATAAACTTGTCTGATATTATTCACTTAGCATGATGTGTATGTACATGTACAAATGGTATTGGTAAGTGAGTATTTAAGCCAGGATTTGGAAATAAGTTGTGCAAATTTGTTATTCTTTGGAAAACAGATGTCCAAATATTTAATTTACAATACTTTTGCATAACATTTGTACTAAAATTTAAGAGTTCTTGCCCTTACCTGTACAATAATGAAATTATAGGCCTGTATATGTGTATTGAAAAGTAGGCTTAAAAAAAGACCAAGTCTGATGAGTCTCCAGTCATGAATGTCTAGGCACAAGGATCGAGTCCAAGTTAATAAGCTCTTAATGTAAAATTATAATAAGAATTCACCAAACTTGATACTGCAGTAATTCCATTCCTATTTATGATCTTAATAATATGGTACCTATTTAAGTAAACTATATAATTATAATTATAATTATCAATTATTAAGATATTTTACACATTTTTATACCAATTGAAGGCGACCTTTTATTAGGAGATTGCCCTTATTGTTTTCATAATCTGTACACGGACTTGCCATAAAACTATGCATGCTAGCACCAATGATTCCTGGCTTATTCAGTCATGTCAGTCTGATCTTGTCAACTAAAAAATTCCTGGGCAGAACCCTGCTTACCCATGTTTCTCTCTTGCCAGCTGGATCTACAAAGATTAGGTGTGTAGCGGTTAAGTACAGGTTCCCCACTGCTGGCTTGCGGGTGTTGAATCGATCCAGCAATCGCACATTCTCTATCTGTAAACACAAATTTGGTAGAAGTAATTTTTTAATTTAAATTCCATGTATGTGTTTAACCCAACAGGCAATGATCCCTTAACCCTAACTCCCTAAGCATTGTTAATGAACAATAAAAATCCTTCAAAATCCTCCAACTGGCTTTGTTGTCTAGGGAGTTAGGGTTAACCCTAACTCCCTAAGCATTGTTAATGAACAATAAAAATCCTTCAAAATCCTCCAACTGCCATTGTTGTCTAGGGAGTTAGGGTTATCCCTAACTCCCTAGACAACAAAGCCAGTTGGAGGATTTTGAAGGATTTTTATTGTTTTAATACAATGCCTAGGGAGTTAGGGTTAAGAAATCATAAAGGTGGCCTTCATGTGCATGCAAAGCAAAATGTGTGACAGTAAAACCTGAGATTCACGCAAATGGTTTGTAAAAGTTGGACACATTCACCACTTAAGCTTGGGTGATATCGATTTTTTTCATCCATGATATATCATCAAACTTATATCGCTTTTTTCACGATTATTTTTTTCATTTATGCATGACTTCTTTAGAGCCCACAACCACAGGCACGCATTCAATTCCCTACACTTAATCTGTCTGAATAGATTTGAGTGGCAGTGGATTAAGAGATAGGAAAGAATTCTGGGTCTGGACCCTGTATGGCGGCTCCTTTGTGATCTGACAGTCGGCTAACCACTGAAGTAGTTCGCTTTTGTTTCTCACTTCTGAAAGCTTGAAAAGACTGGCTTAAATTTGTTTCCATGAATTTCTGAATCGACTCACATTCATGATTTTTTTAAATCACGATATATTTTTTAAATCACAATTTGCTAATATCTCGACAACTTGAAAAGGTTCTCGATATCAAAATCAAACAAAAAAATGTATCACGATATTAGATATTATCATGTGATCGCCCACTTATACGTAACAAATTTATAACGTTAGAATTTGCTTCACTTTCATGTGAAGTATGAACCGGCCTTAAAATTCAATCAATATCAAGCTTATGCACTGAATGGTGTTGATTCAAGGCTGTTATTTGGGGCCTACTATTAATTTGGGATTTAATTAACAAATTCGATAGGCGCATAAGTCCCCAAGTAAAAATGTTCAGGAACAACAAACAATGGGTTTTTTTGGGTTGTAGAGTATAGTATAGGCTGAGTACATATTGTTTCATATTCAACACATGAATTTGTTTAAATAGGGTTTTCAGTTTGTACGTGCTTGACCGAAGCCCTCCACACGCACAGCGCATCGCCCTCAACAAAAAACAAAAATTTTAAATCAAAAAATTATATTACTTTTACCTGTCGAAATCTTGCATGTAATAGCTCATTGGAAAGCTTATAGTTTCAGCTATCCAACAATGTACATAAAATAGCAATCGGAAGTACGTGCGAAAGCCTAGGTTTTTATGAATGAACCACTCTCGTCCCGCCCAGCCTTCGAAGTGTTCCGAGATCGGGTGCATTCAGCCCGTAAAATTTGCCGCGCTCTGCTGAGGGCATCCACTTCGGAGCTGTCTCCGCGCCCGAGTACATTGTGATTGACATGAAAACGGGTTTCCCTATTGAGTCGAAGGGCTCCTTTACATACCCATGCTTGCTCGATCTCCATAGCTACTCTACAACCGGAGTTACGAAGAGATAAAAAACACCGTTTTTCGAGGTGAAATCTTCAAGTTGAAAGGTAAGAGCGGTGTCTGAATGAATTTTACACCTCTTTTCTATCATATGTGAAAGTTTTGAGCCGTAATTGTGTTTAGTTTTGAGCGGAGAGTGTATTTTTTACACCCTTTCAAAAGCTCTTATGAGGGAAACGAGGCTGATTCAACAGTTTTGTTGCCATTAGGGATGTACACAATGTATGGACAGTCGGGCTTCATCGAATGCTGTATACTTGATTAAATAAAACAGGATTCCTCAAAAACTACTCGTCCGATTTTCTTGATTTAAAAACCATTGTATTTCTTTCATCAAGACCTTTAATTTGATATAAATATTGAGCATATTGGTTTAGGAATAATTTTTCATCTGAAAACCCTAGTTTAAATATATATATGAAACAGCAAAATTCACATGAAGTTCATTCAAAATGTTCAAACACAAAATGTATTTCAATATACTTCGTTAAATGAACCCAACTCAATCAATATGCCATAAATACAGAGTACGACACACAAAATAATTTTCATGTTTGAATGAATTTTTTTTTTGTAATATTATATTTAAAGGTACAACTATAGAATACAGGGCCACACCGAAGGTTACTTCTTATAAATTTACGTAATCTGACTTAAAAATACACAACTGCGGTTCCTAACAGCATGGAGGAATTTCCTTCCTCCATGCTAACAGTTAAGTCAAATTCAGAAAAAGGGAAAAAGCGTGTTGAAAATTTGGCCCTCCTATTAGGTATGTGCGTATCCCACGCATTGCCGCTAATCTTTTTGGCCGCGGCCTCAATCTCGGGTTGAATCGCCGTGGCGAAGACACCGTGGAGCTAGCGCTTTGTTACGTTTTGCTGTGGGTGTTCTTTTTGACGTACCCAGTAGCTTTTTATTCGAAGACGTAGATCACATATTCTCCTTCAACCTCGTTCTCGAATTTTCTGAATGCGGCATCTAGAAGTTTCCCAAAAAAAATCTCGAAATTTGGGTGTTTTTGCTCATCAAAACCATCGACGATTTACCAAAAGGTTAATAAAATACCTTATCAAACCACAATAATAATTTTTCTGTACTTGTTTTCTACCTCTTGGCTAATTTTGACGGCGATTGGACGATTCGCAGTTACGTTTTTTGGATTCACAGAAATTGATGTCAACCAAAGATTGTATTGCGCCACGTTCAGCGTGCTACATTGTATACCATCTTTGATGTCAACAAAACGAATGTTCAATCAACGGAATTTTCAGTCCGATAATAATAATAATAATAATAATAATAATGTGTGGACTTATATAGCGCACGTATCCACCAACTGAGTGGTGCTCAAGGCGCATATTATTACCCCTGCTCATAAGGCTCATAAATCATTCCTGAAACCATCTCAGCTCCCTGGGGAGTATACAGCTCAATTGCTGCCATTACAGCGCATATAGGGCTAATCAACCAACTCTGCCCTCACAGGTACCCATTTAACCCCTGGGTGGAGAGAAGCAATTATGGTTAAGTGTCTTGCTCAAGGACACAAGTGTCACGGTTGGGATTCGAACCCACATTCTGCTGCTAACACCAGAACTTGAGTCCGGTAAGCTAGACCGCTCGGCCATGACACGATAAATCATCCGTTTAAACCTAATATACATCGGCGTAACACAATATTTGTTCTCATGAACTTATTTCATTTTTGTTCATCTTTCCAGTCCAATATCATTTATTATTTTTTCTAATGTTTATTTCTAATTAAATCAGGGATAAGAATTTCTCGCGGATTTCAGTATAAATATTTAAAAATCCTCAGATTTTGAGTAATTTTTTTTTTTTTTTTTAAATTTATTTTCATTATTTTGTTTCATATTTCCAGTCCAATATAATTTATAAATTGTTCTAAAGTTTAATTAAATCAGGGTTGAGAATCTTTCGCAGATTTCAGTGTACAAATATGAAAATAATCCTCAGATTTGAGTAATTTTTTTTTTTTTTCATTATTATTATTATTATTATTTTTTTTAACACATTTTTTTTTGTATTTCTTATTTGTAAATCAGCACTACAAAAACAAACTAATCATTGAATTAGCCTAGAAATAGGTTATTATTCTTCCTCTTTTCCCAAGCATTCCAGTGATACCAACCTTTTGAAAATTGGACAAGAATTAAGAAAGTTATGATATGGAATCCGAGAAAATCTAGGAAACGGGTCACAAGTCAAATTTACATTTCTTTTGTTTTTCTTTATAAAATAATTCAATTCAATTCAATTAATTTTATTTCCATATCAATACCATTGGTAGCAAACAAAATTATTATGACAAAACAAAAGCAAAATTAATAAGAGAAGTGATAATCATGAATAATATAGATACGAGTGGTATGATATGGAGGGGGCTGATATAAAGCAAGCTTGTTAATTATGAGCTCCCTATAACTGGGAGTGAACTGTTCACGTTCTCGAGATCAAGTAATGAAAAAAAAAAGGAAAAAAGCGTAATATTTTAGGTTGGTACAAGACAAACACGTAAACGGGCCTAAAATTGCCGGATTCAACATGTCATAACTTCCTTATTTTTGGTCACAGGAAGATGATCCTTATACCATTGTAGGTATGTGAAGATACGCATCGATCGCGGCCGATATTTTCTGCCCGATTTCTGTTCCGCATCGCGTCATGCACGCTGGGGAAATCCCCATAAATTCGCATTCTGATTGGCTGTAGACGATGATGACGTAGTGGAAAATCCCCTCTTACATCCGCCATGTTTGATTTTTTTATTTTTGGAATGTTTTGACCTTCGCTGGAAAAGTTTAAGAAATCACTGTTTTGACGGCACAAATACCACTCTAAGGCCCAATCCTACATTATTGAAAGGTTAGTCTACATTATTGTTGTTATTTCATCTTTAAAATCCCAAAGTTTCATTGTATTTTATGGGTCCCCAAAAATTGACTTACCCGGAGTCTGGCGGCGGGTCGGCGCGACCCGGTCGCAGCTGATTAACGAAGGAATCCTGGCGTTTTGTTCAAACCACAATCGCGTTTTCGGTCACAAAATTCTAATCAAGTACCTGTCAGAGAAATGACGCTAATAATGAGCTCCAAATGCGTGTAATTTCCTTATCAATTAAGATATCTCAATAACTTTGGTACCACTGTGTAGGATTTTTCAAACTCTTTCCAGTGGTACTAATTGCATTGGTATTGGTTCACTTTGAATATTTTCTTCACATACCTAACCATTGTAATCGTCTTTTCAAGACCTTGACAATGATACCAGTTGTATTGGAATCTGTTGATGTTGAAATTTTTTGTCACATAGCTACTCCTAATTTTCTATTTAAATACTAAACATACAAAACAAAAATAACAAATTGTCACTTTTGAATGGAATTATGGATAATAATTCACTTGTGGTATGTCCCACAAAGCAAAGGGGAGGGGTTGTGAAACGAGTTTATAGATGCGTTACATTTTATACACACACATGTTCATTTGTACACGTAACCGTTACTAGTATTAGTAATAGTATTAATTTACTAATACTAACTTAACGGCTATGACAGCAATCTGCTCTGCCTGCTTAATTTGCCTGGCTCTGTAATGTAATCATATCACTGAAAAATTAATCCTATCTTATTTTTCATGCATCTTTGGTTTTTAATAAACTGTTTAAGGTAATATATAATTATTGCCAATAAAATTTAAGATTATTCATACGAACCTTGGGTGTTGTAATGTGTTCCATCTGGAATCAATTTAGTGTTTTCAGGCGGTCAGACAGATCCTTCTGCTAGTGCTACACACATCCAAAATTTTGGCCTCCATGACACACTTCCGGTTTATAGTCAGGACATTTTAATAAATACGTATGTTTTACAATTTTTGTTACATTTATTTTCATTTAAATTAAATAAAATTTATTAATAAAAAAATTATATGTTAGACAATTATATTAATTAAGTATCAAACTAGTTTTCTTTAATTTAAATAGCTCTTTTATAGTCGTGAACAAATCAAGATCTCTTTTGCAAGGTCAAATCATTTGACCCTAGAAAAATGGCGGCCTCCGGTGGTGGTTTTTCGTTTGGCGGTGCTTCTTCATTTTTAACTACAAAACCTACGGCAACCACCTTTGGAACGCCATCGTAAGTTTGACTTAAGAAGTCGGATACTTATTTGTTTTATTTGAATGGATTTTAACTGAAATATTTTGTATATTTAATGCTCAAACTGCGTTTCTTTCGTCATGCCATTAATTTAAACTTCTGCTCAAGTATTTTTAAACGTGTTTTTATTCTGCCAGAGAGGGCGCCAAAACAGCTTAATGGTGTCTGTATAAATCAAACATTTTTACCGTTATTTGCATGTTGTATGTGTAATGTTATGTAAATTGGCATTAGTACATATGTAATTACTCAATTTATAGTAGGCCTAAATACAATATTACAGTACTATCACAGTAATATGCGTCATGTTTTTGACGGGGCAAAATTGTTTATTTCTCTTGTTGCTGTCTAGTCTGCGACCCAGCACTCAAACTTCACGCATGCATCCGGAGTGCGCGTGAAGTTTGTGCGCCAGGTCACAGACGGCAACGAGTGTTAAAAATAAACAATTTTGCCCCATCAAAAACATGGCACATATTACCATGATAGGGTTTATTAGCTCTACATGTAGCTCTATGAACTTCTTCCTTTGTATACACTGTGTCAGAGTTCTACCGATGAAACCATAAAATGATGCATTTTTCCACCATTTCCCTTCCCATTTTCGCCCGTTTAACAATCAAAGACACTCAAAAATTTTATGTCACTCCCAACCCATTGACTTTGTGCAGTGCACTCAAATAAATGCAAGGACATGTGGCTTTAGTAGGAGAATACTAGTTAGATACCACTCTCCTAAGGCCTCCTTGTTAAGTTCCCTAGTGGAAGATTCAGGAGGACACCAACCAAGTACCAAGTACCAAGAGGTCAAACCAAAACCACTCGACTGTAACTTATGCAGTACATACACAGCTCTGTGTGACTCTGCATATAACTTGTAAGACATACACAAGTGTGTTTGACTTTGCCACTATCTCCAGCACTCTTATACACATGTGTGAACAATTGGCAATGCAACCAAAAATACTCGAGTGACTGTCTGTGGGTGCGGTGCTTACTGGGCCAAATTTCAGCCTGGGCATAGGAGGATTAAAGAACACTTCCTGTTTGTATGTAATCTCACAATGGTCTAGTATTACGTTGAGTTGTAACCTCCAGTTCTTTTCAGAACTAATTACTACTCAATTGAAAATCACATGGTGTCACCGCAAACAGTCTTTACTTATCCTTTTCACCATGCAAAGCTACAAATATTACTTATATTACATTGAATAAAATATATTTGACATTTTCTGTTTATTGATCAGATTAACAACAACAAGTGCTGGAGGAAGTCTTACATTTGGCACACCATCAACTGGTGCATCCACCGGATTCTCATTGGGTGGAGCCAAAACAACAGGTGGAATTGGTTTTGGTGGAACAGGTGCTACAGGTCTAGGTAATTCTGAAATGTTTGTTCTAATATTGGTAAAGAATAAGATCCTATACAGTAATCTTTTGTGTTGTACATGTAATGTAATCATTACAAAGGAAGTAAATTTACTTCCAAATGAGTCATTTTACAAAGTAATTGACCGAGTAATATTTGGTTACAGAGTTATGTAAGTGAACCAATTTATTTATGACTTTGTCATCAATTTGTTGCTTTTAAAAAATACAACGGACAATTTGCAGCCCATTTTGTTCTAGCTGCTTCTCTTTTTTGCCACATTGGTTACTAAACAATCATTGCGGGAAGTTTATTGATGCTCGTTGATCAGTTATGTTTGTTGAGATTACTAATAGTGTATAGTAATTGCTTTATGTGATCTTCAGATTTGATCTTCAACTACATGTATGTCTCTTTCCTTGAATTACAATATGCTCTTACAATTTTTTTTTATTTTTTATTTATTTATTTTTTTTTTAAATTTCTGTCCACTATTAGCTAACCCTTGTGTGACTGCAAGTGTCAAAATCAGTCAAAATGTTGATATACTTGCCAAGGTATATCTAGTGCACTTAAAAGTCGAACACTGTCAAACCTTACGTGTAGTAAGTACATTTACAGGTAAAATGAGTCATTAGTTTTTGATTGGTAAAAGCATTGTCTTGTATTGTTCAGGGTGGTCAAAATGACAGTAAAATACAGTCAAAAATGCCCGTGTGTGCACATTTGGGTCAATAGTCAGGAACAGTCAGTTGACTGATTTTGACCACTATAGCTACTTGCCACTAAAGTTCAGCTTATAGTACGAGGGCTAATTATATCAAATGCATAAACAAGATAAACTTCACAAATGAAATTTTAAAAATACCAACATGGAATGTACAAGGAGGAAAGAAACATTTCCTATAATCAAAATTAAATATCATACAAATTACATATTCAAACTGTCTTATGGTCATCTTCCGGTTTCCTGTAGGTGGCAGTCTTTTCAGTGCTACAACAGCAACCACTACCGGAGGCTTGTCACTGGGCCTCGGCCTGAAGCCAATCACAACATCGGCAGGAGGATTGGCCTTTGGAGGAAGCACTGCGGCCAAGCCTGGTGGTCTGTTCAGTACACCCTCAACCTCAGCTGGGGGATTGTCACTAGGGGGAACTTCAACAGCAGGTAATTCATCCTTCTGAAAGGAGGGGGTGGGCGGTTGGCCGGCCAGTAAAAAGTTACTATGAAAATGTAAATTGTGTTGAATTTTGATTATTCACAGACATTTGTGTCATACTGTTGGTGAAACTTTAAACGGTGATATCTGCTTAATTACCAACATTTTATTTTAAGGACAAATACTGTTAGCTGTTTGGAGCTATATTACCTTTTTAAACTCATTGCTTTATTTTGTCAGGTGATTTTTGTTGTTGTCTGATTATCATGTTTGTTCTGTGTTTTTTAACTGCTGATAATTACATAATATATTGTTTTCCATATTTTAATGTACATTTATATATGGTTTTATATCTGGTCCACTTAACCACTTTTGTATATTTAGTAATTTTTTTATCTTGAATATTTGTGTATTTATAAAGTGCCATTAACCCTAACCTTCCCAAATCCTCTAAAATCCTCTTTGCTAAAGTAAAGGATTTTGAAGGATTGAGGTTACATGCTACATGCTCTTTGCTAAAGTGAAGGATTTTGGAGGATTGAGGTTATTAGGCATACTTGCCTTTCCATGGTACATGTACATCTATGTTTGTTGTAGTGATTGCAAGGTCAGTGCTTGGGTCAGTGGACACTGTTTATTGCTCCATGCATGCAGGGAGGGTCCCTGGCCATGTACATGTATCACAGATTAGAAACACATGTGTGCATACGTGTCATTTGCTTCCTTACTACTGAAGGATTTTGGAGGATTCAGGTTATGTGTAAGCAAATGGCCCTAGGGAGTTAGGGTTAAGCATGTTATTTAACTCAATTTTGGTGCTAATATAAATCATGAATAATCAGTATTGTTTTTTTAGCCACATCACCTCACCAAGCTTGCCATGGTTGTCCCTATTGGTACTGCATTGGCATTGTGAAATAGACGTCCCCTTTGCCAAGAACAAAATGCTCTTGCTCCCCAACACCTGTACTGTATATACATGTATATGTATAGACATGCCTCAATTCTTGTGGGCTGTTTGGGACCTGTAGGGAAAAAACCTCATTTTACTGTGTATGTGTTTTCCTGAATCTAATCAACTTCAAATTTCTATTTTGTGATTCAAATGTCAGTTTTCCCTTTATTTTTCCCTCTATTTTCCCTCCATTTTCCCCTCTATTTTCCCCTCTATTTTTCCCCCTTTTTCAATTATTATTATTATTAAAAACAATTGTTTGGTATTGCAGCTGTTGTAATGTTTCTCATGCAATTTTAATAAGTTTATTTAATATTATTTTATTATAATTATTTTTGTTTATTTAGTGTTATGGTAGCATATTTGTAAATGAATTGTACAAATATTTTTATCAAAACTAATCATTGTATCATTAGCAGTGCAAATTGAAATTGAAATTCTTATGTTTGTGACAAAATTAGGAGGGCTCACCCTTGGCTTTGGGGGACTCCAAGGGGTAACCACAACATCATCTTCAGGGCTGACACTAGGCACCTCATTGGGTTTTGGTCTAGGAGGTAGCACCACCACTACAACAACAGCAGTCATCAAGGGACTAGGAGGGATTGACCCCTTATCACTAACATCACCCAGTACCGTTGGCACGAGTGGTACAGTTACTTCCGGAACCAGGTAAAGACACCATAGGTCTTTGTTAATTAAAGCCCTACTTCACATGGAGGCTATTCCCTTCCACTAAATTTCCAATATGTTCTTCACCAACCTTTACTGCATACAAGCCACTGCTGTCATTTAACCCTCCTACTTCTGGTACCTTTTTCATACAAGTTGATCCACCATTTGAAACCATTCGCTTTTGTGGTTTTGAATGGTGAAATAACTGTGTACAGTATTGATTCCCCCAAATGGTTTTGAATGGTAGGTCAGCTAATACAAAACCTTGTTTGGATCTTTCCAAATGGTAGTACAGCTAATACAAAACCTTGTTTGGATAGTTCTAAGTGGTGAATCAATGGACCCTCTATGCATTTGAATGGATTTGAATGGTAGTAAAGCTTGCTACCAACACTGTTCAAATGGTATCACCATGTGTGTACAAAACCAATGGGCATTTTGGTAAGTGGAAATTTTGAATGGTTTCAAATGGTCAAACAGTAGGAGGGTTAATTGACAAGTAATCTTACTAGATCAACTGTGTGCCACCTAAGACCAGTGTAAATAAGGCCAATTACAAAACACAGTCTTTAGTGGTTTTGTTGTATAGGTGTGTTTTACAGTAAAAATACATGGTCAGGAACAGTGGGTTATTTGAACATAATTAGTATGGCATGCAATTTATCAATGGGAGACCACATAACCATGCAATATTGAGTGGTGTGACAGTGCACAGAAGGGTAACCATGTGAGGCCACTGGCTTGGAGTGGCCTCAATGGTTTTTTCAAAAATTGCACTGATTGTAGGAGGGTTTTAATAATTGCACACAAAAATCCATGCATGGAAAGACAAGTTTATATGACTTCTTGCTTTCATTTATTAACCCTCCTACCATCAGTGCAATTTTTGAAACAACCCATTCAGGCCACTCCAAGCTGTTGCAGTTGTTGCCAGTGGCCTCATATGGTTACCCTTCTGTGCACTGTCACACCACTGAGATTGCAGGGTAAAGTGGTCTCCCATTTATATATTGCAGGCCATACTAATATGTTCAAATAACCAGCTGTAAACCTGACCATGTATTTTGACTGTAAACACACCTGTACAAAACCACTAAAGACTGGTTTGTAATGGCCTTCAGTGTGTGTTGAGTATGTAATCAGAGATGGTCTTATTTGCAGTGGCCTTGGGTTGGCACTGGGTTGATTTTTGTAAGATTACTTGGAAAGAACAGCAGTGGCTTGTATGCTTTAAAGGTTGGTGAAGAACATATTGGAAATTTAGTGGATTGGAGTGGCCTCCATGTGAAGTAGTGTTAAACCTGCTAATTCCTTGTGCTATTTGTATATAACATTTGTATATATAAAATTATTGTTTGTAGTAGTTATGTTTATTGTGTCCACCCAGCCTATTATCATTTTTAGTAATTTTATATTATTTCTGGTGGCAGAGGACCTGGGTTATTTGTTTTATCTTTAACAATAAAAATGATTTTATATATCTTGTTTTGTATTTAATGATATTTCATGTCTCTGTAAACATTTCGGAAAATCATGGAAATAACTTTGAATTTGAAGTTCCTGTATTTAAATTAAACATACATTATTGAACATCAAGTCACATTTTAGTTCCATTATTATTGTTATTATTTATATTTTTTTAATGCCACCTTTTACAATATTTCATGCCTAAACAAATATGGGGCCTGGAATTTGTATTCCAACAGGATATTTCTCAAAGTTTGAGTAACCTAAATGTTGAACATAAAAATAAACCTTAATACTGAATATTTTGTTTTTGTTTCTTAGCGATAACAAGGCAATAAAAGAGACCCACCTTCATCCTGAAATCAGTGCTACAGTCACTTCATTCAAGTAAGATGTTAAATTTAATCAATTTGTTTATATACAAAAACATTTATTCCAGATACATGCTTTTGAGAAAAGCCCTGAATTTGACCTTAAGAATGTTGAACCCTAAACCTGACATGCATTCCTTCCAGGAGGTATGTCAAGAAACAAAAAGCCATCCGTGAAGAGATCACACGCTTTTCCGTCAAGCCGTACCACCGCGTACGAGAAGAGATTACTGCCCTCAAGCAACTCCTGGCTGTGGTGTCCAACGGCTTGCAGCGCAATGCCATCGCTATCCATAAGTTGAAGTTGGAGTCAGCCCAGGAGTTAAAAAATGCCGAGATTGCCCACCGAACTCAGGAAATTCCTCCAGCTCTTCAACTTGAGAACTATGCACCTACAGAGTAAGATTATTGTCAGATTCTAGTTTTAGAATTTTGTTTTTGCAGCATACAGTACATCATCACTGAGTATCAGAGTTATAATATTCATACTCATATGACTTGTACTCAAGTATATATTTCTGTACTCATACTCAAGAAAAAGTACTCAATTAGAACCATAGAGTTGGAGTCCTCATACTCATATACTTTTCTGTACTCATACTTGTACTCAGGAAAAACGTATTCAACTACAACTATAAAACTCATAATCATACTCATATACTCATACTCGATTTCATTTTTTTGTACTCAAACTTATTCTTGCAGTCATGAAAAAGTTACTCGACTACAACTATAGAGTTGGAATACTCTTACTCATATATTCATGCTCGTACTCATTCATAAAATAATGATTCAGTGTAATCATCACAGCAACCACATACAATTTACCCTCAAGCTTGTCGTTAAAAGAAACTGACTTAAAAGCTGTAATGCCAATTCAAAAACCAGCAGCCAAGGATTTATGTTTGATTTAACCAGTTGAATATAAGTAATGCAGTTTTAATTAACCCTCCTACAATCAGTGGAATTTTTGAAACAACCCATTCAGGCCACTCCAAGCCATTGCTATGGTAGGCAGTGGCTCCTCATAGCTATACTGCATAGTAACATAATGCCTCATATGTCTGTTGGTTTTAGTGGTTTGTGATTGACATATTGCAGGGCATATTACTTTGTTCCAGACTCAGTGGCTGGTGGTAGGTTACTATGGAGAGTCTGTGTTTACAAAATAACTGCTGAAGATCCCAATGGATGATGGAGGCTTGGTATGGTTTATTGGTCTCAGTGGCTGATGGTGATTTATTATTGGGAGTTTGTTTACAGTATAACCTGCTGAAAATAAGGTCAACTGTGGTATACATGTGTCTTTATATGCATGTATGTACATTGGAGATTACTTCAAAGGGGCAGTGTGGCACAAACAATGTGTGTACAACACATTGGACATTTAGTGGTTTACAGTGGCCTCTATGTGTAGGAGGGTTAAAGGGGCATTTTATTGTATATAAATAGTGGCATTTTACTGTGGATGAAACAAGAAGTATACATTTAATTCCAATTTCATTTAAAACTTGTTGTGAATCCATGTATACAGGATTTCCAAAGTGAACTATTTTTAGTGATACCTAAGTAAAACTAATTGCGGTGACACCATGTGAAATTCTCAATTGAGTAGTAATTATTTCTGAAAAGAACTGGAGGTTACAACTCCTAATTAGTGATACCTAATTGTGAATTCCTGCTTGGGAAAACCAAGAAGCTGTGAATGGCACCATCAACCTGCTTTGGAGGTCTGACCTCTTAATCCCACTCAACCATCATGTCAACACCTGATGGCAGCCTGCTGGCTAGATCCTACTTGAAACTTTCTTTTGTTTTTCTTTGAAACACCCAGGTATTTCCAGAGATTGGTGGAACAATTTGAAGAACAGATGCATTTATGCAGGCAACAGATAGAGCAAATGGAAAGTTACATGGCATCTCTGGCACAACCGAATGTCTACACACCACAAGGTATGTCAGATATACAGCTGGGTCCAATTCCATAGAGCTCCTCAGCAGAGAATTTTGCTAAGCAAAACTACCAGCCAAAATGCATACAATTTTTATGAAAGTTTGGCTGGTAACCCAAAGATTAGATTAGATTAGATTAGATAAAAATGTGCTAAGCAAATTTTTCTGGTAAGGAATTTCATCTGCTGAGTGGCTTCATGAAATTGGCCCCAGGTGTGTAAAATGGAGCCATAATGAAAAGGGAAAGAGTGAAATCCAGGAAAAGTGACATACATGTCATCATTGTAGTTCTCAGTGTAGTCTGGTTTCTGCTGTGCTTAATACAGTAGTTAAGCTATGTTTTTATGGACATCTTAATACTGGGATGACCAGGCCACATTAACCCTCCTATGCCCAGGCTGAAATTTGGCCCAGTAAGCACCGCACCCACAGACAGTCACTTGAGTATTTTTGGTTGCATTGCCAATTGTTCACACATGTGTATAAGAGTGCTGGAGATAGTGGCAAAGTCAAACACACTTGTGTATGTCTTACAAGTTATATGCAGAGTCACACAGAGCTGTGTATGTACTGCATAAGTTACAGTCGAGTGATTTTGGTTTGACCTCCTATCAGAGCCACATGTCCTTGCATTTATTTGAGTGCACTGCACAAAGTCAATGGGTTGGGAGTTACATACAAATTTTGAGTGTCTTTGATTGTTAAACCTATGGGAGGGTTAAGGACTTCCTAGTACCAATCCATTGATGTAACTGTTAGTGATATCAAAAGTAGTGATACTTGTGAGTTTAGTCATACTTTGGTTTCTCGCTCAGTTATTTTGTATCAGTTAAATAACTACAGATTAAACTTGTCAACCAATCAAATTTGCTTGACAAAGCCTTTTGCTGTTGACCAGGTTTTTTCCCTGAAACCTAATATAGGCATGAAGGGAACGTGTGTGATAAAACTTTGTGTACAATATAAGAGATAAGTTCATAGAGATAGACGCTGAAAGATTGACAAACGTTTTGAGACAAGACTGTTGTTTTGTCTATGGTAAAGGAGATACATCCATGATGCATTTATTCAAACAATTCTGGCTTAAACAAAAATCTACATTGACTAGGATTATTGTTTCTCCTTTCCCCATGCAGAATTGGCGGTGATTATGGTAAAGCTGAATGAAACATTCATTGCGTTGGCCGCTCAGCTCCAGTCAGTTCATGAAGCAGTCAGAGTAAGTACAAACAAGACGGATAGTGAGCTACATCTGTCTATACTTAACCTAGGTTGCTGCGGCAAATAGCCAAAGCCTTCGCCAAATATGCTCAATTTGGACACTGCCTTAAAAGGATTAGAGCAGAATTTCAACAGGGCATGGAATCGGTGTCCTAGTTTAAGGTGAACACAGTGATTGAAAATTACTGGGCCATTTATGCAGCGGCAACGGTAATATGACCTTATCATGTGAGGTATCATTTTCAGTCACTGAGTTAATCTAAAAGCTAGCACTCTGATTGTTTACTCTGTTGATCGTGACGATACTGTCCCTTTAATCGCAATCTTATTGGATCCTTTCCTTATTAATGTCAGGACAAATTCTGCAGAGAATTCCAAAAAATAAAAAGATTTTACACATTCATAAAACGTATCCCACTCATCCAGAATACAAAATGGTAGTGAGTGGACTGACATTTGACCTCAGCAAGATATTCCTTAAGAATATGTATCCATCTGTGATTAATATTTACGCAATTTCATCAACAGGCACAGAAGGAGCAATACTTGAACTTTCGACGAGTCTACCACAGTGACACAGAGAATGTGTTCACTGCTCAGAAAAAGATTGCCCAAAGGGAACGAAGAATCGGTACCCTCCCCATGGGACCAGGGGCGTTTGATAACGTATCAAATGCCGCTGCCATCGCCATGGCTACGGCATTGCAGACTGCTCAGAAACCAGCAGGTGAGAAGTGTTGTGGAGTTTAACCCTCCTTATCTTGACATTTGGCTACTTACAAACCTCTCAAAATAAAAATTTAAAAAAAGGAAGATAAATTCATTTTATTGACTTTTATGATTAAGTATAACTAAACTTTCAATTGGTTGATTTTGCCCTACACTGATGTGTGTATAGAACTGTATACTCAGTGCTTTCCGAGTATCTTTGAAAAATACTTTGCAGGCAACTCGGGCGGGATTTGAACCCAAGACCTCCTGCTTACTAGTGCAGAAGTCTTAACCCCTGGACCACCGAGCTTCCCCGATGATGAGCTTGCCCGATGACAATCATCATCCTATAAACTTTCAGTGTCATTCCAGCTGAATAAAATTCATCCTTTTCCTGTTTACATTTAGGCATCCAAGGTGCAGGACTAACAGGACCATTCACAAGTAGCCTGGGTGGTACCTCCACCCTTGGCACTGGCGGATTTGGAACGAGCAGTCTGGGCCTCACTACTGGAGCAGGACTGGGTGGACTGGGTACAACCGGGGGATTAGGCACTGGTGGTTTCGGAACTGGAGGTTTTGGAACTGGAGGTTTTGGAACCCAGAGTACCGGACTGGGTACACAGACCACGGGACTGGGTACCGGTTTGGGTACATCCACAGGAACAGGGCTAGGTTCGACGACTGGGTTTGGAACAGGAGCCTCGTTTGGATTCGGGGCAGCAAAGCCGGCCGCTACTGCTACAAGCTTTGGTGGCAGCTTAAGTGCCGGACCAACTATAGGCAGCACAGGATTTGGTTTTGGATCCACTTCAGGTAGAATATTTTCTATAAAAGAAACTTTGAGTTTTGTTTTCATCTTGATTGTTTTGTTATTATGTTCAGTAATGAGCACTTGTAAATGGAGTACTAACATTCAGTTTTTCTTTGTAAACACTTGTGACACAAGGCATGCCACCTCGGTGATGTCCTATGCACTGCACCTCTTGCACATTTTGTCTGCCCCAAAAAATATCAGCCTGTACTTAAAAAAAAAGAGCTTAGCTTGCTTTTATATTTGCTGTCATGGTTTCAGCTTGGATTAATACAATACAAATCTGCTATAAAAAACAGCGCTGTATTGAAAAATTTGTTACACTAAACATGATCATTTTTTTTTCTTTTGTTGTATTGCCAGAGCAACCCTGAATCACTTTACAGAACCGGGGAGGAGGAAAGGGGAAGGGGAAAGGGGAAGGGGAAAGGGGAGGGGAAAGGGAAAGGGGAGGGGAAAGGGAAAGGGGGAGGGGAAAGGGAAGGGGAAAGGGAAAGGGGGAGGGGAGAAGGGAAAGGGAGAAGGGAAAGGGAGAAGGGAGGGGAAAGGGGAGAGGGAAGGAGAGGAGAGGGAAGGGAAGGGGAGGAGAGAGGGAAGGAGGAGGGGGAGAAGATTTGTTGTCCACTATCTTGGAAACATATTGTTGGAAGGTAGAATTTCATGATATTAGTTTGTCCTATAGTAATCAGCATGTACTTATTACCATCATCTCCTGAATGCTGTCTTTATGTATAACATCAGAGAGTTTGTGCATGAATCTAATCGATCTAGTAATTTTAACTGCAATTGGACATCGTTTCATAGCCAAAATAAAGAAAATTACAAATGCCGAAGCGCAGGTCTGAAGCGCAGGTCTGAAGCGCAGGTCTGAAGCGCAGGTCTGAAGCGCAGGTCTGAAGCGCAGGTCTGAAGCGCAGGTCTGAAGCGCAGGTCTGAAGCGCAGGTCTGAAGCGCAGGTCTGAAGCGCAGGTCTGAAGCGCAGGTCTGAAGCGCAGGTCTGAAGCGCAGGTCTGAAGCGCAGGTCTGAAGCGCAGGTCTGAAGCGCGGGTCTGAGCGCGGGTCTGAGCGCAGGTCTGAAGCGCAGGTCTGAAGCGCAGGTCTGAAGCGCAGGTCTGAAGCGCAGGTCTGAAGCGCAGGTCTGAAGCGCAGGTCTGAAGCGCAGGTCTGAAGCGCAGGTCTGAAGCGACGCGTGCGGAGACCAGAAACTGCAGACTTTTTTTGGGGGGGGGGGGGGCCTTATTCATTTATTCTAATCATGTAATTCTTTGTGCTTTCTGTACTGTCTTGCTGTGTGCTTTCTGTACTGTATTGCTGTGTGTTTTCTGTACTGTCTTGCTGTGTGTAATAACATCACCCTGTCCTTCATTGGTCATACCTTACATTCATAATTACAATGAGACATTTTACACTCATCAAAAACACCCTTTCGCAAACCTTTGATTCTCGATTTAACAGCTGTAAATAATTCATTGATTACTGCACATGTATGTACACTCACTGGCCATAAGTATTGCAACACACACCAAAGTTCAGTTTGGAGAACTGTGTTACAATAATTTATTTTATTTTATTTACACTACTTAAGACTTCTTGAAAGTGCCTGTGTTTTGAAGTCAATGTTCTTTTTTACTGTTCTTGCTCGGAAATTATGTAATACACGATCGATGAAATCGGATTAAATGATCATCTCACCTGTTACTGTAAAGTGCTATTTTGAGCATGTTGCAATACTTTTGGCCAGTGAGTGTAAGTGCCAGGTTAGTACTCGAGTCCCTAAACCTTGCAGCCAAGCCCATTAAAATTATTTTAAGTCCTTAAAAAATGTCATTCTTACTACTCCCCCCCCCCTCCATAATTACTGTGTGTGTGGTAACTATCATCAGATTTTAAGACATTTTTCAAATTTTGCACCAGGGTATTTCTTTACGTTGGGTAACCATTGCGCCTTGAGCGCCCAGCAGGGTGGATATGTGTGCGCTACAAATCTTTATTATTATTATTATTGCTGGTTTTCAAAATGGTTAATAGTGAAGACTAAACTGGCTATTTCTGGTACACATCCGGTCAGTACCAGTGGTTTACAGCTATAAGTGATAGTTAGTAGTTGACGTTTTTATCAAAAAGTGTTCTACACTGAAATACGTTGTTACAGAACTGAAGATTTAAAGCTGTGTTTCATTCAGACCAAAATAGAATTAGAAGATAACAATGTGTGTAATGTGCCACATTGCCTCATTCCTTCCATCATGTCATTTCTCATTACTTAAATGATTGACAATTCCTCTTTTTCACCACTGCTTGCTCCCTAATTTCCATGTAGTCGAAAGTAAAATGTAATTCTCATTGAAGGTTCTCCTTTCTAATTAATTCACAAATATAAGTCCGTCTTACGTTTCTTTGCATTTGTCATTTTCTTTGCACATTTTTTTTTTCTTTTATACTCATCTCAACAGTAATTGTCATGCTATCATACTAACATTACTTAGTTGTTTTCCCTAATGCTGTTTAGGTTTTCCTTCTATTTTGTTTTGCTTCTATTTCTTTTTCAAAAGGCCTATTTCAATTTTCTTTTGTGTGTTCTTTTAAAAGATTTTAACAAGAAATTTGCTATGTCAAAGGTTCCAAATTCAGTATTTGTTACGCATTTCCGGTCCTCATTTCGTATTGATAGCACTTTTGTTGTCATCCGATCTAAGGCAATATTCCTCTCATTACTCCTGTAGCTTTCAAGTTTTAGGTGTTCCTCTAAACTGCTAGAAAGTCTCACCTCGGTGAGTTACTTCCTAAGCTTGTTTCTCATCTACTTTCCCTTTCATTTCCTTCCATCTGACCATTTTGCACCTCTTCCCTCTCATTATCACATTTTATGTTTGATATTAAAACCAGGTTCATCAGCTTTTACAAAAAAAAATTTTTTTTCACACTGGGCTTTCTTGCATTTTGTTCAATAGCCTGTTATATGTTGTTCACCAATTTTGATGTGGCCATTATTGTCTGCTGCCCTCTGTTGTCAAACACAAACAGTTTATCATAACCAGAGCAAAGAGTCTACTGTAAAGCATACACTTGTATCTGAATGAGATATATCTGCCAAGATTTAAACTGAATTTGAATTATTTTCTTTTGTGTGTGAAATGGCTACATACATGTGATCACTAATCAAGTCATTAACCCTAACTCCCTAGGCCCATTTGTTTACACAATCCTCCAAAAATCCTCCAAAATCCTTCAGTAGTAAACCAAGCATATGACATATGTGACTCGCTCTATCGTAATGAGGAATGTCCCCCAAATATGAAAAATGGAGATATGCATACATCATAACGAGCATTGAATGGGCTTTCCAATGAAGCCAAACATAAATATGTCCCTTTTTCTGTTCCAAAGTTATTAAACAAAGAAGTTGAGATACTGGTGGGATTGTTACAGAAACGTTTTATGAGAAAAACGGGTTTTTAAAAAAGTACGCGCTGCAAACAAAAACAAATGTTTGAACTTACGCGCTGCGTGTATTACATATGGGGCGTGCTGTACATAGTATCTGAACTTGAACGAAATAACTTACCGTGGCAATAGTAATCTTTCTGAAAGGCTAGAATCACAAAATTTAACAGGCGTATGGACCATGTCTTTAAGAATACTCTGTGAAAGTTTAACGTCAATGCTCAAATTAGTTTAGAAGTTCTGGGTCTCTGAATGTTTGATAAACAAACACCGTCAAACAACGATCATGCGTGTACATGAAGAACGTAACGTATACTACTATACAATGCATGACTGGTCGCGGTCGCTACGATCCCATGCCCAGTGCATGTGCCGTGCACATGTACATGTACATGTACGCTGACGTACACGCGAAAGCACACAGTACAATCAGGCCGGCAGGCTGCGCTTAAACCGCCCACTTTGGCGCTTGTCACGATCCATTCGAGGTAAACATCCAAACTGCGCAAGCTCAGTAACCCGTTGACGCACTTTCGTCCAATCAGCTCGCTGGAACCCTCTGACGTGGCTTAGACTTAGCAACAAGGAGACTTTCTGTATTAAGTTTTTGGGCGCTTATCTTATTATTCAGTATTCAGACAGTGATGTCATTGCTACAGTTACAGAGGTCACATCATGACCTTTCTAACAGTACCAAACATGCATGTTAAATGATAATGGCGCGGCTCGTCTGGCGCTTACAAAAGGAGTTCAAACTCATCTTTTTGGAGCTAACGAGGACGATTTGCAACAAAAATGGACACAGACACGCTTGAGAAAAGGTCTTTATTTTCTACTTTATTGATATTTTTCTCAAAAAGTAAAATAACACACAAACTTTGATATTTAATGTTCCTTAGTACACAAAAATCTCAAAATCGATTTCAATGCGATTTTTTACGTTATGTGAACTTCAGAGCTTGTTTACGTGAAACGGTCCCTTGGGGGACATTCCTCATTACGATAGAGCGGGTCACATATATGCACACATGTGTTTCTAATCTGTGATACATGGCCAGGGACCCTCCCTGCATGCATGGAGCAATAAACAGTGTCCACTGACCCAAGCACTGACCTTGCAATCACTACAACAAACATGGATTGTACATGTACCATGGAAAGGCAAGTATGCCTTATAACCTCAATCCTCCAAAATCCTTCACTTTAGCAAAGAGGATTTTGGAGGATTTGGGAAGGTTAGGGTTAATAATCCATGTTTTTGGTTATTTTATGAATTTGTTTTCATCCGTATATATTGCTGTTTTCCTTGCAGAAAAGAGGTAAAAAAATTTCAAATGAGACATATTTTTCACAAAATAATCAACCCAGATATTGATCAGCATTCCGTTATTTTGTAAAATTACTTACTTGAAAGTCACTTTCTTTCTACAAGGAAAAAGTACCATACAGAGTAAAAAGTAAAAATAACTGAGTTTATAAAAATGGCTGTCAGTTCCCGTTCTGTTTTTTTTTAAAAGATTTCCTTACCACATACACTGTACAAGTGTGCTTGCACAAAAATGCATTTAGAAAGTACAGTCTCCTAACACAAATATTCATTTACATTTTGAGGGGGTGGGGGGAGGCTTTCCTTTTTGCACTTTCTGTTGATAACAATGAATCTCTTTATTGAATTAACATTGTGTTTGTATTTCAAACTTATCTGGGAGAATATCATGGTACATGCTCACTTGATAAAAGGTTAATTGACTACTAAATTAATGATTCAAAATTTAAAAAAGGTTAAAATAAATATTCCATGTGACTATGCAGGGGAAAATGTGAATATTAGGGTAGACCTCAACTAAAAACGTATGATGTTTTTTAGTGGCCAGAATAAATATATTTTTATTACCCTGAATAGCACTTGAAACAGTCTTGAAATACATCACTGACTATGATGTAGTTCTGCCAAGTCACCGTTTAATTGTTTCCTGCACACAATCACCTACACACACATAATTATGCACACTGAATCACAAATCCCATTTTGAATCACGGTAGCAATTTGTTTGAATGATATAATGGTCTTAAAAATACAAACGCTGTTTGTTTCTCCAGAGTAATCCATAATAATAAGTTTACCAGACATTCCGCATCTCGAACACTTAGGAATCTGTTAAGGAATCTACCAGTATACACTTTTAATAAAATATCTGTAAAAGCATCCATAATTTATAAGATTAAATATATTTAAAGACCATCGTATGAATGTTTCCATTTTTTCGTTGTGTCTTCAAGAGAAAATAGTGAAAACTCATTTTTCGGATAATGGAAATTCATTTCAAAAATGATTTCACCAATATATATATGATAGCACCAGAAATATTTCATGGGATGTTTGAAACGACATAAACTTGACACCCAGTGAGTTGTTATTTGAGATTACCAATAGTGCATAATGACTTTAAACACAAAATAAAATGAACATCTATGAAGACAGAATACTTATGTGGGGTATCATTGCATTACCACCACCACCACCTTACATTATAACTCAAAATGGCTGTTTTGTTTAATTCTTCTAATTCTCTTGTTGTTTGATGCCCCCTTCATCATTTGGCAATATCTAATTCAACTGACTGATCAGACTGATCTAACACAACTATGTCTATCATTTGTCTCTCATTCTCATTTGTGATTCCTTTTAACCCACAGACATACATGCAAATAACCCAGAGAGTGACCTTGGAACCACGGCACAGATCCTTCCCACAGATTCTCTGAAACCATAATCAAAACATTGGTTGTGTCCAGACGCAAATTTCATGAAGCTGCTTAGCAGACATATATACCAAATATATCTCCTAAGCAAAATTGGGTTGAGAACCAGCTAGAAGCAATAAACATGACATGACAATTTGGCTGTTAACCTAATTTTGCCAAGCCGCTCTGTGAAATTGGCCCGTGGACTTATACGCAAATACAGCATCCTGCACAATTATGGATCGTAGGCCTATAGAGAGATTGCACCATGATGTCACAGGCCAAATGGGCACCCCACTCTCACCGAGGTCAAAAGGAGGGTTCTCATTGGTTAATGTACATGCGCTGCATTCCCATTGTGTGATCTTGACCATGACGTCGATTGCAAGCTCTGTGTTCATCACTGTGTTTCTCACTTGCCCATGTTTTTTTATTTTTTTATTTTTTTTAAATTTTAAATCATAGCCTCGTAACAGTTATCCTTACGGTTTCATGGTGTTATTTTAGTAGTTACTTTCCATCTATTTATGTCTGTGTTTTATCCCCCTATGGTGAAGAACTGTCTTCTGTAGCTGGGTGTAAACGTGGTTGTTCAAGGGTTATTTACATGTATGTCTGAATTCTAACCTTCAAATATGCTGATAGAAGGAGTCACTATCCTCCAGCATAATGTGTGAAATAACCCTTGGAGAAAATACTTGCATGCAGCATTATTCATTGTGAGCTGCATTATTCATTGTTTTTTCCCCGGTTTTTCTTCTTCTTCAACTTGTGACATACACTAGTTGGGTTGAAAGCATTAGTGGTATTCAATTTATTCTACTGCATTTTTGCAAGCACTTACAATGGGTATTTAAAGCCACTGCATTTCCCATCACATTTCAGTTAATAAACCAGTGGATTTATCTTACTTACTTAAGAAACAAATTAGCAAAATGTTCATATTCAGAATTGCTCTTATCTGAAATTTAATTTGTGTTTTTGTTTTTTCCTTTTTGTTCAGGGGGACTTGGCACCAGTAATTTTGGGTCCACAACCACAGGGAAGCCACTTCAGCTGCAGAAACCACCCAGCAAGTACAGAAAAGGAGCCAGATAGGGGAAAAAAACAAGAAAGAACCTGAAATCAAGCTGTGTTCACATGTGTGTGTTTTTGTATCGGACGTCATCTGTGAATTGCATTTCTACGAGCTGATATATTGTCAGTAAAGTTGATGTGTCTACCAACCATGTACATGTGAAATGGCACCATAATGGATTATTCTTAGGAAATGGTTCTTCACCCTCCAAAGACTAAATGTTTTTCTTGGGGGTTTTTAAAGGAAAATTGTACCTATAAAACTTAAGTCTCCGTTTTCTGGTCACAGGTCGGTGAAAGACGTGATACATGTAATACACGGTTATTGGAACCAGACCAAATTTCCTATACACAAAGTATTGTGGCTAAGAGAGGCCTCACAAATCGGGCAAACGTTCATACCCCTATGTGAAAAAGTCGTCGAAAACACAGCATGACGGAATTTCAATCGATCCGGCAATTTTGGCTGCAATTGGACATCGTTTCATAGCAAATAAAAAGAAAACTAAAAATGCCGACGCGAGGGTCTGAGGTGACGCGCATGGAGACCAGAAACTAGACTTTTTTTTGGCATTAGGGGTTGTCCATTTTCCCCATCATTATGTCCTCACTCCCTCAAAAATTAACATTGTTATTGTTAGCTGAAAAGCCTACATGTACTATGCTTGATTCCTCCCCATTTAACAAAAACAAAATAAAAGTTAGTTGAAACAGGCTAAAAATGGATGACCCCTGATTGGTTATTGAATATGTTCTGTCTGAGAAAAACCATTAAGGTTAATGTAGAATACCAGAAGCAAACATTACCAGTTATTAGCAACCAAGTGATGATGTCATGTTTATAAATAAATGAACTGAACACAATACGAAGTCCTGTACAGTAGTTGTGAACAGATAATCACATTGGTTTTTCTCAGGCTGGGCCAAAATTATTTGTGTTCAATTATTTATTAGCTATTCTCTAAGCATGTCCTTTTTTTTATTTATTTTTTTTATTCGATTACAATATCGAGAACCTTTTCAAGTTACTGAGGTATCGGGAAAATGGCGATTTAAAAAAACCTGCCATTGTGAGTCAAGTCAGAAATTCCAAGGAAATGAAATTAGGACACTCTTTTCAGTGAGAAACAAAACCGAACTACTTCAGAAGTACTAAGCAAATGATTTATTGTGACGCTTGTAGAAGGGTACATACCTGAATAAAAAAACAATCGTGATATATGTTTGGTGATATGTCCTGGATGAAAAAAAAATCAATATTGCCCAAGTCTACTACTATTCTCTCCCTTTTTATGTTTCAGCTTGTCATTGATTCCTCTCATATTGGACAGTATCTGCTTGGGTCTGGTGGTCAATTAATTAAAACAAAATTCATAGGTTTCCGCGCATTTTGAGCATAAACTGTATGCTGATGCAATTTGGTAGCAGTCTGAATTTACACAGAAGTCATGCAGAGGTTATAGTCAGTAATGATAAAAATACCAGAGGGGAAATTGACCTTACCATCCCATCCCATATATTATCTACTTCTAGCAAGGTTTAGCTTATTAAAATTCTGTTCTGATCTTGGAAATACTCATTATTAAATAATTATCCTGAAATGTCAGCACTTTGTTTAACTTTCCACACATGTAAAAGTCAAGAATATACATTTATTCGAAAATATTGTCTCAGAAATAAATTTGTAAAGAACACCTTTTGAAATATTGTGAGTGATTAAGTTTATGTTAACTCAAAATGCACAATTACAAATTGGTCGTATGTACGAAAGGTGCATCCTACTTTCTGTTTTGCAATGGACAAAAATAAGATGACAAAAGACCACATGGAACTCGGCCTATTCACACATTTATTGTGTACGTTCAAACTTATATACACATACATTCACTTCACAAGTTTAAAAAATGGTTAGATTAAAACAGTATTATAAATTATTATACATGTCCTGTAGAAAGAAACTACTTTCTGAATCTACTGTTTGGGTGAAACCGAGTCTTTAACAAAATAAAGATATAAAATTTAGGCCAAAAGATCACCTCACATTGCTGTGCTAATTTAAGCACCCATGGACTTGTTCGCACCGTACTGTTGAGGGTACATGTTGGTAGTGAAGCAATAATGCATTGCGTTTGATGTATGCACATAAATTGTGTACAAACAACACTTGGTTGCTGCCATCAAGACACAGGGTGCAATTTCAAAGGGAAAGAGGACAAAGATCTGGATAGAGCAGATACTAAGCCCAAGGTACAGTGTATGCATTACTTTGCATATAGTCTTGTGAGTGAGAAATTAAAACAATTTAACCCTCCTACTATAGCTGAACTTTAGTGGCAAGTAGCTATAGAGGTCAAAATCAGTCAACTGCCTGTTTTGACTGTTGACCCAAATGTGCACACAGGGGCATTTTTGACTGGTTTTACTGTCATTTTGACCACCCTGAACAATACCAGACAATGCTTTTACCAGTCAAAAACGGTCGACTCATTTTGACCTGTAAATGTACTTACTACACGTAACGTTTGACAGTGTTTGACTTTTAAGTGCACTAGATATACCTTGGCAAGTATATCAACATTTTGACCCTTGTAGTAGGAGGGTTAATCTAAATATCATGGGCCAATGGGTTAAAAGTTGTGAATTGGTGATTTCTGTCTCCGAGACAGGCATGTAACTTTTCAGCTGATCACCTTCTTTTTTCTTTAATAAAAGTGCTATATAGAAAACTGAAAAACACTACGTTTTGTGTGCTCGGCCATTTCCTCTTTTTTTGCAATTACAAAGTTGCATGTCTGCTGAAAGCGAAATGCTTGAGGTACATACAATATTTGACTCCACTGAGCGCCAAAAAGTGGCAATTTAAAAGAAAAACATTGCTAAAATATTTATTATTTTTATATATACTACTCAAAACAATTTAGGGAACACCGGAATAATCTCACTTAAAGCAAGATCATTTATTTCAGATAAACACAATGCTTCACAAAATTGATGAGAAACAACTGCACAATGAAACAGATGATAAAGGATGCATGTAGTGATTACACATTTCATGACATGACTACTGAAAGAGAGAGGGTGTTGCAAATGAAAATCCCGGTTCATGGAACATTTCAAACCTATTTGATGTTAAAAATCCGGTGTTCCCTAAATTGTTTTGAGTAGTATATTTAAACATACATATATATGTACTACAAATTTACTATTCAACTTGACGGAAATGTGTAATAATAATAATAATATGTGGTCTTATATAGCGCACGTATCCACCAACTGAGTGGTGCTCAAGGCGCATGGGTTGTGCATGCTATACTTACTTCACTTCAATATTATGGTTAGATGTGCATGAAGCAGATAACTGCATAAACTACAGAATATAAATAAGCCACAGACAAGAGACATCGTTTCATGATCCTCACTGAGATCCTCCACTTATCCACACAAATGAAGGTCTTAACGGTGCGTATACCAAAATGTTCCTTAATTAACCCTCTCCTTACCAATTTGTTTCATCAGCTAGTTCCACTGGCAACTGAGTTCCTTGCCCAGTCATTCATGAATTCACACATACTGCACAACAGTGTGCATCCATTTACAGGCAATTTGTTCCCACCATGGAGGAAGAAATATTCAATGAAATGATTGTTGCTCATGAAAATCCCTTTCATTTTATACCAAAATTAATGGGATTGCATATAAAATGATCAGGTTATCAATATTACTTCCCATGAAGTACACAAGCGTATTGCATTCCACAGCACAAATGGCTTATTGAAAGGATCGGCTTGTATTATGTCCAATTTCTATAATAGCAATCTATACTTTTGCTTCCACACCTTTATAGAAAGATACAAAAATCACTGTTTCTAACCATATATCGCTTGGGTATATATACCTCTTACAAAGAAACAAAATACAGCTTTTTAAAAAAGCTGGAATGGTACTTCCTGTTTAATGCTGTGTGTGTGTGGTGATCTTGGTCGACAATGGTAATGAAAGGGTTAAAACCGACAGCTTAGTTTGAACAATCTTGTGCAAGTCCCAAGATTTTGCCAAATCCAGGACAAAACCCTAGTTTCAAAGTGTATATCTATTCGAGATCCGAGTCCGAATCGTCATCCATCCCTCCACGTATTGTCTTTTTCTTCTGAGGTCCCAAGAGGCTCTTCTTGCTTGTGGAGCTACCTGCAGTTGGAGGTTCTGTCAAGCTCCCATTGTATCTGATCACGTCAGCTCGTGCAATACGCCACTCCAGCATCTCCGTGCTGAAGTCGTCTTTGCCACCGAGGTCATCAAAGCTGTTCAAGCAAGATTGAAATGATTCAAGTACTTTTTTTCATTCGAGTTGATTCGACATTCTGTATTTTGTTCATCAACTGCACCCGTGTTCAAAATTCTGCTCTAGTTCAATTTGTCTTTGATTACTTGGTAAATATTCTTGTACAAGATGCTATTACTTTGCAAGTTGTGTTTGATTCAAAGTAAAATGTAAAGACGAATTCAATTTCAAGCATAGGTATACATGGACATAAATGGCATGTTTGCAGTCTCTTACTGGGGCAGATATAGGGTCCCAAACAAGGGGGGGGGGGAACACTATGATAATTTATGTACACAAAAAAGGGGGCCACGTGCTGATCTTACTAAAATAAACTCAAGCATATGCGTAGCATTGTGCACAATTATATCAAGCAAGCGGCACTATGTACACCAAAAAAAAAAAACATGTCACTGAAGAGAAATGAATATTCATGAGCACAAAGTTTCATCATTTGGAAGTGCTTTTACAGAAACATGTATAAGGAATACCCTTACCCAACAATGTAGTCTTTGGTATGCCCACCACTGATCAAGGCAATTGTGGGCAGAACCACTATCTTCAATCTCTCTGCTAAGAAAGGACTCTTCTCTGCATTAATCTTCAGGAACCGTGTCTCCACGTGCTTCAAGGCAAGGGCATATAAATGCTTGTCCACAATCTTACACCTAAAAGAGCTGTCTCGGAAGAAATGGCAAACAATGTTTTCACTCTTCTTGCACTCGTTAAAGAATGCCTTCTCATCCGGAAGCTCTGTGTAAGACCCGTGGCCAGCTGCGAGCCAGTCTTGTTGACGTAGCTGCTCCTTCTTCATGGCTTCAAGACGTCGACTGCGGAGAATCTCCATTTCATCAGCATCCATGGTTTCAAGACGATGGATTTCGGCGTCGACATGATCCTCTGCAATCTCAGCTGCCTTCAGGATATGTTGCTGCAGTGCTTGCTCCATAGTTCCAAAAAGATTTCCTTTTATGATCAGTGAGCTAAAAGAAAAAATTATTTTTTGGAATGTAGAATACAACTGCCACTTTTCCATCCAAATATGACATCAGAAATTTTCCTTTAGAAGATAGTAGAGGACACACTTAAGAATGGAAAGTGCAGTCAACTGAGGATTAAAAACGATATTTTAGAAGATTTTGAGCAATGAATGTATGCAAATCCAGTGAGATGTTGCCATTCTGTCGCCTGCTAAAAACATATGCTCAGACAAGTGGCGGTTGGGTTTGACATTCTTTTCATATTTTGTTTTGAAGTTTTTAATTTTTTTTTCTGTTTCAGTACAACTTTCTTAATTGTTTAAATGTATTTAAACAAGTAATATCACCACTTTTTGGCCACTTTGATAGTTCAACATGTAAGGAACGTATCTAGTGTGTCAAAATATTTGCAAATATCGTCAATTTGAGCGCTGTTAGAGACTGTTGGCATCAATGGAACGAGTGTGTGGCTAAGGATTCAGGTCCGTGCCACACTAGTGGGGCGAGTGAGGGTCAACACAAAGCCTCAAGCTCCATGGCAAGCAAAGCAGAGTATAACATTAACGTTAGATAGGCCTACAATTAGCTCCATTCTAGGGCCAATACACTGAACTCCCTCCGTATCCTTGGCCCTACGGCCTAGGCCTAGCCCCACATGTACAAAAATGGAGCGATTTTTCTTTTCTTTTTTCAACTTTTGATCTGCTAATTATTACAACCTAAAACTTAGTGATTAGGTAACATTGCCCAAGCAGACACATTTGGCATAAAATCTGTTATTCTGGGATAACTCACTTTCATTAAATTTTTGAAACATTTTTGAAAAAAAATATAATATTAAGCCTAACGTTAGGCCTAACTTTAATAATATTTAAATTTCACCAAAATTACCAATCTCACTATTGCAAACTTCATGCCAAAAGTGTCTTCTTGGGCAGTCTTACCTAATCACAATATTTTAGATTGTAATAATTAGCAGATCAAAAGTTGAAAAATCGATCCTTTTTTGCACATGTGGAGCTATAGGGCCAAGTATACGGAGGGAGTCCAGTCAGTGTATTGGCCCTAACATAGAATGGGGCTAACGTTAGCATAACGTTACAATATAGGCCTAATCCCCAATGACAATATTTAAATGGTGGTCTACAAAAAGCAAGCTTGTCGATAGGAGACCAAACTTTTGGTAAGTGGGTAGAATGTCGTATCCGACTGCCACTTTTTCTCATTCAATATAACCAATAATGTAATCTTACCTACCCAGCAAGGTGGAGAACATATGGATGATGGACATATATACATGTACTTCAAATTATTCCAGGATATTTATTTCATGAAAAATCGGGCATTTTTAGTATACGATGACATCCTCAGTCATGTCAGTCTGAGCTTGTCAACTCCTCCAACACGGTCATTATACATATCGTCCATGTACGTAATTCGCCGCACTCGTGAAATGACGCACCAACTTTTGGCTTAGCATTTCTCGGAAAACTTACAAAACTATGGCGTATTACTGGTTGCATAAACTTATCTAAGTCGTGCTTGTTACAGAAATAAAAATTATAGTGAAATTGTATGATTTACTGGAAAGTTTGTGAAAGTGGAAAAAGTTGTTTAACCACTGATTTTACTAGATACAAATAGTAAGAGATTTACATGACCTAAAATTTTTTTTCACGAACATCTGTAATTTTATTGTTCTATGCCGTCAACAAGCTGTTGTCTGTGGAAACCAAAATATATGAATGCTTTGCATTTGCAATGATTTTTTAAAGAAATACTGATCCTCAAAATGGACACATTCCTTATAGAAGAAGCTTCCATTTTGTTGGTCTTTCAAGAATATTGATTAAAAGTTTTGAGAGCTTCTCCAACTTATACCATTTTTTTTTTAAATCGAAAAAGAAAAAATTATTTTCAAGATTAAAAACAATTTTACAACCATCTGGAATAAGATGAAACATGATTCAACTGTTTTTCTTCTTGGGTACATTTTCTGTGCCCCCATGAACAGTTTGGGGGTGAGTCATTATACCAACATCAATTTTCTGATGACTACAATTCTGTGCGTCTCAAAAAACGGCGCTCAAGACGTCCACGCGTATGAACTATGATCATGCATTGAAATTCCGCATTTTACAAGAGAATCCTTCACTGAAACAAACTAACACCAAACTGCTAATTTCATTTGTAAGTTACCGTCCAGTTGATTATATAACCTTAGGTGCGTAATTTAGGGTAAATTGAGGATACGCAGTGGCAACTATAATACAATCCTTCTATTCTCTGAAGGGGAGGACTTATTTAGAAGGGAAATAAAGTCTGAAAACCATTATAAAAGTGGATTTTAAAGATAGTTTTCACTTTCTGTACCCCCAAAAATCGATAGAATAATTTTTTTAACTGGTTAGCAACTAGGCCTAGTTAGTGGTTGCCCCACGAGTGTGGCTCGGACCATAAGCCTTATCGCTAGCACTGAAGCAACTGCCGCAACAGGGATACAAAAAGGGCATCTGTTTGGCGCAGCTTTTGTGACATCAATAATATTTTGTTTGTCCGCACGGCACGCAGTGGCGCTGTTGCGCCCACAGACAAACCACAATTCCTTGCAGCTGCTAAAGTGCTATAGCGATAAGGCTTATGGAGGTACCTCCATGCTTGGATACGTACCCGCATCCGGATAAGGGTACGTGTCCGAGCCACACTCGTGCCGTGGGGCAAAGTCATGAAGTTAGTGGTTGCAAAAAATTCCAAAAATCCCCTTAAATTGTTAAAAAGTGGCGGTTGGATACGACATTCTTTCCTGGTAAATTAACGTTAAGATCTAGTTCAATTATAACCTTAAATAGGTTGGTGAAATATAACCTTAAAATTGTGAAACTCACTTCTATTTAAGTTGTTTTGGCTACGGATGGGATGGGATGGTTATGGCCGGCTAATGGCGTAATGCTGTCTGGCTGGATGCGCTAAAGCTAGCTAAATCGACCTGTAGGCTGTAACCAAGATATATATAATGTAGATTCTTCTTAACACCGGTTTTAATTGGCTAAATCTGAAACTACTCTAACTATAGCACCAATCAAAAAGGCGATTGCAAAAACAAATTAAACGTTAAAGTTGAGCTGGTACATCTTTATAATGCGTGCAAATTATGGTGCTAAGTCAGTAGAACAAGACTGGATATTATACGAATACGGCGGAACGCAGGAGGGCGCTAGATTATTTATATGGTGCGTAATTGATATTATTTTATATTAGGGATGCCTCGCCACGCCAGAAACGATTGTTTTTTACACTACAATCCAGAATTGCCTTCATTTTATTGTTTCATAAACTGTTTAAAATAATAGTTCAAATGGTTTATACGCTCGCCTTTCATGTGAAGGGAACCGAGTACCCTTAGTTTTAGTTTTTAGTTTGGCAGTGGATATTTTACCGGCGACGGTCGGTAAATAGACCTTTACCATGAAATATGCTAATTAACCATCGCGCGTGCGCATTGACACTATTGGTGGGCAAAACGAGGGAACGTTGCGCCTTTTTGTATGGGGATGATGGTGGCTTGACGCACACGCGCTTGTGCGTTTTTATACTGCACAATTAACTCTACCAACCAGTGGTGTCTGTACGCATGCGCAAATGTAATTACCATATTTCATAGGGAAGGTCTATATATTGAACCGAAACGCTATTTTACCGGTGGTCTTCTCTGATTGGTCAGTACTGTTGACGTCATCCGCTACTGAGCTTTGCGTGCTTCGCATTCGATCGCGTGCGTGTTTGTTGTATACTATACGACGTACGCGCACGTACGACGATCGCTACTCGGAAAAATGGCGACTCATCACGCGGCTGAGTGTAATATTCACGTAATGTGTGCCGCCCGGGTACTGTGTACCGGTAATTCGTCCACACGAGATCTTTTCAGCCGGTTAATCGGCCCACCACAGCACGTTCTTGCTGGTTTTTTTTGTTTTTTTTTGTTTTGTTGTGTGTTTTTTTTTACCCATGGGAAAATCTCTGCATATCTGGATGCTCCGCCAATCATCACATTGAATGTTTGTATATTCCATGCTACACAATCATGAAAATATTGCCATGTAAATGTAGCCAATGCTTGTACTCCTCCATGCTTGTACCAAAGCTCCATGCTTGTACATTGTACATAACGGAGGAGTCCTACCTACCTCGGCTAACTGTACTTGTGTACGCTGTTTTATCTTCGTACGGCGTCGCAAGCTGCATGCACTTACTTGCTGGCGCGGCATATTATGGTGTTCTATAAAGGACACCTACGCGGCGCCTTTTTTTTACGCGGCGACTTTTTGTTTTTGGGCGGCGACTTTATTTTTACGCGGCGACTTTTTGTTTTTGAGCGGCGACTTTTTGTTTTTGGGCGGCGACATTTTGTTTTTGGGCGGCGACTTTTTTTACACGGCGACTTTTTGTTTTTGGGCGGCGACTTTTTTTTTTACGCGGCGACTTTTTGTTTTTGGGCGGCGACTTTTTTTTACGCAGCGACTTTTTTACGTATAGCGACTTGTTGAGTGTTTTGGGGATTCCCGTACAGGTTACTCACGCGCATGCGCTTAACTATGGTGTTCTAAAAAGGCCACATGCACATTGCAACAAGAGTGTGTAAGCGTCGCATAAGGATTCACGCGTCGCACTAGAAGTGTTGTCGCGTCGCACTAGAAGTGTTATTGCGTAGCACTAGAAGTGTTCACCATTGCTGTTTTTTTCTCGTATGAAGAGCCGTATGTGACTAAATTTCCACTAATTAATATATACGACTAAAATAAATGTAAATTCATATATTTACTAGAAAAACCAATTATACAAAAGCGGCAACCAGACTGGTTGGCAGCTAGCATGCATACGGTACTAAACATGGATTTTGGGATTTATATTCCTTTAAAAAAGTCCTCCACAGCCCATACATTATTGTTTTACAGAAATGTTTTGTTTCTGAATTAGTGTTGTAGTTAACAAAAAATGTTGCTAATCCTGTTACAAATATTTACAACCTAAACCTAGTCTCGATCCCAGCTACCTACATTTGGGGGTGAATTAAGTACAGAAGAACCTTTGTAAAATTGCATTTATAAAATAATAGAAATTGTTCAATGCAGAAAAATATTGCGCAGATCCCCACCGCCCAGGGCCGTAGCGAGCGGGGTGCGCGATTTCAGAAACAAAACCTTTCTGTAAAACAATAATGTATGGGCTGTGGAGGACTTTTTTAAAGGAATATAAATCCCAAAATTCATGTTTAGTACCGTATGCATGCTAGCTGCCGCCCAAAAACAAAAAGTCGCCGCCCAAAAACAAAAAGTCGCCGCGTAAAAAAAAGGCGCCGCGTAGGTGTCCTTTATAGAACACCATAGCGTATAGAGCATCGAGGAATCCCAACGCGATCGAATGCGAAGCACGCAAAGCTCAGTAGCGGATGACGTCAACAGTACTGACCAATCAGAGAAGACCACCGGTAAAATATCGTTTCGGATCAATTTACCGTCGCCGGTAAAATATCCACTGCCTTTTAGTTTTTGTTGGGATTTTTTTAATTACAAAATTTATTCAGAAGCAAGGTCTTTATGTATACATGTAGTAGTAATTCACAGCTGTGGGGGATTGTCTGAACTCTACGGTGTGCCATGGCGCTGAATTGTTCAGTATGTTTGTAAACAATTTTTAATCACTCCGCCATTTTTTCCCAAAAATTTTCAATTTCCACAAGTTCCCTGTTGAAACATAACCAAACAGCATGGTGAGTGCCCCGTTAGCTTATTTTGAACCATTGACCCAGAAATCAACCCCCAAACATCAGAGCATGTAGAATTCCCATAGGACCATGTAGAATTCCCATAGGACCATGTACAACTCCCATAGGACCATATACAATTCCCGTAGCAACACAAGATCATTGAGTTTAGCCGCTCTTATCACAAGGCAATATATTACCAAATTAGTAAGACAGTGCCTCCTGGGCTGGGGAGAAAGACCACACACAAGAGATTATGTTGTTTTATGGCCGGGATGGGTAGGCCTACACAAAGTGGGTGTTATTCCATGAACTGTAAGGGCAGGGGAAGAAACCTTATAAACCCAAAATAGAGATCAAAAAGGGCATGTATGAAATTTTTTTGGCTTCAAATTGTGTTCTTGGGTCTAGAGGGTCTCTATCCGTTTGTTTAGACCATTTGAGAAGGGGTTGTGTTCAACAAAACAAACGTATTGCACGCTAGTCAAACAGTACGATGGCGCAACGGTGTGTGCAGATTGTCATGGTGCACCGCAGGGTAAGGAAAGACAAGTCCAAAATACATTTTTAGAATACTGATACATTATGGGTGATATATATATATATATATATATATATATATATATATATATATATATATATATAGGCTGTCACTCGCAGACGAGTATGACTATCGGGGGTTGAGTAGCTTGAGTTGGCATGACTTCTCATGCGCATAGTGGCCAATCCTGGCTGATAATAGCCGGTCGCAGTATCTGCATTGGAAGAATGGTTGCTGTGATGTGGTATTTTTTCCATGTCGCCGCATCCTCCTTTCTTCTGCTGCTTGTTTCCGTGATTCCTCGGCTACAGAGACCCCTTTCTTTATGAGTGAGCGCCATGTGGACCTCTCTTTGGCTGAGTTTTCCCAGTTGGTGAGTGGAATATTAGCTGCTTGAAGGTGCTGTTTCAAACAGTCCTTGTAACGTAGCTTTGGGCGACCTCTGTGACGAGTCACATGAGCTAGTTCCCCGTAGAAGATTGCTTTTGGTAGGCAAATGTCATCCATACGGACAAGGTGACCACTCCAACGTAGCTGTCTTGCGAGCAGCATAGACTCAATGCTGACCATACCCGCCCTGCGTAGAACTTCGTTGTTCGTGATGTGGTCTGACCACTTGATGTTAAGAATAGCACGAAGATGACGAAGTTGAACCTGATTTAGCTTCCGGATATGTCGTTGATACAATCATGGACGGATCATCATGAGCACAGGCCCTGGGCACAAATTCACCACGGGCCCATACACGCGCATAATACTACTAGTACTATGCTTTTTTTTTTCTTCTTTTTTTTGAAAACCAAGGGCCCCTATTGGCTCCTGGGCCCGGGGCACGTGCCCAGTTTGCCCGTGCGGTAATCCGTGCATGGATACAATGTGTATGTTTCAGTCGAATAAAGTAAGCTCGATAGTACTACAGTCCTGTATACCTTGCACTTGGTAGATATCTTAATTCCCCGTTGGGACCATAGCCTCTCACGTTGACGGCCAAAGGATGATGCTGCAGCGGATATCCGCGTGTTTAGCTCTCTATCCAAGCTATTGTCGTTTGTGACTGTGCTGCCAAGGTAGGTGAAGTGTGGCACTGCCTTCAAAGGCTGATCATTAATTTTGATGGATGGTTGGACATATGCTGAGCAAGGTGGCGGTTGAAAGAGGACCTCGGTTTTCTTTTCATTGATGGTGAGACCGAAGGCAGAGGCTGTTCTAGCGAATCTGCTGACAAGGCTCTGTAGTTCATCTTCTGAATGAGCCACAAGAGTAGCGTCATCAGCGAAAAGCAGTTCTTGCAGGCGGATGAGGTGAGTTTTAGTGCTTGCTTTCAAACGCCTCAGATTAAACAGCCTACCGTCGGAGCGTGTCTTCACAAAGATCCCACCAATGGCATCCAAGGAGGTTACTTCTAGCACTGCTGCCAATAAGATTGTGAATAGCGTAGGTGCTAGCACGCATCCTTGCTTGACACCATGATCAATTTGGAAGGCGTTGGACGAAGACCCAGCGACAGAGACTTGGCCATTCATGCCATCGTGGAGCTTTCTGATCAGGGTGATAAGCTTTTCTGGACAGCCGTACCTCTCCAGAACTCGCCACAGCATAGGTCGATCTACTGAATCGAATGCCTTGGAGAAGTCGATGAAGGCTACATAGAGAGGCATGTTTTGTTCTATAGCCTTTTCTTGAAGTTGACGTAGGGTGAATACCATTTCAATGGTGCTACGTCCGGCTCTGAAACCACATTGACTTTCCGGCAAAATTGTCTCTGCAACTGATTGTAGTCGTCGCAGAATGAGTTTCCCAAAAATCTTCCCAGCAATAGACAACAGGGAGATACCTCGATAGTTGCTGCAATCGTGCCGATTTCCTTTCCGTTTGTAAATGGTAACTATAAGGGCATCTTTGAAGGCGTTTGGTATCTCTTCCGTCTCCCAACAGCGGAGGAACAGACCATGAAGGATAGATTGGAGGAGTGCTCCACCATGCTTGTAATATCTCTGCAGGGAGACTATCCAAACCTGGTGCTTTCCCATTTGGAGACTGGTTTATTGCTTTCTTTACTTCTGCAATTGTAGGTGGACTGGTAAGATCCTGTTGAATCGGACACTGTGGTATCAGATCAAGAAGATCCTCCTGTGTATCAGGTGACCTGTTAAGAAGAACCTGGAAGCGTTCACGCCAGCGGTCAAGAATTTCCAAGTTCTCGGTGATAAGAGTGCTCCCATCACTAGAGAGAATATGACAACTTGTTGATCTAACTGGACCAAAAACTGTCTTCAGAGATGTGTAGAAACCCTTTAAGTCGTGGGCATCTGCCAGTTGTTGGAGTTCTGTTGCTTTTGAATCCCACCACCTGTCTTGCATTTGACGAAGCTGTCTTTGAAGGGATGCTTTTGTTTCTTGAAAGTGCTTCAAGGCAGCTGCTGAAGATGGATTTGCGAGGTGCTGAAGATGTGCTGCTTTCTTATCACGAAGGAGGTCCTGAATTTGAGCATCATTCTCATCAAACCAGTCAGCATGTTTCCTCGATGGATGACCGAGAACGTCAGCTGATGCACTGTGGACACCCTGCTGAAGAAGAGCCCAATGGCTGTTAACTGAGTCAGTCTCACTTGGATCAGACTGGCTGATGGCTTGGGTAACAGCTAACTGCAAATTTGTGCTTGGATATGTCAAGTTTCCTTCTGGATTGTGGTGCTGATTTAGGTCTAGGGGTGTGTACATGCAGTTTCACACGAGTACGAATGAGATGGTGATCTGTTTGACACTCTGCACCCCGCATGACCCGGGTGATGCATACGTCGTGAAGGTCACATCTCCTTGTGAGAACATAGTCCAGTAGGTGCCAGCGTTTAGAGCGTGGATGTTGCCAAGAGTAGAACCACTTGTCTGACATATTGAAGAACGTATTTGTAATGGCTAAATTCAGCTCCTTACAGATTGAGAGAAGCAACTCTCCGTTTGAGTTGAGACTTCCTCTACCAAAGCTGCCAAGAGCTCCCTTCCGTGTTCTGTTGTCTTCACCAACCCGTGCATTGAAGTCGCCCAGAACGATTATTTTCTCACTGGCGGGGATGCCTTGTAGCAGCCGAGAAAAGTCTTCACAAAACTGCTGCTTAATGTCTTCACTGCTTGGTAACGTTGGAGCATAAGCACTGATTATATTGAGGGAAGTCTTGCTGTTGACTGGGAGCTTTAAGATCATCAGCCTATCTGAGATTGCAGTGGGGGAGATGGTGAGATTTCTGGCAATGCTGTTTGCCACCGCCAGAGCAACACCTGCTTCTCTTCTCTCACCAGCCGCCCTCCCTGTCCAAAAGAAGGTATAATTCTTTTCTCTGATCAGCTCCCCAGAACCAGATAAGCGGGTTTCCTGAAGAGCAGCTATATTGATGGTGTACCGAGAAAGCTCCCTGTCAACAAGAGCAGTGCGTCTTTCAGGTCTATTTTGAGAATTAAGCAGAGTGCGGACATTCCAAGTACCTAAATAAAGGTGATGTCTTTCATGACTAGTCGATTTATTCCGTGTATTTCTCCCACAACTAAATCGGAGACCCGCTGACCGTGGGCAGCCAGCCAGGTTAAAAAGATGGACGAGCTTTTTATTCCTTTCTTCCACTCAACCTTTTGTTTATTTCGATTGTTTTTTTATCTATAAATGTTTTTGTCTTTCATTATGAAATGTATTTTTGTTATTACCTTCGTTAACAAAGTTAACCGAATTTAGTTACTTTTACAGTAATATTGGTAAACCACTAATTTTGGTAAAACATTGTTTTCTATTCTGTAATTTGTACATTTTGTAGGGGAGTCTGCTTATACCATGGTGCTTGCAGTCTCCCTTAGAGGAGCCCTTATCTTTTTCTTCCTTTCTTCCACTCAACCTTTTGTTTATTTCGATTATTTTTTGATCTATAAATGTTTTTGTCTTTCATTATGAAATGTATTTTTGTTATTACCTTCGTTAACAAAGTTAACCGAATTTAGTTACTTTTACAGTAATATTGGTAAACCACTAATTTTGGTAAAACATTGTTTTCTATTCTGTAATTTTGTACATTTTGTATTGTTCTGCTTTGTAAATAAAGTTTTCTTTGAAAAGTCAAAAGTCTCTCTCGCTCTCTCTGCCTGACCCCTCTCGGTCCACCTCTCCCCCTTTTCGACCCACCTTGTGAACAGCTACTCCAATCTCTATGATTGGAGGCATAGCGTATGCTACTGTTCACGAGTGGGGTCCTCTCTCTATTCCTTTTTTCTTCTCCTTCTCCTTTCTCTTGGGAGCCGCTGGAGTGGGTTTTAAGACCCACACCAGTAATGCCAGTGGCTCCCCACCCCAGGGATCTTCAGGGAGTCTGCTTGCACCATGGTGCTTGCAGTCTCCCTTTTAGAGGATCCCTTTCCTTTCCTTTCTCATCCTTTCTTCCACTCTACCTTTTGTTTATTTCGATTTGTTTTGATCTTTTAATGTATTTGTCTTTCTTTATATAATGTATTTTTGTTATTACCTTCGTTAACAAAGTTTACAGAGTTTTGTTACTTTTACAGTAATATTGGAAACCACCATTTTTGTTAAACATTGTTTTCTATTCTGTAATTTTGTATTGTTCTGCTTTGTAAATAAAGTTTTCTTTGAAAAGTCAAAAAAAGTCTGTCTCTCTCTCTCTCTCTCACTCTCTCTCTCTCTCTCTCTCTCTCTCTCTCTCTCTCTCTCTCTCTCTCTCTCTCTCTCTACTGTACGTCCAATAACTGTGTGACCCTACAGTCAGTATTGAGTATAAGAATATATTTTGTACTTCTTGTTGTAGCCACGGCGAAATAAATAAAATATTCGTATAGCCCAAGAAGCTTCTCTTGTAAGTGTAAATTCTTCATCTTGTAGCACCCCTCTTTTTAAGTGTTACACGTACCAGATTAACCAATTACTTTTGGTCGCACGCGCATTGTTTACTAGTTTGACCAATCACTTTTGGTCGCAAGCCCATGCGCACATTGTAAATTGCGAGCTGCAGAAATCTATATAAGGCGCGCAGCGCAGCCAGCAGCTCAGCGGGCCACTGCCCATCACTTGGCTTTTGGAATGACCCGGTGAAATAGCAAACCAGTACAATAACAGTAGAAATGGACAAATCAAAGTCACCATTAATACATTGGCGATGGATGATCCTCATTGCAAAATCATGCACGTCGTTCATTACTCTTGGGATGTTTAAATCTTTAGGTGTTTTTATTCCATATTTCGTGGACGACTTCCAAACATCAGTTGCTTCTGTGGGTCTAGTATGCGTTTTCTACCGCAATATAGCTGCGTTGTTGGGTAAGTTTCAGCAGGAAGTTGTGATTTATAAGAAATCATTTCACATTTATGATTTATTTTCCAAAGAAATTTGAGGAATTGTATAAAAATGGTCCAATATCATGACACATGGGGGTCCTTGACTTCAACTTCAAGTATTTTGGATACAATGGCCATGAAAATTGGTCCTAATTTTCTTCCAAGCGTTTCCAAAATGGATGATTTTTTGCCAGTGTTGGCGTATTCACTATAGAGGATGTTTCCCTTTGTGATTCATTATATACACGAATAACATAATAGTGACAAGCGAATACAAGGTATTCACTACTGTGTGGTGGTAAGGTCATGAAGGCCAATGTTACATGATGCGTGTCTCGAGGATGTATGTCTGGTACATGACATGGAATAGGCTTACCAACTCGTACTCGGGTACGTCGACTCGCACGTAGAATTTAGTTTAAAGAAAGTTGAAATACAGATAAGAGAGATATTTTCATGCCTGTCAATCAAACCCAACAAATGCATGGTCTTTTTCAGGGGCACCAAGTTTTTAAATACAAACGGTCCTACTTATAATTTAATTGCTGCACCTAACCATACTGTACTGTATTGATTGGGACCGGTAATTGAGCTGAGTGTACTATACAGTAAGTATAGCTACATATAATTATATACTTGCCTTATTTGTAAAAACTGCAATGGAAGGAGCGATTGGCTTTCCAATTCCTGCTAAAAATGTCAAATTGCTATTTGCAGAGCAAACAACATTGTACTGATATTTCGGGCCATCCGTCCAGTCCAAACAAAGTTAAAGTTATTTAGCTTAATGTTACAGGGCACATTCTCATTGATCTTTTAGCTCCAGTTATAAGTGCATTGGCTCTGTACGTCCAGCCAAGAAAGCTTGTTATGGCTGGTAGTGTTGTGATGTCATTGGGTACTATTGGAGCCACAACATCGACGTCTGTCTTCCATCTTGGGCTGTGGTTTACATTATCAAGTGAGATTTGTAACAGTCATTTTGACCGTTTATCTGATGGTGCATAGACTTAAGTTAAACTCCGATTTAAAGTCCGATTTTAGCCGTATTATATTCGACTATAGCCGAATAACCTCATACGCTCCAAATGAGGTATACAAGACTGTTGGGCGGTATACAAGACGTCGCTATTCGGACAACGTTTTCACACATTTTCAAAATTATATTAATTTCCCCTTTTTGAAAATCAATCCTTTTTAATTTATGCATCAATCACGAGCTTCCTTTGCCATTCTACAAGAATAAACATTGTTATTCGTGCTGGGCAATGGCTTGGACACATTATAACGTGGTAACTGTTAGGCCTATGTCACAATTTAGGATGATCACTTTTAAAAATTTATTTGCTTTGTGGACCACTGATGGGGCCAATTTAGAACTGCTACCTAGTAGATAATTGCTTAACAGACATTTTATTTACTTTGCAGCTTTAGATGAATATCAGCAAATTATTCAATACAAAACGTGCAGACCTTGGCATGGTTGTCTGTTTCAAATTGCTTATCAGAAATATGTGCTTATCGAAATGTTCTGCAATACTATTAGCTTTATGAAATTGGTTCCTGTACTCTTATGCGACGCGAGAATTCGTCCCTAATTTGCCATAGTGACCAATCCCGAATTAAGTTGGCATAGTGACCAATGCGGTATTGGTCACTTTGCCAAATTACAAAAATAGCCAGTTAGAGCATTCGTCATTTGAATGCATGCTCTATCTCCAAAACTATAAGGAATACATGCATGTGGATTAGATACAATGGTAGGTCTCTTCCTGAATGTATACTAATGGGCGGGGAAACTTAAAATTGAAAAAAAAGTCGGATTGGTCACTATGGCAAATTAGGGATGAATTGTCGAATAACATTGGAAAGTGAAAGTTTCTTTGTGTAAAGCTACTTCCCTCTAGAAATAATTTTGTCTGACGTGAAGTAATTGCCAGTTCGAATTAAGGAAAAAGTATACTCTTTCCTAAATTCCGTGTTCCAGCAGAATACAAAAAATCTGAATTCATTTTCACTCTTTTTATCAATAACAACATGACGTAAAAACATGAAAATGTATCATTTATCAGTTTATACCGTCATTTATATTTGTTTGTGTTCAGGTATTGGACAAGCCGCTGTCATTGTTCCTTCGTTTAAACCGCTGATGGACTATTTTCCCGATAGATTTGCAATGGCAAATGGGATAGCTTTCTCATTTGGATCCATTGGCATGATGCTACTCCCTCCTGTCGCCGAATGGTTAATACAAATTTACGGATGGAGAGGCGCCCTCTTTATTCTAGGTGGAGTCAACTTTAATGTGTGTGTTTTTGGGGCTCTTTATAGACCCTTGGCCGAGTCACTCTCTGAAGCGACTTATCAACAACTTCCAGAAAAACACGAGGCCGACGCTCCTATGAACAAGCGAGATTTGGATGACACATCTGGCAGCCAGGGTATTGTAAAGAATTGCAAGGCATTTCTACGTAATGTGAAAGATCGTTTTGATACTAGTCTATTTGTGGATGAGCCCTTGTTTCTCATTTACCTGGTCGCATTCTTTATCACTGGGGTCGTATTCTCTGGTTGGCACTTATTTCTTGTTCCTCACGCCATAGCACTGGGCTACGATAGCCAACTGTCTTCGTTCTTGTCAACTTTTGGTGGGATAGGTTCCGTCCTGAGTCGTATCGCAAACGGATTTATAACAGATTACAACATCATCAGTTCAGTTAATCTATTCATTCTTGCATCTGTCCTGTGCGCGGTGTCCAGTTTTATCGATCCCCTAGTTGTTTCATCATTCGTCGCTTTGTCTATTCTATCTAGTTTAACGGGAATATCAACTGGGTTTTCCTTTACCCTTCCATTTGTCATCGTACGAGATATTACTCATAAAGAGCAACATATGGCGGCAATTGGATGGCTTTATTTGTTTCTTGGAGTCGGCAATATTGTTGGAGGGTATTTGTCAGGTACGTTTGACTTTTAGTTCTATAAAATAGGCCATTAAAAGTGTAATACTGGTTGGCCATTATTGAAGAGAAAGTGCAATATTGATAATTACTACAGATGATCAAATTAACCAATTATCTAAATGTTTGATAACACGGATCAGTTTTGAATCGTGTCAAATGAATATCGATGTTTTAATGAGTAAATATAAAGTTTCACACACCTCAGATTTACAATATTTCCTTTAAATTATTTCACCGACTGCTATAATTTTTTGGGAAAATTTACTTACAAACAAGTCATTTCAGGAAAAAACTTAATTCAGCAATAAAAATAACAGATTCTAAAGTCATCTTGGGGAAAAGCTTAATTTAACAAGAAAAGTGACAAATTAACAACTTCGTAACATCGAAAAATTCTTCTTGACGTGTTAAAAGCTTATTTGGTGTAAGTTGGTAAAAGTATATCAAAATGAATCATCGTTAATGACACAATAAAATAAGTTGAAACTTCGACAGATTGGTTTTATACATAATTATCTCTTGATCAAATATAATATGAATGCATTTACAGACATTTTGAAAAAGTGTATAGCCTATTATTGACTTCAAGTATTGGGAAATTTAGTAACTGTCATTCTGTCACCTGTGAGTGTTTCTAACACATTCAACCCTTTGGCTTGTCTGACATCACCTTTTTTTGCTTATCAATGACAGGTTGGTTGTATGACGTTACCAATGACTACGAGATTGTGTTTGTGGTTTATGGATGTTTGTCTCTCGTCGTTGTGCCTTTGATGTTTGCGCCTAAACTTGCTGAGCTGTGCTGCCCTGCTGCGTGACGGAAAAAAACATTGACAAGATACCATCCAAATGTACCCAGTCTTAGGCCACATTGTTGATCGTCCCCGCCCGACCCTACGAAACCCCCCGACCCTTTTTATTTTTTTTTTATTTTTTTTATTTTAAATCATAGAACGGCATTTTCAACGATCTTTTCAGTCAAATTTGGCTCCATTCTGCGCCGCGCACACAGTTTGTATTATGCCGAAGCGTCAAACCCCGATCCCACAGGTTTCGATCTCACGGCGCGGATTTTTTTTCTTTTTCGTATCACACATTCGCTATGGGGCCAAGCTGCAAAGCGTGGTACGAAAAGAAAAAATGCCGGCGGTGGTTGGTCCCCTGTCGTCGTGTGCACTGATTCGAGTATATTCACTAGTTTATGCGGGGCAGGGAACCAGACTAGCACACAGAACTTCATGCTTTCAGTTCACATGTGTTTTTCATGCTGTCCAGTCAACCATTCATGATTTTTAATCCCCGTACTAACAGTACTACTACTCGCTTTCGTGTGGATTTTCCCGAGTAAAATGCCTATTGTAGTCGCAACAATAGCCCGTGAGGGCTCCAGCACGACGGTGAAGGATTGGTTTGCGTGCAATATCGAGCTTGATGTTTCGATTTCGGATTTTTACGTGGAGTTTTCCGACGGCAAGTTTGACGGGGAGCCATTGTCTGATGATACACGCAGTACTTTTGTCAAAGTATTCGCTGGCAAAAGTAAAACTGACATGACGAAAGTATCACCGGCTTGTAAAATTTATGATGTGACAAATACTCTTGGCTCATTTTTGAAATTTGTACTTGCTGCGGACACGGAACATGACAAAAACAAGAACAAGTATTCAATAAAGTTACTTACACTGCGTTTTAGTTTTTAGAAAATGTTTGCAGAAAATGTCTCTGCTGAAGTCTAGGAGTTAATGGGTTTAACAAACCAAGTAAAAACATAAAAAAACACAAAAATCCCCTGTTTTATAGTGATTCTGATGATTTTTTTATTTTTTTATTTCATATTTTGCCATGTCAAAAAACTCAATTTAAAAAAAATAAAAAATAAAAAATAAAAAACACCCTCCCACCCCCACCCCCGAAAAAAAAAGGACGCTCAACAATTTTTTTTTTATGTGGCCTTACCTAAAAGCTGAAAGGGAATGTACAGCCATTGGTAATTACCTTATTAAAAATTTGCCCAAATTATTGCCCGAAACGAAATAATGTCGTCTGAAGTGCTCTCATTTTAGAGAATTGCCAATGGCAACTATTTGCTGCATGTATTTTCTGTAAAAAAAATGTGAATGACTTGTGACACCTTTATCATGCCTTAGACTCCACGGTGAGCTTATACTTTCGTAGGTCGGGTTTTAATGTATTGATTCAATGAACGTAAGCATTCTCATAGAAGCAGATTACCAACATTATACTAATTCTGTACCTTTAAGACGTAGTTAATAAAATGAGCTGGGTTGTCAATATTTCGCGCCAGCGGCCAAAATCCAATATAATAATAATAATAATAATAATGTATAGATTTATATAGCGCACGTATCCACCAACTAAGTGGCGCTCAAGGCGCATTATATTATTATCCCTGCTCATAAGGCTCATAAGGCTCATAAATCATTCCTGAAACCATCTCAGCTCCCTGGGGAGTATACAGCTCAATTGCTGCCATTTCTAGCGCATATAGAGCAAACCATCTCTGCCTTCACAGGTACCCATTTAACCCCTGGGTGGAGAGAAGCAATTATGGTTAAGTGTCTTGCTCAAGGACACAGGTGTCACGGCCGGGGCTCGAACCCACACTCTGCTGCTGGCAACACCAGAACTTGAGTTCAGTGCGCTAGACCGCACGACAATCCACTTTACGTGCATTATACAACACACGGGACCTACGGCTTTACGTCCCATCCGAAGGACGAAGCAATTATGGATGTCACAGACAATAAATATTTTGGCCTTTTGTTGGTATCTAAGGACAATTTATCGAAATTGAAAGCCAAGCAATCTGTATGATCATATGATACGGGACTGCCCAAAAACCCAAGTCGGTTGCCAAAAATCTATGATGGCAGCCACATCAACTGGCAAATTGCGACGATAGAATGTCACAGGAAACATTTATTTTGATGTCACTTTTGCAATTTGGAAAGTAACACAAACGAAAACACTGCTTTAAAATTTAAGGTGGCTGCCATAAACTGGCAACAGAATGAAACATGTATACATCAGCTGGTTTCGTCTATTTTTGTTGTATTTTTCCAGTTTGTGTATAAAGTAAAATAATTTATAGAAAACCGACCAATGTAGGTGCAACTTGTGTTTGTGAGGTGTTCAAGTACATATGCCTACATGGTTTGTAAGAGGGAATTATTAAAGCATTATCTTGCGAATCACCAACGACCATTTAGGCCTAGAATTGTTTTAATTCTTTTTCGCAAAGTTTTCGCAAAGTTTTTCCAGTAGGTTGGTTTTTAATGTATACCTTGATTCAAAGTAAGCATTCTCATAGAAGCAGTTTTGCCAACATTATACTAAGTAAGACTGATTGCGGTGACACCATGTGGAATCCTCCAGCATCCATTCATGACATGATCCTCCAGCAGTCTACTTAAGCAGCAGCATTTTCCAGAGTCCGGCATTCTCCTGAGGACGATCAGAGCATACTGATCGAAACGTCGAGTTGTACCCCCAGTTCTTTTCAGAACTAATTACTACTCAATTGAGATTCCACATGGTGTCACCGCAATCAGTCTTACTTATCATCCTCACCATGCAAAGCTACAAGTTTTACCTAACATTATACTAATGCTGTATCTTTAAGACGTAGTTAGAGTCCAACTGATTTTCGAAAGACAACCGTCGTGTTTATCGAAAAATCATCGAGCAAATCTACTTTTAAGGATCATCTTGAGAATTAATGTGTATAGAAATCAATTTGTTTTTAAAAGTTTCCATTTGTATTCTCATTAGGATAACGAGGTTTCAATTGGGATAAAAGTATCACCCAATCTGGCAGTTCATGTTTATATATAGTGTACATGTTCATACAGTGCCTATTATCAAGCTTATACTTTCCATTTATTTGTTTCAATAAATAATAATAATGATAAATGTAAACACTTAATACCCTTATAATATTCATACATAGATGTTATTGTAGGAGGAAGGAAAGCAGTGGGTTTTTTTACTTTACCTATACAGACAAAACAATGACATGAAATAACACAAAGACAGGACAAACAATAAAGACGAGGACAAAGCAAACATGGGTAACATCGGATGAATCTAAACTAAGAAAAGAAATTATTAATATAATGAGATAAAATAATATCTCTACATATACGAATCAAGAATTCTATTTTGATATATACAGTTGTATATAATTTATATATAAATTCCAATGAGAATTAGCACTTTAAACTTGGTTTAGTTGAGTACTATTTAAACCATTAAAGAGGAACAAAGATAAATACTAAAAGTACAGTTAAGATCAACCCTGTGGGGTTTAGTTCAAAAGTCGACCATTGGTGATTTTTGAAGGTTAGGAGGGGGTCGTTAGATTACTATTTGCCACCCCAACAAAGTGGACTTGCGTTATTCTCATGTAACACTATCCATACATATAAATATATAAACTCGAGAGATGTGTTTGTATTGACAAACACCAGGTGTTCGGGAGTACGGTAATTGGTGACCTCATCAATTAGGATCATTGAAGAAATGTGACGTTATAGGATTTGTCAAATGTGTATTTCGATACAATACATCCACGTTCAAATTATCACAATGGCAGGAATGTTATTTTTCAATTTGCGGTTGGCATCGGAAATGAAGGTCAAGTCATTTTCATATTTCTGAAGTCCTTCACGATGTATATTATCAGGTTTTTAAATTGAGATATGAATGTTTGAAATATTAAATATTCCACTTCAAGTTTAAACCAGAAGTGAATGTCTAATCAGTGTCATGAATGTACGCAATTCTTGGGATTTTCACGATCTACTAAAATCATACAAAGATTGTGAATTGATATTTTGTTGTTGTTGGGATATAATTTTTTGTTTTATTCTCCATGGCTCAAGATTCAAGATTCGATAATTCATGTTTGATGTCACCAGGTGGCGCCGTTACCTATGATGACGTCATCAATTGAATATATTCGTTAAGATCTTTCGTATGAGGTGTATAGATAGTAAACAAGTTATTGTTTTGTTAAGGAGTTATGATTTTATGAAACAATAAAGTTGTAATTTGTATGAAGATTGAATTCAATCTTGGAAAGCATATCATTGTTGAAATGATGACAAGTGCACTTTGTTTATTGTCACCAATTTAGCATTATTGACATAGCCAGTTATCTGTACCATAATCAAGAAACACATATAATATTGTGTTGTAGGTATACAGAATACCAGTGGAAAGAACAAACAAAATGGCTAGAATATTTTCGATTCCATTCTTGGTTTGGTAAATAGCAGTGATTTTTTAACAGTATAAGTAAAACGCCATTTCACAATAGATGAGCGTAACTGTGGTATACAGTTTTGTTCCTATTGATGTACTGAACAACATGAATGTGTTTTGTGTAATACATTGAATCACCAACAATCAATTCAAATCTCTAAGATCTTTATTAAGTTTAAAGAAAATCAATTTTAGAATACTTTATTATTTCGTCCCATTGTTTGTTTATCATTTCGCCTGTTTATATGTACTTTATGAAAGGTGAAAACAGTAGTAAATTATAGTTTTGCTTCTTCATAAGTTGATGTATTCAACAACCTTTATTTGTTTTGTGTAATGTGTATGTACATGTTAAATTATTTAATTTTCAAATAAACAAAGTAGTTAACTGTTTAATAATAATATACAAACATATTAATCAATAACCAATGCTCAGTTTCATACCACTGCATACTATGGCATTCTGTGCATATGGTCATCATTTACCACTTACAGGTTTGAGCGCTGAATTTCTGCACTAGCTGCGTACCTGGGGAATCCTTAGTTATGCGAAGTACACATGTACACAGCCAAAATTCACATGCTACATCACTCTTAAAATACACTTATGCAAGCACCACCTATTTTTGCGCAGACTTATATTGCTTATAGTAAGCAGCGCTATGAAACTGCCAAGATATGTTTCTTCTTTTTTACTTATATGATGCCGAAAAAAAGATGTTATTTTGCAATGAACCTTTGTGAATCTATCAAAATCCAACAACATATAGTAACTCAACACCCAAACCTGAGGACTCTGAAGTCTGGCGTCATGCCAGGTATAGTTCATTTTGGCTGTAAATTACCAAACATTAAAATCAATCAAGCAAAACATGTCATTGGATTTTGACGGATTTTGAGTACTTTAGGGTTATTGTAAAATCTTGAAAACAAAACAAAAATAAGTACAGTTGTCACCTGTGTTTGTCCCTGCAAAGTCTTTCTCATCTTTATGGACTCTGTTGGAACAATATCACCACAATTTACACTTTGCATCATACACGTATGCATCAGCATCATACACGTATGCCCTTAGAGTTGATACAATATTGCTAACACACTATCTCTAAACTATTTATAAAGTTAATTCAAAGGCATTTCGTTATAAAACTTCAGAGAATATGAAGGTGAACAACTCAGTGGAATGCATGCACCAAACTGAAAGAGAAATAATTGAGAGTTAGAAGATTTAAATTTATTGTCTGTATTTCAGTCTATAAAGATGGAAAGGTGTTTGCAGGGACAAAATATAAGTTACAACTTACACTTCGCATACTGTGGGGTGGACTTTGTAGGGACAAAATGTCATGAAAAGTTACATAGTGTATTGTTCCAGATAAGAAGTGAATTGTAGCGGGGTAAGCTGCACAGATTTTTTTTGGCCACGAAATGGTGAATATTCAGGAAAGGGGGTTCAGAGTAAAAGAAAGATTTCCCTTAAGTTTAAAGACTAAAAGTCTGTTTTCTGATTTCCTTTTCCTTTTCCTTTTTTTTCTTTGTAATTTTTTTTTTATAGAAAGTTGCTTTAGAACCCATCTATTAAAACGCTGGCTCTTATTTGCTATGAACACTCATTTTTATGGGGTATACTGTAGACGCATATTTTGGAAAGGCATTACAAACATGTAGGCGTGAAAGAAAAAAGTGCAGATCCTTCCTTGTATTTTTAGTCATATGAAACGTATTGAAATGAGTCAAATGAGGGTTGCACTCAGATGATTTGTAAAAAGCATATAGCTTGCTTTCAAACTGCAACTGGACGGATGAATAACTTTGAATATGTCTGTGTTATGTACAAATGACTCAATTCCCCTCAACCCACCCCCAGTTTTTGCACATAAGAAATCTGATCCTAAACACCCTGCTAAAAACGCACACGCACGATCCCACCGCCAAACCCGCACACATAACCAAACCTACCCACTCTTCTACCACTGTCCACCCTCCCTCACCATCCCAACCCTCTCCCACATCAAGGCCATCTACCTCCCATATTCCTCCTCCCTCCCATATTCCTCCTCCCTCCCATATCCCATCTCCCTCCCATATCCCCTCACCCTCCCATATCCCCTCGCCCTCCCATATCCCTTCGCCCCCACCCTTCAACTTCCCTCAACATCTGGGGAACTCCACCATCTGCCCCCCGTCTTTTCTCAGATGTTGTTTCCAAACGTAAAATTACCCCTCCAACTCCCGCTCCCCGCCATACACCCCTCCTAATTCCCCTCAAAGCACCCTCTCCCCCTAAAAAATAATGAAAGTTCACATTGCTTCACCCATGCACGTCGACCCTACTGTCTCTCCTCTCCCTAACACCATACATAGCCTTACCCCATCACTCCCTAAATCCTCCCCACCACCTGCACCCAAATCCTCCCCCCTACCACCCGCTCCCAAATCCCCTCCCCACCACCCGCTCCCAAATCCTCTCCCCCACCACCCGCTCCTAAATCCCCTCCCCCACCACCCGCTCCCAAATCCCCTCCCCCACCACCCGCTCCTAAATCCCCTCCCCCACCACCCGCTCCTGTTCTCACAGTCAAATCCCCTCCGCAACCCACCCGCTGTAGCAAACCGTCCCCACTCCCATCCGAACCCGCCCCAACGCCCACTTCAAAACCCAGCCAGATCCCTCCTACACCTATGTCCACTTCACCCTCCAACTACCCCGACACCGACTCGACAATGTGGGAAGACTCTCAGACGGACGGCGACGAGCCGTTCTCTGAGAGTGTTCTCACAGAAAAGGGCCCGCTCTCTCACAGCGAACTTTTACTTTTCCTGTCTTCTGTAAAGAACAAAAGGAAACCCCTGCCGATTGCTCGTAAATTTACGAGCAATCTGCCGGGGTTAGCCAAACAATTAAAACCTCTCAGAACCCACCCAAGCGTTTCTAAAAGCATGCAGCAGAGACTGGCAAAACTCGTAAGGACTCTACAGAAATAAACATTCCTTTCTACATGTATTTTTCACTACTCCTTGCGATGACGCTGTCATTGCTCACCCTCAACACCGGAGGATGTACGGCCACTTTGAAAAATGCTGTCGTTGCGTGATATCCGGCGCAGCCTTAACCCAGGTGTGCAAACATTTTCATGGTTCAGAAATAACCCCTCGTCTAAGTCTGGCTCGTCCCGAGCCAGACTCGATCGTTTTTATGGCCCACACAATATTTTATCCTCTGTCCATTCTTCCAAAATCATACCTTGTACTCTCTCTGACCATTCTGCTATCTCCCTTCAAATTAAGCTCCCCTCTGCTGGCCAGAGGGGTAGCGCCTACTGGCATTTTAATAACTCCCTTCTTTCCGACAATTCATACAAAGAAATAATCTCTAACTTCTGGGCCAATTGGCAACATCAAAAAAATAATTTTCCCAACCTTTCTTCGTGGTGGGACTTTGGCAAGTCCCACATAAAATCCATTACCCTTAAATACAGCCAAAAAATTGCAAAAGAAAGACGAGAGGTTATTTCTGAACTGAACCAAAAAATTGAAAAATTACAGTCTGCGCCAGATCTCACACCTCAGGCCAAAGAGGTCCTCCAGGAGCAAAAGAATATTTTAAATGAACATCTTAAAAATAAAGCTCAAGGCGCTCTCGTCAGATCACGCTTTAAACACCTAAATGAAACTGACTCATCCACATCTTACTTCTTTAACCTAGAAAAAAATAATTCAATTTCCAAATCTATCTCTAAAATACGACTCCCCTCTGGCACTATCACCGAAAACCCAACAGAAATAAAAACCCACATCCACTCCTTTTACCAAAATCTTTATAGTCGAGTACCGACTGACGAGAGCGCTTTTGATGTAATCACCGAGGACCTCAATAGGCTTGAGCCTCAAGATGCGGAGGACCTTGATTGCCCTCTGTCTCTTGAGGAACTTGACCTTGCTGTCGAGCAACTTGGCAAAAACAAATCCCCCGGCCTCGATGGCCTTAGCTCCGAATTTTTTCAATGCTTTTGGCCCATTCTTAAAAATGATTTCCTTTCTGTTCTCAACTTTTCTTTCAATTCCGGCTCCCTTCCCCGCTCCTTTTCTCGCGCAGTTATCACTTTAATTCCCAAGAAGGGAGACCTTTCAGACATTGCCAATTGGCGTCCGGTCTCCCTTCTTAACACCGACTATAAAATTTATGCCAGGTTGCTCGCCAGCAGGCTCAAACAGTGCATTCACAGCGTCGTCAACGAAGATCAAACATAATGTACCGGGGCGGTCTATCTATGACAACATCAATTTGATCCGAGACATTTTAATGTACTCGGATCTTAACGACACCCCGTTAGCCGTGGTCAACCTCGATCAAAAAAAAGCTTTCGACAACGTTGACCACGGCTATCTTCTTAACACAATGAGGGCCATGGGCTTTGGGGAGTTGTTTCTCCGTCATTTACGGCTCCTGTACAGTGGTTCCGAGAGCCTGATCAAGGTGTGCGGCTCCCTGACGTCGCCCTTCTCTTTTGAGAAGGGTATACGGCAGGTGCCCTCTCGGGACTGCTGTACTCGATTGCCATAGAGCCACTCTTGAACAAACTTCGTTTAAATATTAACAAGAGTGGCTTTAAACTTCCTGGTACGGAGAAATATTGCTTGGTATCGGCATACGCAGACGACGTGTCTGTGTTTGTCACCTCTGATGCGGGTTTTGCTGCGGTCGAGGAGACTTACGACCTCTTCGGCCGCGCCTCTGCTGCTTGCTTAAATACAAAAAAATCCCAGGGGCTATGGGCCGGTTCGTGGGCCGGACGGGTCGATAGGCCCCTCGGTTTCTTGTGGAGCAGCGAGGGGCTCGAGTTCCTTGGAGTTCATCTAGGAAACACCTCTAGCTACGAAAAATTAAATTGGAAAAAATGCAACGAAAAACTTTAAAAAACATTCACTTCTTGGAAAAATTTATCACTGTCCCTCTCTTTTAAAGGCAGAGTCCTCGTCTGTAACCAATTAGCTGCTTCTAAAACTTTTCATGCCCTCGCTGTTCTTTCACCCCTGATCACATCCTAGATGAACTCCAACGGATGTTAATCAACTTTGTCTGGCCCACACAAAAACACCTCTTAAAGAGACGACTTTTGTTTCAAAAACCCGACAAGGGGGGACTTGGTTTAACCTGCCTCCAAGCACGCACCCTCACATACAGATTTAACCGGATCCAAAAGTTTTTAAATAACCACTCACACCCCTCGTTTTTTCTTTTTACTCATTTTCTTCATAAATACCAAAACCTAAAATTCGATTTCCAGTTATTCTTTTTAAAAACAAACCTTGAATTCCACGTGGCTCTTCCCAGTTTTTACAGCGAGGTGTAGCGTGCTTGGACGGCCTCCGGAGCTCAAATCATAATAGCACACGATAATATAAGTCACGTCTTAAATATCCCCGTTAACAGTTCTATCTTAGTTTCTCTTGCAGCTGACGATGACCCAGATTCTGCGCGCCTCCTGGCATGTGGAATCAAACAAGTTCGTCATCTCCTTCATCCTTCGAGTGGGCGTTGGTCTGACGCCAGCGACATCATCCAATCTAAGTGTAGACCACGCCCACTCTCGTCTCGTCTTCTACATCGTCAACTCCTTCGTCTTCGCTCCGTCGTCGTCCGTCTGTTCCCCAACGTCTTCAGTCATCGTGGTTTCGTCAAGTCTTCTCCCCCTGCAAGTGTTGACCTAAAGCCAGATCCGCCCCTCGGAATCAAGCTATCAACCAACATCAACGGAATCTCCGCTCCATCCAAAGCAATATATCAGGAAATCAACCGCCACATCAATGAACTCCCAGAACATACCCAAACGTACTGGCACGACGTAGGCTTCCTGGACCGACCCAACGAAATCAACTGGAAGGAAGCATACGAACTGCCCTCATCAAAAAAGGAGGGCGACGTACAATTTAAACTATTTCACAACGTCCTACCGTCGTTGCCAGTACTTCACCACAACATTTTACCAACATGCGGATGGTGCGGAGAGAGGGGCACGATCTGGCATCTGTTTATCCTGTGTCCGTTCGTCCAGCCAGCACTAACGCTTCTTCACACCCTCATTAGTCGTCTCCTTCCCGGTCTTCCTCTCAACTTCAACATCTACTGGTCCTTGATCCCGCATGCCAGGAGACGCGACAAACAAGCTGTACGTATTGCAAATCATCTCATCGTCAGCTGCAAGAACGTTATATATTTTCTTTATAGAACTTCCCAATTTGTAAATCCTGTTTTAATTTGGCAACACCGTTTGAAAAACAAAATATTACTTGATTTTTATTTCTTTAAACTTAACGACAATCTCAACGAATTTGAAAAAAAATGGTCGCCCAAAAATGCTTTAGTTAAAACTGTTAATGGCGAGTTGACGTGGCTTTTTTAACCGCGTTTAGTATTAAACAAACAAAAAATTCAAAAAAATAAATAAAAAATTACAAAGCTTTCTTGTGCTTTTATTGTTTTTGACTGCGCCTTTTATCTATTCAATGTACCTTTATTTCGAATCAAACATTTTTTATATCCATCTGTATAAACAAAAGTCATATTTGCTTTTATTGTATATTTCTTATCCTTTATATTTTATTCCTGTAAGTTTCTCATCCCTATATTTTTTATTCAACCATATGTAATTTTATATCTCGATCATGTACATTTTACTCAAACATTGTTTTGTTATTATACACCAGATTCCTTTTAAATATTGTATCTATTACCATACCGAAGTTTTTTACAAATGTGCCTTTCATAGTTTTTTTTTTTTTTCATTCATCGCTGCAATTTATACAATGTCATTCTCTGTAATGTTTGGTTTTTAAAATGTTTGTGAAATGAAGATTATTTTGAAGTCTCTCTCGCTCTCTCTGCCTGACCCCTCTCGGTCCACCTCTCCCCCTTTTCGACCCACCTTGTGAACAGCTACTCCAATCTCTATGATTGGAGGCATAGCGTATGCTACTGTTCACGAGTGGGGTCCTCTCTCTATTCCTTTTTTCTTCTCCTTCTCCTTTCTCTTGGGAGCCGCTGGAGTGGGTTTTAAGACCCACACCAGTAATGCCAGTGGCTCCCCACCCCAGGGATCTTCAGGGAGTCTGCTTGCACCATGGTGCTTGCAGTCTCCCTTTTAGAGGATCCCTTTCTTATCCTTTCTCATCCTTTCTTCCACTCTACCTTTTGTTTATTTCGATTTGTTTTGATCTTTTAATGTATTTGTCTTTCTTTATATAATGTTTTTTTGTTATTACCTTCGTTAACAAAGTTTACAGAGTTTTGTTACTTTTACAGTAATATTGGAAACCACCATTTTTGTTAAACATTGTTTTCTATTCTGTAATTTTGTATTGTTCTGCTTTGTAAATAAAGTTTTCTTTGAAAAGTCAAAAGTCTCTCTCTCTCGTCCAATAACTGTGTGACCCTACAGTCAGTATTGAGTATAAGAATATATTTTGTACTTCTTGTTGTAGCCACGGCGAAATAAATAAAATATTCGTATAGCCCAAGAAGCTTCTCATGTAAGTGTAAATTCTTCATCTTGTAGCACCCCTCTTTTTAAGTGTTACACGTACCAGCTTAACCAATTACTTTTGGTCGCACGCGCATTGTTTTAGTTTGACCAATCACTTTTGGTCGCAAGCCCATGCGCACATTGTAAATTGCGAGCTGCAGAAATCTATATAGGGCGCGCAGCGCAGCAGCTCAGCGGGCCACTGCCCACTTGGCTTTTGGAATGACCCGGTGAAATAGCAAACCAGTACAATAACGGTAGAAATGGACAAATCAAAGTCCCCATTAATACATTGGCGATGGATGATCCTCATTGCAAAATCATGCACGTCGTTCATTACTCTTGGGATGTTTCAATCTTTAGGTGTTTTTATTCCATATTTCGTGGACGACTTCCAAACATCAGTTGCTTCTGTGGGTCTAGTATGCGTTTTCTACCGCAATATAGCTGCGTTGTTGGGTAAGTTTCAGCAGGAATTTGTGATTTATAAGAAATCATTTCACATTTATGATTTATTTTCCAAAGAAATTTGAGGAATTGTATAAAAATGGTCCAATATCATGACACATGGGGGTCCTTGACTTCAACTTCAAGTATTTTGGATACAATGGCCATGAAAATTGGTCCTAATTTGCTTCCAAGCGTTTCCAAAATGGATGATTTTTGGCCAGTGTTGGCGTATTCACTATAGAGGATGTTTCCCTTTGTGATTCATTATATACATACGAATAACAAATAGTGACAAGCGAATACAAGGTATTCACTACTGTGTGGTGGTAAGGTCATATCATGAAGGCCAATGTCCATGATGCGTGTCTCGAGGATGTATGTCTGGTACTTGACATGGAATAGGCTTACCAACTCGTACTCGGGTACGTCGACTCGCACGTAGAATTTAGTTTAAAGAAAGTTGAAATACAGATAAGAGAGATATTTTCATGCCTGTCAATCAAACCCAACAAATGCATGGTCTTTTTCAGGGGCACCAAGTTTTTAAATAAAATGTGTATTTCCCCCCTTTATTTCCCTTCATGAAAACAAACAAACAAACGGTCCTACTTATAATTTAATTGCTGCACCTAACTAACTGTACTGTATTGATTGGGACCGGTAATTGAGCTGAGTGTACTATACAGTAAGTATAGCTACATATAATTATATACTTGCCTTATTTGTAAAAACTGCAATGGAAGGAGCGATTGGCTTTCCAATTCCTGCTAAAAATGTCAAATTGCTATTTGCAGAGCAAACAACATTGTACTGATATTTCGGGCCATCCGTCCAGTCCAAACAAAGTTAAAGTCATTTAGCTTAAAGGGAAACATCACCCCAGTTTTGAATTAAAATTATGTGAAAGGTGTGATGTTTCATGGAGACTGTCTTTTTATTTTTTTATGATCGGTTGTTGCAATTGCAAAAAATGATGATTTTATTAAAAATCGCTTGCCGTCACGCGCGCGGCCATTTTGTTGCGCGATGTCTATTCATCCGGGACATTGTGACGTATGACTGCACCAACAACCCGAGCGTGCTTTTTAGCTGCATGTGTACGCTAGCACAGGGAGCCCGCATTGTACACGTAACCCATAGCGATAAACACAACACGGGATATTGTACCCTGACGCATACATAGGCTGTGCTTACCATTGGTAAATAGTGTTACCTGACTGCGTGCATGCCACGTCTCGCTCACACTCGATCCACCGACCGTGCTTGGTACACGGTCTCGAAATCATGACGATTACATACAGCTAAAAAGCACGCTCGGGTTGTTGGTGCAGTCATTACGTCACAATGTCCCGGATGAATAGACATCGCGCAACAAAATGGCCGCGCGCGTGACGGCAAGCGATTTTTAATAAAATCATCATTTTCTGCAATTGCAACAACCGATCATAAAAAAATAAAAAGACAGTCTCCATGAAACATCACACCCTTCACATAATTTTAATTCAAAACTGGGGTGATGTTTCCCTTTAATCATGGACGAAGGAAATTCCTTCCTCCATGCTTTAATGTTACAGGGCACATTCTCTTTGATCTTTTAGCTCCAGTTATAAGTGCATTGGCTCTGTACGTCCAGCCAAGAAAGCTTGTTATGGCTGGTAGTGCTGTGATGTCATTGGGTACTATTGGAGCCACAACATCGACGTCTGTCTTCCATCTTGGGCTGTGGTTTACATTATCGAGTGAGATTTGTAACAGTCATTTTGACCGTTTATCTGATGGTGCATAGACTTAATTAAGTTAAACTCCGATTTAAAGTCCGATTTTAGCCGTATTATATTCGACTATAGCCGAATAACCTCATACGCTCCAAATGAGGTATACAAGACTGTTGGGCGGTATACAAGACGTCGCTATTCGGACAACGTTTTCACACATTTTCAAAATTATATTAAATTTCCCCTTTTTGAAAATCAATCCTTTTTAATTTATGCATCAATCACGAGCTTCCTTTGCCATTCTACAAGAATAAACATTGTTATTCGTGCTGGGCAATGGCTTGGACACATTATAACGTGGTAACTGTTAGGCCTATGTCACAATTTAGGATGATCACTTTTAAAAATTTATTTGCTTTGTGGACCACTGATGGGGCCAATTTAGAACTGCTACCTAGTAGATAATTGCTTAACAGACATTTTATTTACTTTGCAGCTTTAGATGAATACCAGTAAATTATTCAATACAAAACGTGCAGACCTTGGCATGGTTGTCTGTTTCAAATTGCTTATCAGAAATATGTGCTTTATGAAATTGGTTCCTGTACTCTTATGCGACGCGATAATTCGTCCCTAATTTGCCATAGTGACCAATCCCGAATTAAGTTGGCATAGTGACCAATGCGGTATTGGTCACTTTGCCAAATTACAAAAATAGCCAGTTAGAGCATTCGTCATTTGAATGCATGCTCTATCTCCAAAACTATAAGGAATACATGCATGTGGATTAGATACAATGGTAGGTCTCTTCCTGAATGTATACTAATGGGCGGGGAAACTTAAAATTGAAAAAAAGTCGGATTGGTCACTATGGCAAATTAGGGACGAATTGTCGAATAACATTGGAAAGTGAAAGTTTCTTTGTGTAAAGCTACTGTTTCCATCAATCTTCCCTAGAAATAATTTTGTCTGACGTGAAGTAATTCCCAGTTCGAATTAAGGAAAAAGTATACTCTTTCCTAAATTCCGTGTTCCAGCAGAATACGAAAAATCTGAATTCATTTTCAATCTTTTTATCAATAACAACATGACGTAAAAACCTGAAAATGTATCATTTATCATTTATTTATACCGTCATTTATATTTGTTTGTGTTCAGGTATTGGACAAGCCGCTGTCATTGTTCCTTCGTTTAAACCGCTGATGGACTATTTTCCCGATAGATTTGCAATGGCAAATGGGGTAGCTTTCTCATTTGGATCCATTGGCATGATGCTACTCCCTCCTGTCGCCGAATGGTTAATACAAATTTACGGATGGAGAGGCGCCCTCTTTATTCTAGGTGGAGTCAACTTTAATGTGTGTGTTTTTGGGGCTCTTTATAGACCCTTGACCGAGTCACTCTCTGACGCTCCTATGAACAACTTGCAAGATTTGGATGACACATCTGGGAGCCAGGGTATTGTAACGAATTGCAAAGCATTTCTACGTAATGTGAAAGATCGTTTTGATGCTAGTCTATTTGTGGATGAGCCCTTGTTTCTCATTTACCTGGTCGCATTCTTCATCACTGGGGTCGTATTCTCTGGTTGGCACTTATTTCTTGTTCCTCACGCCATAGCACTGGGCTACGATAGCCAACTGTCTTCGTTCTTGTCAACTTTTGGTGGGATAGGTTCTGTCCTGAGTCGTATCGCAAACGGATTTCTAACAGATTACAACATCATCAGCTCAATTAATCTATTCATTCTTGCATCTGTCCTGTGCGCGGTGTCTAGTTTTATCGATCCCGTAGCTGTTTCATCATTCGTCGCTTTGTCTATTCTATCTAGTTTAACGGGAATATCAGTTGGGTTTTCCTTTACCCTTCCATTTGTCATCGTACGAGATATTACTCATAAAGAGCGACATATGGCGGCAATTGGATGGCTTTATTTGTTTCGTGGAGTCGGCAATATTGTTGGAGGGTATTTGTCAGGTACGTTTGACTTTTAGTTCTATAAAAGTGTAATATTTTGGTTGGCCGTTGTTGAAGAGAAAGTGCAATATTGATAATTACTATAGATGATCAAATTAACCAATTATTATCTCAATGTTTGACAACACGGATCAGTTTTGAATCGTGTCAAATGAATATCGATGTTTTAATGAGCAAATAATTATAAAGTTTCACACACCTCAGATTTACAATATTTCCTTTAAATTATTTCACCGACTGCTATAATTTTTTGGGAAAATTTACTTACAAACAAATCATTTTAGGAAAAAACTTAATTCAGCAATAAAAATAACATTCTAAAGTCATCTTGGGGAAAAGCTTAATTTAACAAGAAAAGTGACAAATTAACAACTTCGTAACATCGACAAATTCTTCTTAAAAGCTTATTTGGTGTAAATTGGTAAAAGTATATCAAAATGAATCATCGTTAATGACAAAATGTAATAAGTTGAAACTTCGACAGATTGGTTTTATACATAATTATATCTTGATCAAATATACTGAACAGCAAAAGAAACGCAAGTCCGAGGACAGCAAAAGAAACGCAAGTCCGAGGTCTTGTCAAGTTTTCAAACAGAAGACAAACCATTTTGATTTTGACAAACTCATTTAATGAAAAATGCTTTCAATTTGTGAGCTGAAAGTGACTGTTGAAATTGCATTGCAAGATTTTCACATTCAACAGTCACTTTCAGCTCACAAATGAAAGCATTTTTCATTAAATGAGTGATTAGAATCAAAATGGTTTGTCTTCTGTTTGAAAACTTGACAAGACCTCGGACAAGACCTCGCGTTTCTTTTGCTGTCCTCGGACTTGCGTTTCTTTTGCTGTTTCAGTATATAATAAGAATGTATTTACAGACATTTTGGAAAAGTGTATAGCCTTATTATTGGGAAATTTAGTAACTGTCTTTATGTCACCTGTTAGTGTTTCTAACACATTCAACCCTTTGGCTTGTCTTTTTTTTTTGCTTATCAATGACAGGTTGGTTGTATGACGTTACCAATGACTACGAGATTGTGTTTGTGGTTTATGGATGTTTGTCTCTCGTCATTGTGCCTTTGATGTTTGCGCCTAAACTTGCTGAGCTGTGCTGCCCTGCTGCATGACGAAAAAACCATTGACAAGATACCATCCAAATGTACCCAGTCTTACCTAAAAGCTGAAAGGGAATGTACCCAAATGTACCCAGTCTTACCTAAAAGCTGAAAGGGAATGTACCCAAATGTACCCAGTCTTACCTAAAAGCTGAAAGGGAATGTACAAACATTGACAAGATACCATCCAAATGTACCCAGGTAAAACTTGTAGCTTTGCATGGTGAGGATGATAAGTAAGACTAATTGCGGTGACACCATGTGGAATCTCAATTGAGTAGTAATTAGTTCTGAAAAGAACTGGGGGTACAACTCGACGTTTCGATCAGTATGCTCTGATCGTCCTCAGGAGAATGCCGGACTCTGGAAAATGCTGCTGCTTAAGTAGGCTGCTGGAGGATCATCCCATGAATGGATGCTGGAGGATTAGTTCGTTGAGGCGCGCAGGCGGGAAACTGTGGGACTATGAGACTAGGATCCTAGGGGTTGGGGGAGAGGAGTGTGTGCTCACTGAACTGAATCAGTTGTTAACAAGCACAGGGGTGGTCCAAATCGACTGGCAGGCAGCCCAACTCATCACACCCATCGACGCATGGCACCCCAGACGCATCAGAGAGGCCATCGAGATCGTCAAACACGACACTGTGCCACAGGACATCGCTTCTACATCAGCGACATTTGGCGACCACTACTACGGACTGAAGGATCTTCTATATCCAAAGTCCATAACCCACCCCAGACTGAGGGATCCCCTATATCCTAATTCAACCACCCTCCTTCCCCTGTGCTTGTTAACAACTGATTCAGTTCAGTGAGCACACACTCCTCTCCCCCAACCCCTAGGATCCTAGTCTCATAGTCCCACAGTTTCCCGCCTGCGCGCCTCAACGAACTAATCCTCCAGCATCCATTCATGGGATGATCCTCCAGCAGCCTACTTAAGCAGCAGCATTTTCCAGAGTCCGGCATTCTCCTGAGGACGATCAGAGCATACTGATCGAAACGTCGAGTTGTACCCCCAGTTCTTTTCAGAACTAATTACTACTCAAATGTACCCAGTCTTACCTAAAAGCTGAAAGGGAATGTATAACCATTGGTAATTACCTAATTAAAAATTTGCCCAAATTATTGTCCGAAACGAAATAATGTCGTCTGAAGTGCTCTCAGTTTAGAGAATTGCCAATGGCTGTTAGCAAAACTGCTTCTATGAGAATGCTTACTTTGAATCAAGATACACATTAAAAACAAATGCTTTAATAATTCCCTCTTACAAACCATGTAGGCATATGTACTTATGTACACCTCACAAACACAAGTTGCACCTACATTGGTCGGTTTTCTGTAAAGTATTTTACTTTATACACAAACTGGGAAAATACAACAAAAATAGAGGAAACCAGCTGATGTATACATGTTTCATTATGTTGCCAGTTTATGGTAGCTACCTTAAATTTTAAAACAGTATTTTTGTTTGTGTTTCTTTGCAAAAGTGACCTCAAAACGGTTTCCTGTGACATTCTATCGTCGCAATTTACCAGTTGATGTCAATGGCTGCCATCATAGATTTTTGACAACCGACTTGGTTTTTTGGGCAGTCCCGTATCATATGATCATATACAGATTGCCTGGCTTTCAATTTCGATAAATTGTCCTTAGACACCAACAAATGCCAATTTATATGTAAAAGGCAGTCATATTGGATTTTGGCCGCTGTCGCGAAATATTGACAACCCATCTCATTTTATTAACTACGTCTTAAAGGTACAGAATTAGTATAATGTTGGTAATCTGCTTCACGAGAATGCTTACGTTCATTGAATCAGTACAATAAAACCCGACCTACGAAAGTATGAACTCACCGTGGAGTCAAATGCATGATAAAGGTGTCACAAGGCATTCAATTTTTTTACCGAAAATACATGCAGCAAATAGCATACTAATGCTGTATCTTTAAGCGTAGTTAGAGTCCAACTGATTTTCGATAGACAATCGTCGTGTTTATCGAAAAATCATCGAGCAAATCCACTTTTAAAGATCATCTTGAGAATTAATGTGTATAGAAACCAATTTGTTATTAAAAGTTTCCATTTGTATTCTCATGAGGATAACGGCTTTCAATTGGGATAAAAGTATCACCCAGTCTGGATAGTATAAGTTCATGTTTATATATAGTGTACATGTTCATAAAGTGCCTATTATCAATCCTATACTATGCATTTATTTGTTTCAATAATTAATAATAATGATTAATTAATGTTTTTTGTAAGAGTGTGCAGCATATTATGTAAGGTAGTATAGAGTCATGTGTGTGCAAAATCCTGTATGAAAGAAAACAGTAACTCCATCATGGATCTTGTTACACTGTTAATATAATCTAAACTTAGAGTCTGCTTTTACAGTGATTAGTGGCTTTATATCGCTGTAAATGATGACTCCTAAATAATAATAAATCAATTCTTGAAAGGAAAACTATAACATTCATTTTATCATGGAAGAAGGTTCTCTTCCTTCCTTCGTGAGGTTACATAGTGTAGTGTTCCAGATAAGTAGTGTTGTAACGGGTTAAGCTAGAGTACCCAGGAGATTTCCCGCAAGGCATTAGATTCAGAGATTAATTAGATTTATGGTTTCTTGTCATACACCAGTGCACATTTGGTGACATATTCTATTATAAACCAGACGTATTAAAAGTTACATCCATCAATAATCATCCCCCAGTTGCAGTTTGAAAGCTAAGTATTCTTTTTGAAAGTCATCCGAGCGCAACGGCTCTTTTCATTGTGTTTCATATGACTAAAATACTTTTTTCTTTCCCGCCAAGATAATTCAATGGGTAGGCCCAGGTTGTTTGTGTTAGTGCCTTTCCAAACATCAGTGTAGGCTATACATCACGTGTACATGTACATACAGCTTCGATCCGAAACTTGAAAAAGATGAAAGCGCACTAAAATTTGCTGCCCATTTAGAACGCGCTGGGAAGACATAAACAAAAGTATGACTCCAAACATATGACTCCCAAAGTTGATCTCAAAAGTGCTTATCGGTATGTTCCCTGTCATACCGATGACTTATTTAAATGGCACTAAACTTCCATTTGGAGCTAAACGTGCGCCATGCATTTTTCATAGATTAACTCCGTCTGTCTCTCGTATGATGCAACATCATGGTTGTAATGGGGTCGTTGCTTACCTGGATGATTTTCTCATCAAAATTAAAAATACACGGGAGGCTTGTAAATTGCATTTTAATTACTTGTTTTACTTTATAGTTAGTATTTAATTTAATATAAATTGGTCAAAGATGGATATCCCTTCCCAAACAATCACTTGTCTTGGTATCTTAATTCATACCAATGCTCGAACTCTTATATATAAATACCACAGGAAAAACTTGATCGTTCATTGAACTACTTCAGGAGTGTTCACAGCCATCTACTCTGCATATTCTTTAAAAAATCTCAGACATTCAAAGTCATTCAAAGTTGCAGTTTGAAAGCTAGCTATAAGCTTTTTGCAAATCATCTGAGCGCAACCCTCATTGTGACTCATTTCAATACGTTTCATATGACTAAAAATACCAGAAAGGATCTTTCTTTCGGTAAAACTTGTAGCTTTGCATGGTAATGAGGGTAAGTAAGACTAATTGCAGTGACAACATGTGTAATCTCAATTGAGTAGTAATTAGTTCTGAAAAGAACTGGAGGTACAACTCGACGTTTCAATCAGTATGCTCTGATCGTCATCATGTTGTATTGCCTTTATAAATATGCGTCTATAGTATACCCCATAAAAATTACAGTGTTCACAGCCACGTAAGAGCCATCGGTTCTAAAGCAACTGTTAACTTTCTAAAAAATAAAAAAGGAAAAGGATATCAGGAAACAAATTAACTGAAATCACTTTTAGTCTTTAAACTTAAGGGAAATCTTTCTTTTTCTCTGAACCCCCTTTTCTACAAATTCTTCAATGAAGAAGCATGACGGATACCAGATGGTAGTTCATTCCAAATGCTGGGTGCAGCAGTATAGAAACCCTTGTTAGCCGCAGTTAAATGTGTAGTTGGCTTTTGAAGATCCGGGAATCAGAATTTGAACGGAGTCCACTATGGTTAGGTTGGTATGGTGTAATAAGCTCACAGAGATAGGATGGCGCAGAGTCAGTAACACATTTATAGGCAATAGTCAATGTTTTGAAATCAATCCGGTCTTGAACGGGAAGCCACTGAAGCTATCGTAGGAGAGGGGACACATGGTCATACGTTTTTAGACATGAAAATTAATTTTGCAGCACGATTTTGAAGCCGTTGAAGACGTTTGATCTCTGTGCTAGAGGATGCTTGGAGAAGTGACTTTGCATAGTCCAAACGTGATGTGACCAGAGCACGGACTGCATGATGACAAGTGATTTCATCAATAAAGATACGAACTTGCGACATATTTCTTAAATGAAAATTAATGGTTATATTGAAGATACATGGTTAGACATACTCATAGTACTGTCAAAAATAACACAAAGGTTTTTTACACATGAGGAGGTTTGATAATAATGGTGATGTCAGATAATGTTTTCAAAAGTCTATGGTTGGCAGCAACAACAAATTCAGTCTTTTCATCATTGAGGAGGAGCATATTTTGTGACATCCATGCCTTGATGTTTGAAACACAAACAGATAAAGTTGAAAGTACCACGATCTGTTTCACCACACATCAGCACACATCAGCATAAACCGTATCGCACAACTTGTATCCCAACCTTCGTTAATTAAGTGAGAAAGGTTCAAGGGAGAACCAATGTCGGGCAACTCGTGTTTCTCTGTTGTCGCAAAGTAAGAAATATGGTTCAGGGATAACGTTAACCATGGGGACTTCACGTGTTAATGTGGTTCAGGGAGAATAACCCGTGAAGTCCCCATGAAAGTCTGCTCTGATCGCGACGATGTACATTTAATCCAATATACAAGGGGGTACCAATTGTGCTATGCACCCATTGCGATCAGCAATCAAAAGAACTTAGGCCTATTGAAATACACTTAGGCTCTACAATAATTCGTGTTGTCGACAAGCAATACGATAGGTGTTTCAAATAATGCTATCAAAAGCCTTGGGTACCAATCATCTTTAACAGTTTATTAGTTTTAAAAAACATTCGATAGGGGGCCTATCTGAAATGGAATTTGAGACTTAGAGACAATTTTCTCAAAATTATTTCAGATTTACCAATTATCAGAGAGTGGATGTTACATGATAGACTTATGTTGAATGATAGTAAGACTGAGTTTATTATTCTGGGTTCCAAACAACAATTGTCTAAGATCAATATTTCTCATATTACAGTGAGGGGTACTAATATCACGCCTGTCTTAAATGTTAGAAATCTGGGCTTCTGGTTTGACTCCAATTTGTCTATGAATTCTCATATCACTAAAGTCTGTTCTACCAGTTTTTATCATCTCCATAATATAAAACGTATTAGTAAATATTTATCGCATAATTCTCTTATCATTTTAATTCATGTGTTCATCACCAGTCGTCTAGATTATTGTAATAGTTTATTTTATGGTCTGCCACTTGTTCAACTAGCAAAGTTACAAAGGATACAGAATGCTGCTGCCAGGGTAGTTGTAAACACACATAGGTTTTGTCATATTACCCCCATTCTTAATTATCTGCATTGGTTGCCTATTAAATTTCGCATTCATTTAAACATTTTATTGCTTGTTTTTAAATGTATTAATTGTTTAGCACCTGACTATGTCTGTGACCTTTTTACCATCAAAAGACGGCACAGATATAGCCTTAGGTCAACAGGCGAAATGTTACTGGAGTACCCGAGGGGTAGAATGCTGCACACTTTTGGCGATAGAGCATTTGCTTCGGCTGCCCCAAAGTTGTGGAATGCACTACCTTCATCTGTTAGGGGGGCTCATTCACTGGGGTCCTTTAAGGAGAAATTAAAAACTTACTTGTTTAAAGAAGCCTACAGTCTGTAAATACATCTTTTTGCTAATATATGTGTACGTTGCTAGTTTTTATTTTTTATTATTTATTTATTCATTCTTAATTTTTAATTTAATTGTGTATTTTTGCCTTGTCTCCCCTGCTGGATTTGTAGAGTATATTATGGTTTTTAAGAATGGAATTTTTAGAATGGAATTTTTAAAAATGGAATTTTCCCCTCCCCTTTAGGGGTGAGGGTGTCTGACTGTAATTGTGTGTATTTTTATGCTGAATTTGTATAGTCTTTTTGATTCATATTGTATGATTCTTTTTGGTTTTACTGTACATGTATTATTGAGTCTTGATGTAATTGCGCCCTCAAATATCTTCGGATGGAGAAGGCGCACTATAAATGTAATAAATTATTAAATTATTATTATTATTATTATTGATTGTTCCAGTTCAAACCATTGCGTTTCTAATTCTAGTGATAGTCATTTGATAATACGTGTACAGTAAAGGCATATGAATATTTTATCGCAGCATTGACAGCTTTATGTAAATAAAACTCAAATTAATCATTCATGAGTCTTTGTCACACGAATACTTGGAAGATAGACTGGATTGGGGTAAATTCAGAGCATTGCAATGGAAAGTTTAGCTCACAAGTCCGATCAATAAAAGGATGGCAAATTCCCCCCCCCCCCCCAAGCAGCTGCCCTGTAGTTGGGTACAGCGCCCTCAGGTTACGGGAATGGATGGAATGTGATCAGGAGCAAGGAGTGACTTAATTGAGCACCAGTGGTGGAAAGTGGGTGCGTGTACAATTTTACTCCTAATTTGTTACCACTGAATTTACAATAATATTCCGAATTCCAAAAAGGCAAGTATTATACAGTTCCTTCAGCTGATAGATAGATAGATTCCAGTACGTACTGCCCATGTATTCCACAGACTAGATAGATTCCAATACATGCTGCCTGCACACTCAAAGTAATTGCTGTTATTCTGCTGTAAACCAGTTTGATCTAATTAGCGTTCATTTAGATCTGGAACTAGCAAGCACTTCTCCCACCATGCTCTTAAAAAGCGTTTTAAAATGTAACCAAACTTGTGAATTACCACACTTGTTGTGAGTGCGATAACTTTGAGTATATTATCAAGGACTGCCATGGAATGGGGTAAACAGACTTCTGATAAAAGATTGGCGGTGACACATTTTACACAAAAGATGGAAGAGACAAACTGATCAAAGATATTAATTTCACTTTTTACTTTTATTAGATATTTTTAAAGGAACAAACCCTGTGAAGGGTCAATCTTAATTCTCTTTGTCTGATAATACAAATTCAATGGTTGTGTGTTGCTTTAATCTTTGCATTCAAATGCATTCCTAAATTACTGTTTGCCACAGTTTGTTTCAATTCAGTTAATTGCTCTTTTCACAGTAGAAGGAAAGATACTTTTAACCAGTTCACGTCGGAGGCCATATATACACGCCACAGGAATCTCGGGAATATTGCTATGCATGCTGGGTGAACGTGACAACAGCCGTGCTAGTAATGCGACATGCTCGGTAGCTGTGGTCGCACTGTGGAAGATTCCATTTCGTGGTAAAAAAAAAAAACCTCCACTGGGGCCCGGAAAAACTTTTTATTCCCGATACGAACTGGTTAAATAAGCTTTATAATTAAAGGGAGGGGACAGCAGTGGTATTTGGAAAGATTCACTTCAATCCTCAAGTTTTCAAGTTAAGGCCAAAAGCCAAAAAAGAATTTGTCAGTTTCTGGTCATCGGTCGGCTTCAAAATTGGTGCAGTGATGCACTTTTTTTCGGCCATCTTTTTTCTTTTTCTTTTTGCCAACAGGGAAATACATGATACATTGTATGTGCAGGGACCAAATTTCCCATATACAAAGTATGGTGGCTAAGAGAGGCCTCACAAATCTGGCAAATTTTGGCTGCAATTGGACATCGTATCATAGCAAAAAAAAAGTAAATTAAAAATGCTGACGTGTGTGTCTGTTACATGCCAGATGCCAACTTTTTGTAAATTTAAAATAAAAACTTGACTCAAAGATGGAGCAGTTCAGTATTTGCATTATTTATGGAGGTACACAAACAAAGCCTACACCAAGCTTTTTCCCAACGAAAATGCATCAGCCTACATGTATAATTGATTTGATTTTGCTCTTTTTTAAAATGAAATTTGACATTGCAAAATAAATATTCCATTGACAGAAAACAGGACCAGGAATATCCATCACTTCTTGTTGGGGGGGTTGTGTATCCTCCTCTTCTGTCATCTATAGAGTTAGTGGTAGATTAACCTCACAAGTATGCAGGCCTCGAACTTAACCAAGGCTACCACGGCCATTGCCGTGGTAGCCCTCCTTGTCAGCCGTAATGCCCCCTTTGGTCGGCCTTGAACATTTGAGGCAGCCAAGGCCAAAGTGGCTGTGCCCTCTCAATCCTTAAGGTCGAGGCCTGCATATACCCATATTATATCCATGGCCTGCTATGTACTTGACTCTTCACCTTTAACCTTTGAACTCTGTCCGAAAATTCTACTTAGAAGAGGTCTGGACCTGCATTTCAAGATTGACATAAGAATTTCATTCAGCAAAATGAAGCATCCTTGGAAAATTAAAAGTGAAACTCGCACTACTTAAATTACTGCTTGTTATAAACAAATGCAATTTTAAGGGATTTTGAGGCCGTCTTTGACTTGAGCCCACATAACGACCTTTCACCAAACTTGTACAGAGATTTGAGGGAACCGATTATGGATTTGAAATGTGCACAAAATCACTAAATCAATATTATAATTTTGAAAAATAAATTGGTCTCCACCCATTTCTAATAGGGAATTTACATATTTGAATTAGAAATAAAAATATCTCCTTTGATTTGTAAACAAAAACCAACAAAAATATCCATATTTTTCACTTACTTGTTTTCCAGTTCATCATCAAAGTCAATGCCTTTGAGTTGCTCCTCTCGATCTGCATAAAAGATATATTCGGTTATTCTAAAATGTACTGGTAGGCCAGTTATGTTTCCTTATACATGTTCATTATGAAGTTAACTGGAGCTAATTTCATATTTTCATTTTTAAGGTCTGTACATTGGTGAACATTTCATGTATACTAACTACCTTTGGGGAATCTTACAAAGACTGGCCCAATATAATAATACAGAAGATTTATAACGCGCACATATCCATCAAGAAGTTGCTCAAGGCACTTGACAGTAAACAAGAAATCATACAATAGTAGGGCTGTGCGTTTTCGGATATTTTTGGAACCGGATACCCGAAATCAGGAAACTTCGGAAACCCAGATACCCGTTTTCATTTTTGTTGAAAACATGCCTCCGGTGGTGTACAAATACATGTACTGTAAATGGTAACAAATTGACTTTTATAATACAGAGGATACCATACTATCGATCTTTTCTTTATTGGGGTGTAGTCTCTTGAATTTAAAGATAATTGTCTGTACAAGTGCATTGTTCAAGAGTCACAGATTTCTGTTTGCACCGCTCAAATGTTAAGTCCGAATTTTAAAAAGTCACTTACGGGTAATTGGAACCGAAAAACGGAACCAGGTAATGATCGTTTCGGTCGGGTATCCGGATACCAGGCACAGCCCTAGCAATAGCATAACAATACAATAGCAAATGCAATATAATACTAAACAAAAGATAAAAAATACATAATTATATGAATGTCAGTTGGATGAGTTTTTAAGAATGTACAGAGGTAAATCATTCCAAAGGCGTGGAGCCACAGCTTCAAAAAGATCTGTCACCCCAAGAATGTTTTAGAGATAAGTTTATTGAATCATCCCCATCTATCACTATGGTGTTTAAAGACAACCTGTATCAGGCGTGTGATTTGTCACACATAACAAAATCATGAAGAATGGGTAGTGGGCCTGGGTCTCCCTTTGGTCAAGAGGACAAAGCCCCCCTGAACCTGGATGTTTAATTTTGGAGGATTTACATATCCCCACAAACAAGAAACTAGAGGTTTGAACACAATACAGGCTACTTCTCTTCTTTCAAGAATTCTTTAGGCAAAGGGAGATTTGTAACAAATCCTGAGAAATTGAAGGCATATACAAGTTTGTGAATTTGATTTTTGATGTCTTTTTTTTTAGTTCTGGCTTTTAATTTGAAGTAAGCGGATTGGGCATCAATTCATTAGCTGTGATTTGAACTGACAAATGATTTTAATGATTGAGATTGACCTTTCAACTCTGCAATCAACTGCTCAGTGTACATCTCCTGTAATGGCCTCACTGGATACTGTTCCTCCTCAATTTGGCGTTGCTTTGCAATGGCCTGTGACCTCGTTAGCCCCACCCATTCAGCCTCCTCTTTCTGTGGAAAAACATGTGAAAACTCACACAGTGAATTGTTTTCTATCACCCTTTTAATCAGAAAAATTACTTCCACAAAACACAGTTGTGAGTTTCCTAATTAATTTATGGAGGGTACAGTCATAAATTAATTTGTTTTCTTTTCTGCAACAAAACAACAAAGTCCTGATAATAAGAAAAATACTAGTTCAACCGCCTCCCCCACAAACCAGCCAAAACATACAGTAACAAAAGAATAAAACTGAGAATATATTTCTATACACTTAAAAAAAAAATTGACAATGAAAATGGATGACCCATTAACCCTAACCTTCCAAAATCCTCTTTGCCAAAGTGAAGGATTTTGAAGGATTGAGGTTACATGCTCCTTGCTAAAGTGAAGGATTTTGGAGGATTGAGGTTATTAGTCATACTTGCCTTTCCATGGTACATGTACATCCATGTTTGTTGTAGTGATTGCAAGGTCAGTGCTTGGGTCAGTGGACACTGTTTATTGCTCCATGCATGCAGGGAGGGTCCCTGGCCATGTACATGTATCACAGATTAGAAACACATGTGTGCATACATGTCATGTGCTTGCTTTACTACTGAAGGATTTTGGAGGAAATGGGCCTAGGGAGTTGGGGTTATTCATTGTGAGTGCCATGGTCGAGCGGTTTAGTGCATCGGATTTGTGTTCTGATGGCTGAGTCGTCAGAATGTGGGTTCGAATCCCAGCCGCGACCAGGGTGCTTGTGTCCTTGAGCAAGACACTTTACCATAATTGCTTCTCTCCAACCAGGAGTAAATGGGTACCTGTGAGGGCAGAGTTGTGTTTGATTAGCCCTATATGCGCTGTAATGGCAGCAATTGAGCTGTATACTCCCCAGGGAGTTGAGATGGTTTCAGGAATGATTTATGAGCCTGATGAGCAGGGGTAATAATATAATGCGCCTTGAGTACCAGTTTGGTGGATACGTGCACTAAGTCCACATTATTATTATTATTGTGTTTTTAGGCTTTCTCTACATCCCCACTCAAAATTCAATTATGAATGTATTTTGATAGACTTACGGGTATTACAAATTGGCTGTACCGTTTGTAGATCTTTGTTCTCTTTTCAGGATCATCCGGGTAGACTTTCTCTTGTTCAGCTAGTCTAAGTAACATGTGTCTCTTGAGTGTCATGCCCATCATAGAATTCATAACCTCTGGAAGAGTCTGGGAACCAAACATAATAGTTAATAAAAACATAAAATTGTAGTAACTAATTTCCTGTTATTATTCAGTTATAGAGACAACTAGTACAGTTTACACGAAGGAACCAGAGTGGGAATATGTGTGACTTGTGACAATGTTAATCTCAACATGTCATTGGCATTTATTAACCCTAACCCCCTAGGTATTCTGGCTAGGAACCTTCCTGAATCCTCCAAAATCCATCAGTGCACTTTTGGAAATATGCCCTTATCTTCAAAATGCACCATGCATTTTCATTGATCTTTCATATTCAGCACTTATGGCCTGTACTTCTTGCCAGGTAGTAATTTTGTCCCATTTGATGAGGTAAAAGTACCAGTTTCCAACAGTGTTAAATATTTCCCAAAAAGTGCCCCTTGGAGGATTTTGTAGGATTTGGGGTGGTTAGGGTTTATGATCTGTAATGGTCAGTGATTCCACGCAAGGAGTGTGGAATGCTTGGTTAATGTTTTTTTCAAGCTGGACAATCAAGTCAGGCGTACATGTACAACATATAATACTGTCAGCATTGTTATTCATTTGAGTTAATCAATCTAGTGTAATTTTGAGAGTTCAGTAATTTGCTTATAATAATATCTGTAATATTATTTTTCGTTTGCCTTTCTAACTCGAAAGGTTTGACAACAACATTTGACAACAACATTGATAAAAAATTTATACAAACTTAACCCTAACCCCCTAGCTATTTTGGCTAAGAACCTTCCTCAATCCGCCAAAATCCAACACCATGCACAAACACGACCACCCAACTGTTGTACTTAGCTGGGATTGGGACACCCGGCCCCATGCAAAGTATCCCTGTCTGGGCTATACAGTGCCGAGTCCATCAAAATCAAACAAACCCTGCTGCTGGAGTTTAAATGGTTTGGGGTGGTTAGGGTTAAGGAGGATATCTACAGACTAAATAGTGGCTGCCCATCTGACTTGCTTCAAGTAAGTTGTGGTTGTCCAAACAGATTTGTTAGTTGTCCCTGAATACAGTCAGCATATGGTTATCCAACTCTTCTGTTTTCCTGTATGCATAAAATAGTTCATAGAAGTGTTTTCCTAACAAGAAATGTAATTTTCCAGCAGTTCACAATCTTACTTTACCACCTATTTTCTTTGCATCCAGCATACCTTAAGAATGTAGAAGTCAAATCCATAGGCCTCATCAATCAGATCCAGTGTTCTCAATGAGACAGTTATGGAAAAGGTCCTATCCAAGATTTCGCTGTAGAGTTCTTTCTTCTGTAAAAATGGCTTCCAAGTCTTTCTTACCCTAAACAAATATTTAAAAAAGAAATCGTTTTCAATCACTATAAATTCGAATCAATTGGGGTGCCATGGTCGAGCGGTTTAGTGCATCGGATTTGTGTTCTGGTGGCTGAGTCGTCAGAATGTGGGTTCGAATCCTGTCCGTGACCGTGGTACTTGTGTCCTTGAGCAAGACACTTTATCATAATTGCTTCTCTCCACCCAGGAGTAAATGGGTACCTGTGAGGGCAGAGTTGGTTGTTGTGTTTGATTAGCCCATATGCGCCGAAATGGCAGCAATTGAGCTGTATACTCCCCAGGGAGCTGAGATGGTTTCTGGAATGATTTATGCGCCTGATGAGCAGGGGTAATAATGTACAGCGCTCTGATACCTTGTTTAAGAGCGCTTTAAAATGCCCGACATTATTATTTATTTATCAAGATTACTTTAATTGAAAAATACAATTTATAAAGTTTTATTCTTTCATCACGATCAACAGGGCATGGAATTAGTTTTAGATGACTGAAAATAATACCCCACATGATAAAGTCATGGTACCGTTGCTGCTGCATAAATAAACCAGTAATTTTCAGGAACTGTGTTCATCTTACACTAGGACACGGATTCCATGCCCTGTTGAAAGTCTGCTCTGGTCATGATAATATTGTCCCTTTAAACAATATCTTACTGTACCATTGTTCAGTGTTACTTGAGCAGACTGATATCATTTCAAACATCACTGAAAGCATATTAGTTCTTGTCATATTGGTAAAATTAGGTAAAAAAAACTGCACCTCCTATGCCATGCCTTATGCACTAGAAAGGTCCAAATAGACACGTTACACATGTGGCAAATCTCCTGACAGGTTAAACCAGTCAACTAGAAAGAAAGATAAAAAGGTCTATATTTGTTTCCCAGTAGCAAGGTCCTTTCTCGCCACAAGTATAAAATTCCCCTAGCAGAGACAGGGGATAATACACTACCTGACGCCCGTAGTTATCTTGGACTTTTTGAAGCCTTTGATAATTCCCTCACCACTCCAAAGACCAAGTTGGCTCTCCTTTGGGTACACCACCCTAATCTGGCTATGCTGGGTACGAACCCGTTCACCCGTCTCTGGGTGTTTCATCCAGTCACCTGCAATACAAGGATAAGGAATTTAAAAAAAAAATTCCATGGATGGGAAAGGGAAAATTATAAATGAGCAACTGCTCAAGCAGACATAAGAATGTACCCTGATCTCATTTGCATGCATAAAATGCTAGAACACATTTAGTCATAATTCCTTTAAACCTGAAGATTTTTATTTATTATTTTTCCATTTACAGATTGGGTTTACACTTTAGTTTCATTCTTTCTCGATCTCTGATCTTTTTCCTTCCTTCATTTCACTGATATTAAATAGTGCTCTCCATCATTTTAATTGAGGCCAATTAGAATTCATTAGCCCTAACCACATTGAACTCAACAAAATGCAACAAATGTTAAAAATATGTTTGATCTTGTGAGAAGTGAACAAAAGATCTGTTATTCTTGCTGATGGATCTTGTTGCACTCGGCAGGCTTCACACTTGGACAGCTGATGAAAATTGTTGCATTCAACCGGGTATCTTTCCAGTTATTGAAGGGGCTTTAGACCTTTATCACACTGCAGCCATCTTTGTCAGGTTCCATGTATATGCAAGTAAGATTATAGAGCTAACTCTCGATGCATGAAGAGGGACCAGACTATTTCCCCATCCAGCTTCAGTTTGGTATAACATGGACTTGTATTTAAGAAAAACAACATGGCTGCGCCATGATAAAGGTCTTGCATGCAAATCAGAAACTTTCAAAGTCAATCATATTATTTCTACGATGTCAAGCTTTCACTGCAAAATTAGTGCAAGTTGAAATGTTTCAACCAGATCATTCACAATGAATCACAACTTTTGTTATAACTCATGTGAGCTAGCAATGAACTCTCCAAATTTACTTTCCCAAAATTCATTCACAAAAAAGAAAATACTATTGAACAATTAATATTCTCACTTTCAGGTTCATTCGAGTAGATTGATGGTGGTTTTAAACCCGGTTGTTTTCTCCATTTAAAATAAGCTGCTGGCAGTCTCGACGCTATCCCTTCACTGTAAAAATCCTGAATACAGAAAAAACAGAATTTTTAAAGATGGGCTCCAAGACATACGCAAATATCCATAATTGACATTTCCCCATTTTAAGAGAGGTTATTTCATAACTTTTTAAAAATCTAAACCCAAAGTAAAATATGTTTAAAAATGTAATTTTGTCCCAACCCCTTTTGCCTTGAATTCAGAAAAGCCTAATGTACACTGGGGGGAAAACAAACAAGCTCTTAGTTTTATGTTTACATGTACACTGTACAGTACAGTAGCTGGGATGATCATCCTAGCTACACAAACAGCATCACCAATATTCTCAGTGTTATTTATACAATTTTGGTAAATAACTGCTTTTATCTTGAAATGAGGAAAGGTTAATTGCCTAATTTTTTTGTTTTTAATTAGGCCTATAAATTAACAGAAAAAAGATGACAGGCTTAAACATAATATTAATAAACATTCCAAAAGCTAAATTTTCTGTGATCGAATAAAATGTTGTATCAACTATTCAACTATCATGTACTGTGAGTGATGTAGTTTGTAAAAACATTACTAATGCTCGAATATGTTTTAAACATACAAAGCAAACCGTTCAAGTTATAAAATTAAAAAGCAACAGCGGAATTCTAATCAGTGTCGGAAATAGACGAATAATGATATCCCATATCGTGTACGTAGAAAACTAGAAACTAACGTTAAACAGTTAAGTGATAGATAATCAAGCTAAATAACCGATTTTGAGTATTTCTGCCAAAAGAAAACGTATATTTTACCGGTCTCTTTCTTTTGTCGAAAATAATTTTGTTCGGTTTCGGTGCCTTTTCTAGATTTTTGGCGATTACATTAAGTTTATTTGATATGCTCGCCGTGATCGAGCGCGCCGCCATCTTGGATTATATATTTATGCCTACAAAAGATAGAGAGACGGGTGATACGTCATATCAACAGTTTACGTATGTGCCTCCTTCTACTCCATACCTTAAAGGATTTTGATGTAGAACCTACATCGTCTATAAAAGTTTATACTATTGGTTTAAATTCTAAAGTATTTTTTATAATGTACAAACATTTTACAATTTACACACATTTTTATTTATATAGTTTTAAACAATATTATAATTACAAAAACAGTTGTATATTCATATAACAAAAATAATTTGGGAATTGAAAATTCAATAAACGTTCATGCAAAACGTTCCTTATTAGCCAATCAAAAATGTTATAACATATCGACACGGGAATCGTCCCGACGACACACTATCAACAATTCAACCAGCCTGTCGTCGAGTCGTGCACCACCGCAGGACGTAAAGTCTGTTTAGATATTGGAACTCCGTATAGAATGCTATACATTTGTATTTGACGGTAAATATGTATTTCAGTACATTACTGGGAAAGAGAGTGGTGTCAGGCCCTCATTTGCATACATAATGTTTGTGGTCTGATGATTCTGCAGGCAGATTTTGCAGACGACAAAACGGGTAACAACACACGCACACACACACAACAGTCAACAGTCACAGGCTCACACAGTACATGAGTTTACAGGCTGACCATGACCATGGAGGAAGGAACACATGTGTTCCTTCCTCCCTCCATGGGCTGACTCGACACAGGCCACACACAGCCTAGCCACATTCTATAACGACCATAGTTTGGCCAATGGCAAGAATGTCGTATCCGACCGCCACTTTTTAAGGTTTTCTTATTTTTATTTTTTTTGCAACACTAAGTAACACAGTTAAAAAATGATTGTATCGATTTTTAGGGGTACAGAAGGCAAAAACTAATTTGTTTGTTATCTTTAAAATCCACTTTTATAATGGTTTTTGGACTTCATTTCCCTTCTAAAAAAATCCTCCCCTTCAGAAAATAGAAGGATCCTATTATAGTTGCCACTACGCATGTACAATGACCGTGTTGGTCACTAATGGAGAGTTGACAAGATCAGACTGACATGACTGAGGAAGTCATTGTATACCAAAAATGCCTGATTTTTCTTGAAATAAATTATCATGAAATAAATTGAAGTATATGTCCATAATCATCCATATGTTCTCCACCTTACTAGGTACATGTAGGTAAGAAAAGATTACATTATTGGTTAGGCCTATATTGAATGAGAAAAAGTGGCGGTCGGATACGACATTCTACCCCGGCCGATAAATACACTGGACTCGCTCCATATCCTTGGCCCTATCCCCACATGTACAAAAAAGAGGTGATTTTTTCAACTTTTGATCTGCTAATTATTACAATCTAAAATGTTGTGATTAGGTAAGCTTGCCCAAGCAGACACTTTAGTCTTGGCATAAAGTTCACTAACGTTGACGTTATTGAGAGATAGATAATTTTGGTGAAATGTCATTGATGTTAAGCTATTTTTTTTTTTTTAATTCAAAAATGTTTCTAAAATTTAATGAAAGTGAACTCTCCCAGAATAACAAATTTTATGCCAAAAGTGTCTGCTTGGGCAAGGTTACCTAATCATTAAGTTTGTAACATATCAAATCAAAAGTTGAAAAAAATTCCCTTTTTTGGACGTGGGGTTAGGGCCAAGGATATGGAGGGAGTCCAGTGTATTGGCCATAGAATGGGGCTAAGTCCGACTGCCTCTAAATTTCACCTATTCACACAGTCCCTTCCCTTAATAGTTATGACATGAACATTCAACATGTGGGGACTAGGGCTAGTGCCTATTCTTAATATGGCACGTATGTTTTACTTTTAAACTCCAGAAATAGTTTAATATTTTCCTGTGTTTATGGGACCATTTAATCTTGACCAATAGGCTTTACTGTAAGTTGTATATAGTTTTGAATCTTAAAGTAAAAATAGTTCAAACAATGTCATCATGCGGGTGACAACTTTTCTTAAATTTGTACAAAGACATGTTTTTTATGCGCAAGGCACACACCGAATATCTGCCATTAAATGCGACATAATTCAATTGTAATTGAATTTTGAATACATGTTTTATTGTAGGAGAACAACATCTTGCACTTTGATGATAAACTCTCCATCTACCAAGTCATCATGACATCATTGATTGATAGACAAATTCCATCTGCCTGACCGTAAAAGACCTACGATGGCTGAGGAGTAAGTTATATTTGTTTCTTTGATAGTATAAATTTGTAGTCACCTCTGTTACTGTATAGCATATTTACAGGCGATTTTTGAATGAGTTGTTTCCTCTGAACAATCAACAACACTTTTGGTCAAATCCATACTTTGTTGGATGTTCAGTGAAAAGTGAAAAAAAATCTAAATTTGGGCTCAAATCCTACCTGGTTGCTGCACTTTTGTCCTTGGACAAGACACTCAACCATGAATTTATTCTTGTCTAGAAGTATATATGGGATCCTGTGATGGTAGAGATGGTGATTGTGTTTGATGAGCTGATAAGCACCTAACAGTCTGCTGGCGCTACATACTTTTCAAGAAGTTAAGAATGATCTAGGAATGGTTTTAAGTAGCCTGATGACAGGGATAATAATGTAAAGTGCTATTATTTTTATTCCATGCAATTCATTCAACAGCCGTGGTGCATTTGGAACTGGCTTCCGCCGAGCGGAACTTCTCCGTGTGCAAAAAGAGATCGAGAACATCAAAAAGAAGTCCCAGAAGGAGGCAGAGTCTACCAAGGAACAACAGAAGGAGGCAGAAGGAGAGAAAAAACATGTCATAATCAGGTGATTAATTATGGAAATTGACAACGTAGATGAAAAAATTTTTAGTATAAGAAAAAAAACTAATTCCTTTGTCGGTTTTATTTTCTGTTGTCCATTTCTTTTTTAAATTATGACATTTTGAAAAGTCCAAAATTTTTAAATATTTTTCAAATAATTGTTGATGCAGACGGATTGTAGTTTACCTCAGAAAGCATATACACGGTTTTGCTTGTTTATAGTTTGGGGAAAAAATATCATTAGAGAAATTGTTCACTGGACAGAATTTTCATTTTAAGCCAAGAATAAAACATCCATTTTTATTGAGATTATAAATGTCCTGAATAACATTGAAATTTTGTGTTTGTTCAAAGGGGTAAGCATAATATAATGCAACCATATACCACTAACGACCAGTCATTGGCTTGCATTTTGATTCCAGTTTTTAATTTGTTTTCATGTTTAATTCATGCATTATCTGTAGCAACATGGTCAAGAATGTGGTTGTAGCACCAATTGTTTTCTGTTTGGAAGTGTGATATTCTTTATGTTTATTTTTTTGAGGTAACACATCTTTGGACTGAAGTATATGAACATTCTAACACTTCTATATCATCCTGTCAGAACAACAAGGTCAAATCTAAAAAATGCATCAAGTTTGTATGTGCAATACTAGTGCATAAATTTGCAAACATTAAAACAATTGAGTGATACAACGTTGTATCTTCTTCCTTAGGTGTTGCATGTTCATCCTGGAGCTCTGTAAAAAGATACGACCTTGTTGCACTGAGCAAAATCCATGTCTGCAACAAGGTCGTAACTATGATACGACCTTGTTATACTGATGTGACGATATCAGACCGATAAGTACAACTGGAGAGTAATTCTCATCATTGAATTATTTCAACATTTATTTCCATTTTTTCACATACATTTTCTCGCAGCATTCTTATATTTTATATTTTACATTTATTTGTATTTTTCCAACAGTGAATTAGCATTAGATTTTGGGAAGAAAGGGATGCTGTATGTTCGCAAGACAGAGCCCCATTTTGAGGATAAGTTTGTCAACAATCCAGTGCCAATGCAAAAACAAGTGAGTATTGTATTACTTCCCAGTTTTGCAAAATATTAGTTAAAGGGAAACATCACCCCAGTTTTGAAATAAAATTATGTGAAGGGTGTGATGTTTCATGGAGACTGTCTTTTAATTTTTTTATGATCGGTTGTTGCAATTGCAGAAAATGATGATTTTATTAAAATCGCTGTCACACATCGCCGCCATTTTGTTGCGCGATGTCTATTCATCCGGGACATTGTGACGTAATGACTGCACCAACAACCCGAGCGTGCTTTTTAGCTGTATGTGGAATGAGTGTAGGAAATATCAATGGTACATTTTCGGTGATCCAATAAGTCTATTTCTTACAAATTTCTGGACGTTTTTGGGGATCCGGTATCTGAACGAAGCTCAGGCGTTTCCGTGAATTTGGTTTATTTGAGCAGCCAAAAGCTTGACAAATCGTCATGATTTCGAGACCGTGTACCAAGCACGGTCGGTGGATCGAGTGTGAGCGAGACGTGGCATGCACGCAGTCAGGTAACACTATTTACCAATGGTAAGCACAGCCTATGTATGCGCCAGGTACAATACCCCGTGTTGTGTTTATCGCTATGGGTTACGTGTACAATGCGGGCTCCTGTGCTAGCGTACACATACAGCTAAAAGCACGCCGGGTTGTTGGTGCAGTCATTACGCCACAATGTCCCGGATGAATAGACATCGCGAACAAAATGGCCGCGCGTGTGACGGCAAGCGATTTTTAATAAAATCATCATTTTCTGCAATTGCAACAACCGATCATAAAAAAATAAAAAGACAGTCTCCATGAAACATCACACCCTTCACATAATTTTATTTCAAAACTGGGGTGATGTTTCCCTTTAATGGCCTTACGTTTCGAATAGGGGTGCCATGGCCGAGCGGTCTAGTGCATTGGACTTGGGTTCTGATGGCTGAGTCGCCAGAATGTGGGTTCGAATCCTCACCGTGACCATGCTGCTTGTGTCCTTGAGCAAGGCACTTTACCGTGATTGCTTCTCTTCACCCAGGAGTATAAATGGGTACCTGGCAATAGCTAGGGAAGTAACCTGCAATAGACTGGCATCCCATCCAGGGGGAATGGAAATATTCTCAGTCGTTTCATGCCAACGAAACCGGAGATAAACACCGGCCTGATGAGCCAATATGGCTCGGGACAGACTTAAATTTTTTTACGTTTGGAAACTAACCTCTAAGCTTGGGTGATAACACGATTGAATATCATGATACCTTTTTTTTTATTCGATAACGATGTTGAGAACCTTTTGAATTTATCGAGATATTGGCAAATCACAATTAAAAAAATATATCGCAATTAAAAAAAAAAAGCCATTGTGAAATTCCATGGAAACAAAATTTGGACAGTCTTTTCAGCTTTCGGAAGTGAGAAACAAAAGCAAACTACTTCAGAAGTACATACACACAATGCAACCGAATTTGTGATTTATTGTGACGCTTGTAGAAGGGTACGTACCTCGGCTGGTTATAGGCTCTAAAGCAATCATGCGTGAATGAAAAAAAAAAATCACGATACTATCGAAAATCGCAATATATGTTTGCTGATATATTGTGGATGAAAAAAATGGATATCACCCAAGATTTCTAACCTCTCAATTTTGTTTGAAACTTTGAAACTGCACTCTGCAGTTTTAGGGCCTGTGGTTATACTCGAATAGTTTATTTATATTGCATAAAGATAGGATTGGTAATTTAAAAAAATAACCAAGAGGCTAAAATGTAATGTCAAACTGACTTGGTGTAAAACTGATGATGCTATCAATCTTCCCTGGAAATGATTTTGTCTGAGCTGAGAGTTTTGAGATCATCTCTTTATTTTATTTCTATTTAACTCAGGTACCAGGAGGTTTGCCTCCATACAACCCCCTAGAGAAAGAATACACTGCACCATCGGCTGGAAAGACAAAGAAAAATCCATACTGCAAGGACACCACCATTACAACTGCGGGTATGTTTTTATTTGTAGGCCATTCTTTCTTTCAAGCTTGTCAATATGACTTTTATACAAACAAAATTTACCTTTTTGTAAAAATCATAATGTACATATATGCAAAAATGCACTATATACAGAGAACAGCATATAATCTACAACATGAACATCACCACAATTTCAATAAATCTTGGCTGAGACAGTTTGGAAAGCATGGTTACCATTATACTTTATTGTTTTGAACACTATAAATGGACAAGGAACTAAAGTGTAGGTGCCTGGCTGGCCAGGATAATTTCATAGGAACAGTGCCGTAGATAATACTTGAAGCTGAGAAACAAAAAATTATGTTGGATTCTACCTTGAACAGGTGTATCCCTGTTTAAATGAAATCTACCGAAAAATTCATCCATTAAGTATCAGCAGACTCTGAAAACCTCTGAGCATTTAATGTACTTCATCAGAGACTGATCCTTCAACTCACTGCCAATCTCCTTGAGGTCTGACCCTCTGCATCCTGCTTCATGAAGTAGAACACGGGAGGAGGATATATCATAGTGATGATATTTGCCTGTTTGGTCAAGGTTGGCATTTTCCAAAGAGTTGCATGATTCATACGAGACGGAAACCGTGACACCCTCTCGGTCTGTCAGCAGAAAGTTCTGCTAGATTTTCTTCCATGTTGTCTCCACTCTTTGTGCTTATCAGTGATGGTGCAATGCAGAGAGTTGGGAAGCATTTTATTGTCTTTGAGGAAGGTGATAAACACCAACCAAGTCTGTCCCCAGGTCCACCACCGATACAGGAAACAATGAGCTTGTCTGTCGATTTGACTTTATCTCTGATATAATCAGACAACTGTGGCAGTGAACTCTGAAACACTCTGTGTGTTATGAAGCAGTGTTGCATGGAAATGTATGGAAGTTCATATATTCAATTGTGTTTGCTTAGTCTGGCTTAGAACATCAGATGTGTATGTTTGGTCGTATGTCAAGATATTCTGTAGCGCAGAATTGAAAAGGTAAAATGCCACATTACAGTCATGAAATTGAAATAAAAAGTCCTCAAGCACTCTTTGGAACACATCTGTTGCGCTTGAGATTTCTGCTCTTGAGTGCTCGGAGGCTTCAGCCATATCTAGATTTTAGATTCACCCTTCAATTCATCCATACTAAAGAAAGCCCTGAAAGTCACAGGAAACAAAGGCCACTAACAGGTACCAAGGCCAGGGAGAACAAAATGGATAAAATAGGCCCAAAAAAGTATTGCTAATGAATTTAAAGTTCTGAAGGCCTGTGTGTATGGGTGGAACAACTGAGAGATCTCCTTACATGACTTTAGTTGGGTTTCACAGATGAGGTTTCAAACCTTTTGTTGAAACAAGACAGGTGACAACTTTGACTTTTCTAGCATACCTTGTTCCTGTATGTATTTTTTTTTTAAGTTTGAATAATAATGCAAAGTACTTTGACTTAAACAAATCCGCAGAACACTCCCAGGAGACAAGGGTTGCACTTAATATTTTGCTTCCTATCCTGCTGTGCTAATAACAAGAATTTGTACTAGCCTGCCAATTAAAGTTTTACTCATATTTTTTCAAAAAGAAATTATTAGCAAGCCAGGCTACTCAACAGGTGCTTTTTACTAGCCTGTGGTGTTGTTTCACAGGCAATTTTGCATCAGGTTTCAACCTCCTGATGTCACAGTTTAACTAATAAACTGGGCTTTTTCACATTCAGAGATGCAGAAGCCACGTCCACTGACTCTTGGTGTCCTCCCGTCACGCAGCACCAAGGAGATTGAGAATCTTCAATTCAGGATGCAAGGGAAGCCAGCCATGGCCAAACCAGACTCTGAGATCAAAGCTATTGAACAGGTAATGAGGCTATTATAGTGGCATAGTATTAGCCAACGGTTGATCTGTCACCGTTTTTGACATAATCCATGCCACTAAGACAATTTGGAAGATTTTTTTAGGTCTTAGTTTTTCGTAGTTTAATTTAAAGTGATCGGACTAGGCATTCCAAGAGATTCTGCCATGATAGGTCAATAGGTCTGGGTATCTTTTGGATGCTCTATTAACTTATCACGGTGCAGCCATCTTGTTTTTCTTCAATACAAATCTTTGAAACCAAACCGAGGCTTGAAGGCAAAATAGTCTGGTCCTTTCAATGAAGCCTTATGAAAATCAGCATGAACTCATTATTGAAGACAAGGAACCTGACAAATATGGCCACAGAGTGATAAAGGTCTATAGAACTTCCAGTCTGGTCTTTCATACACACTTAAACTGGAAGACACAGGAAGAAAAATGAATATTACAAAACCTATAACTGATAGTTTATGATAGATTCTTCAGTGGTTTTATCTTCTTTAAAAACTCTGTCTTTCCATTTAATAATTTTGTCTATCTGTGATTGCACCAGGCTAATCTAGAATCATACCGGACAGCTCCCACCTCTGCCACTGCCAGATTGGAATCATCCCCTGGCTCTGTGAGACCTAGCCAGCATGATGAACTCCTAGAGCCACCAGCTGTGCAAGAGAAACTTCCTAAACCTGCTATCATTGGCACAGCCGGGACCCTGGCACCTGTAATGTTCTCACATAGGGCTAAACCACCTCCGAGGCCGATATCCAGGGGTAGCGACAATACGTCAAGAAAGAAGATTAAAAGTAAGCGCAAATATTGAACATTTTGTCCATGTCGTTAGTTACTCATATCATTAGATATTTATTTATGATATATTACATCTTAATTATTTTTAGAGCTGCTTTTGATCATTTGACAAGTCTCCAACAAGGAATAGCATTTGCTAATAGCATACAGTTGTTCATTGAAAAATGCTTTGCTGTGACCATCATCATCATGCTTTGCTGTGACCATAAACAAAATAATAATAATAAATAAATTTTAAAAAATAAATAAATAAATAAATAAATAAAAAGAAATGAATGAATGAAATGAATAACTAGTTTCAGATTGTTTGGCAATAAACATAGTTGCAAAACTCGTATTTCTGTGCTGGTACTGGGACAATGCACTGGCAATGATAATCCAGACTGTAAAAATTTTGTTTTCAACTGCAAGACTAGAAAGTGTGTTTTAAATCTGCCCGTGGGAGACATTTTAAACACTTGATGACTTACCAGTTCTTTCCATGCTCAGAATCACATAAAGTCTCCTGTCATCAGCATCTGAAAATTTTCTCATTACTGTATTTATAAATTAAGGTTACTACGTACAGAATACCCAAGCAAGCATACAAATAGACGGTCATTTTCTTGCCTTACTTATTTCTTTATTAATTAAAATTCTGACAGAACCCGTCAAGAGCAGCAAGAAAAGCTTAAAGAAGGCTAGCTCCGGGGCAAGCTCACCTTGGGAGGATCCCGATTCGGAGGACTCTGCCAGTAACTTGAGCGACGACAGTGAAGACCTTACAAGGAGCAGGTCTAATTCTAAGACTGCCACACACAAGGTATCCAAGAAGGCAAAGTCTTCAAGGCTTGATTCGGCAGGATCCTCCAGCTCTCACAAGTCGGCAAGCGAGCTCCTAGCTGAAGCGCAAGACATTGTCGAGCCCGATAGTTTACCAGTCTACAAGTACGTAAAAATCAAAGCCAGTAGCTAGCATTGTCCGTCTAAATGACTTGGTATATGCTACCTGTGATGGATATGAATGCTTGAAATTGGGTGCCTATAATTTACTTTTATTGGCATGTGGTAGACCATCTGCCAAAAATTTATAACCAAAGGGGATTGTGTGGGGGAAGGGGAAGGATAATTTGGTACATGATAATTTATTCAAAAAGGTAATGGGAACGGAGAGGACCATATTTCAAGTCGGTTAGAATTATTATATTATAAGAGTTGTAACTCCAGTTCTTTTCAGAACTAATCACTACTCAATTGAGAATTTCACAGATTGTCACCGCAAACAGTCTTTACTTATCCTATTCGCCATGCAAAGCTACAATGACTTATTATATTATTGTTATATACATTACTTCATAGTCAACTCTACAGATTTCTTCAATCTTATGAGCTACAGGTGCTTCCGAGGAATCTTTGACTTTATTACCTGAAAGATATTTCAGGGTCATACCCAGAATTTGCAGGGAGGTCGGGGAGGAGGTGTGTCCATTTGGCCACTCTGGATCAGCCGCTGTATATAACAATAATATAATTTATTTAAATTGCTGATTGAATTTTACATTTGTTTTTTTAGGAGAAGACGGCAATCCAAGCATGATAGATCTCTTGAGAAGAAAGGTTCTAAACTGAAGATGATTGAGGTGGAGAAGGAAGAAACACCCAAGGAGAGATCAGTGGATGACATCATATCATCGCTCAAAGCTGCCAGAGAATCAGGGTCAGCTCTTCATTACTGTCTCAGGGCACTTTCTTTTAAGATCTTTGTATGTCATCTTGAAAAAGTATATATGAGTGATATTCAATAATTTAATCATTTTTACATTATAGAGGTGTCAAATCAGAAGCAGACATCAAGATTCAGCAGATCATGCAGCGTGTCCTGTCACGCACAGCAGCGGTACTGGAGACGGAGCAGGGGGTTACAGAAGGGATCGACCAAGGGGAGGGGGAGGAGGAGGGAGAGGTGATTGAAGGGGAGGCTGATGCCAATGAACAGGAAAGCAAATTAGGTGAGAATTGTCATCATCATTGACAGTTAACTTATCCATGTCTAAACTACCCAAAGTTAGATTCAAGGTTCCTGGTTAACATGCGACTATCCCCCCAACACCAATATTTATTGCAATAATCACACTCAAATTTTACATCAAATTGTCCCAGTCCATTAATGACATCTGTACCGTTCTGTTTTCAATGTAAAAAATTGATTACATTATATTCAAATGAGATTTTGAGGGGCAGTATCGTCACGATCAGTAAGGCATGGAATCGGAGTGCTAGGTTTAGATTAACTCTATTGTGACTGCCACAATATCTCACATGATAAGGTCATATTACCGTTGCTGTTGAATAAATGAGCCAGTAGATTTCAGTCACTGTATTCATCTTAAACTAGCACATTAACCGATTCCATGCCCTGTTGAAAGTCTGCCCTGATCGTGACGATACTGTCCCTTTAAGCTTTGTTAAACCTCCTTCACTTATAAAAGTCATAGACAAATTAGGGTTTACGCAGAATATCTTTAAATAAAACACTTAATCACTGGAGTTTAATCCCTATGGTCATGTCTACCCCCCGACCCAACCTCACTATCTAATACTACCATTGGTATGCATCATTGGTAAAAAGTAACTATGCAATCATTATATCAGTAGACGTAACCTTACAGTTTGTGGTATTTTGTATTGTTTTAGATGTTAAAGACAGCATGCCAGTTATCACAGTATTTGAAAGTAGCAGCCAACTGTCCCTCAGGTTGTCAGATCATGATACCCCCTCCATTAAAGTGGAAGATGCCACCAAACTTAATCAGGTATGCATTTGAAAAGAAATAATAAGAAAAACTTTTTTTATCCTAGAATTATAAATAGTTGGGTTAACAGTTTGATAACAAGAGTTAAAATTACAAAATATACAAATATACAAAATGCACATTAGATTAAGAAGAAAGATTGATTTATACACTTAAGAAGCTGCTTCTTAAAGGGGCAGTATCGTCACGATCAGAGCAGACTTTCAACAGGGCATGGAATTGGTGTCATAGTTTAAGATGAACACAGTGACTGAAAATTACTGGCTCATTTATGCAGCAGCAACGGTAATATGATCTTATCATGTGGGGTATTATAGCAGTCACTCATTTAATCCAAAAATAGCACTCCGATTCCATGCCCTATTGATCATGACGATACTGCCCCTTTAATGTGTTGGTCTTCATCAAACTGCAGCCATTTTTGTCAGATTCCCTGACTGCAAGTAAATGATCATAGCACTGATACTCCATACATAAAAAGGGGCCAGCCTATTTTCCTGCAAGCCACAATTGAGTCTTGTGAAGCAGATGAAGATCTAAAATATCATCTAGTTGGTCATCACCATTTCCTTCCCTTTATATATAGGCCAGCACAGAGTCCCTCCCCAAAGTTGACTCAGACGGGCCTGCAATGGCCGACACAGAGGAAGAGCAGACCACATCAGAGAGTAAGCAGGCGAGCACAAGTGTCAAACCATCGGTGGAGTTTCAAGAGGAACCTAGTGATATCCAGTGGGAGGAAGAGATGGATCTCCAACAGGCATGGATGGTAGGATGACTCTCTTTCATCTGCATTGTTCAGTCATGATCCGGTATCTCTTGGGGAAAGTGTTGAAGGAATTAGACCTTATGCAATGACACGACCTCGTTCACCCACTCAAAGGCACAGCACACATACGCGCAGCGCGCATGCATGAATGAATGACTTTCTTTTGCCTCTGAATGAGGGCGCCCTTAAATTTGTGACATTATATTGCTTTTGTTTTTGTTTTGTTCTCTGTACAGATGGTTTTGTTGTCTGTGGTCTGTTCTTTGCTTGTTTGTTTGTCTCCTTGTTTATTTGTTTGGCTGTTTGACTTTGTGTATGTTGTCTGTTCGTGTATGTTGTCTGTTCGTGTATGTTGTCTGTTCGTGTATGTTGTCTGTTCGTGTATGTTGTCTGTTCGTGTATGTTGTCTGTTCGTGTATGTTTTCTGTTCGTGTATGTTTTCTGTTCGTGTATGTTGTCTGTTCGTGTATGTTTTCTGTTCGTGTATGTTTTCTGTTCGTGTATGTTTTCTGTTCGTGTATGTTTTCTGTTCGTGTATGTTGTCTGTTCGTGTATGTTGTCTGTTCGTGTATGTTGTCTGTTCGTGTATGTTTTCTGTTCGTGTATGTTTTCTGTTCGTGTATGTTGTCTGTTCGTGTATGTTGTCTGTTCGTGTATGTTGTCTGTTCGTGTATGTTGTCTGTTCGTGTATGTTGTCTGTTCGTGTATGTTGTCTGTTCGTGTATGTTGTCTCTTCGTGTATGTTGTCTCTTCGTGTATGTTGTCTCTTCGTGTATGTTGTCTCTTCGTGTATGTTGTCTCTTCGTGTATGTTGTCTCTTCGTGTATGTTGTCTCTTCGTGTATGTTGTCTCTTCGTGTATGTTGTCTCTTCGTGTATGTTGTCTCTTCTTGTATGTTGTCTCTTCTTGTATGTTGTTTACCTGTTTGTTTGTTTATGCTTGTTTTTCAGTCCGTTTTTGTTATTCTTTATTTATTGCACGTTCAATAAACGCTAAGGTGTGCGCGAGATGCAGTTTTCTCACATGCTGAGTAAGTCTCTCAGACCGCACTTTTTCTTTTTGACACTTTGCACGTCAGTTTGTGGAACAAAATGTCACAAATGGGCCAAATTCATTGTTCTTGGAGTTCTATGGCGTGGACTAGGTTATGTACACAAGTGGCACACTTCATGTAGGTAATAGACTTCTGCAGTAATCGATTGGCCAATTACAAAATGTACCATCTGCATTACAGTCTTAACTGTTGGATAAGGGGAAACTGCATAATATCAGGCTTGTTGTGCCATGATCACAGGGTGATCTATATACTTGCTATATACCGTAATTTCCTGCGTATAAGACGCTCGGTGTATAAGGCGCATTACCCCAGAATCGGGGGAATGTGATTAAAGTGTCAACGTACAAGGCGCACCGCCGTATAAGGCGCACCATGACCGCTCAGTAGTGCAGTGCATGCCAGAAGCGCTATAGCACGACCGACCATGCCGCCGCCGCCACCACCACGCGCGCGTCGTACTAGGAAAGTAGTCTGGTTGCGGCCCAAGTGATCCCGCGGTGTTGTGCGTAATACACTGATTAATAATCGAGGTGAAAAACAGACACGGCAAAAGTTGACAACCTTGCACACATCGCATAGAGACTTAGTCATTAGAAAGCGTTGTAGATAAAAATGCGCGATCGTGTACGATGTTGGGCATGCTATTTTTAGAAACAGGGGAATTCTGCTTTTGGTACATCACACACTAGTGAGGTCTTTCGTGAGTATTATTTACGGTGAATGAATGCATGAAAATCTTGCGCTAACGACCTTCATTGGAAAACACGGCCGCTTTGTTAGGTTGAGGTCCACCAAAAGTTACACAAGCGGTAATCATCACTTTGATCTCAAGCGACACCAGATAAGGCGCACCGTTAGATAAGACGCAGTGACGTTTTCGTACCTTTGAAAGTCAGATAAGCCGCGTCTTATACGCAGGAAATTACGGTACTCTGTTAATGAACCTCTTGACAATTCTTCCAATTTATCAAAAAAATATGCATGCCAGCTATTTAGCCAGGCAGCTCCAGTGGAAATGCAAAAATACCCCTTTGAGTTTAATCCTCTGTTCATCCTAGATTAAGCAATCAGCATGATATTCTCACCCAATGGCTATCATTTGTTGGACATGACACCAATTTGGATCTTAATCTCATCCAAAAAATGAAAGACCCTTTAGGCCAAAAAAAAAAGTCTCCGGTTTCTGGTATCCGCGCGTCTTTTTATTTTTATTTGCTATGAAACGATGTCCAATTGCAGCCAAAATTGCTGAATCCATTGGAATTCTGCCGTGCTGTGTTTTAAACAACTTTTTCACATAGAGGTATGAACGTTTGCCCGATTTGTGAGGCCTCTCGTAGCCACCATACTTTCTATATGGGAAATTTGGTCCCCTGTTGGCAAAAAAAAAGATGGCCGAAAAAAAAGGCACATCACCGCACCGATTTTGAAGCTGACCGATGACCAGAAACCGGAGACTTTTTTTTGTGGCCTTAATGAGGTTTGACCTATTGAACAAGGCATTATTTTAAGACAAGCACCACTGTCTTGCCTCCTCCTAGGACCTCCAAGTACCTCTTGATGTCACCTATGAGGAGGTCATGAATGTAGAGGGAGAACAGCAGCCCATAATACCAAGGACAGATGCTAGAACAACCACCAGAGACCTGATGGCTAAGCCTACCGTCCACAGCTCTTCTGTGTCTTTCGTGTCTAGTTGGGCCCCTCAAGAGAAAATCTCAAGAGAAGAGGTAAGGACAAAGCTTATTAACTTTGAAGAATCTTTAAAAATATATCACCCATGTTTGTCTCAAGAGACCCAAAAAACAGAATTTAAAAAGTGAACGAATTTTGAAAGATAATATCATTTTTAAACAAACAAAAATATGAAATTCGGATGTCGGAAACTGTAAATAAAAGTGATATTTCAAACAAAAATATGAAATTCGGATGTCGGAAACTGTAAATAAAAGTAATATTTCAAACACATTTGATTCTGGTTGACAGCCACACTGACCAATTGGAAGACTGCCCATGCCATCAGCCGTTATGTTCAATCAATTGTGTGGTTACATGCAAGCTGAGGATTCAAACAGTGGGCCAACATTTTATTAATTTGAGTTTTTATTTTACTGGTACTATTTGACGGATTTTTCATTCAATGTCTCAAATGAAAGCTTATTATAACTTTCTTAACCCCAGAAAAACAGCAATGCAACCTTTAAAATCTATTTTTTACCATCAAATCGGCACAAAAACGGGCAATATATCTTTAAATGTTAATAAAATGGGTTTTTGTTTTAGATAACTAATAGTGTATTGTTACTTTCAATGAAACAAGTGTACACAAAATGAAGTGTGTTTTTATGGTGCTCCTAAGTTATGCCTGCATCCAGTGTGTTGTGTTGATATTTTCTTGAGAACCATTGCATCTTAACCAGTTCGCGTCGGGAATAAAAAAGTTTTTCTGGGCCCCTGTGCGGGTTTCTTTTTCCCACACAAACACGTTAATGGAAGCTTCCACAGTGCGTGGCCATGTCTACCGAGCATGTCACTGTACACTCGGCTTGTTGCCACGTCAACCGAGCATGCATACAAATATTCCTGAGTTTTCTATGGCGTGTTTAGACGCTCTCTGATCCGCGGTGCAAAAAAAAATTGCGTGTATACACGGCCTCCGACGCGAACTGGTTAACTGATTTTTTTACAGAAGCTTGAGTAATAATCAATGAACAATTTTGCCTACATTGTATTGCAAAATGCTTTAAAATGTATCCAAATCTTTGCTTATCCAAATTAACTATTACATACACACACAGGTCTTTGTGCCTAAACGTTTTGCATTACATAACTTTTGAACAAAATTATTCCCTGGTAAAGTCAGACTGTTTGCCTATATTTTGGGCACTTTGTATCCTCGACAGAGAGCACCAGAAGTGCAACCAGATGGCTACCGTACCAGTATCCATCACTTCTGTACCATCCCAGCCCAACTACCCATCCCTGGTAGCCTGCAGCTTACTACGCGGATGTATCATACACCAAGCAAGTATTCCGGTATGATGTCGTTCCCTCCGACCCCAGAAAAGGTTAGTTATAAAATCCAATCCTGTAGATGGAGTGCCATGGTCGAGCGGTTTAGCGCATCGGATTTGTGTTCTGATGGCTGACTCGTCAGAATGTGGGTTCGAATCCCAGCCGCGACCATGGTGCTTGTGTCCTTGAGTAAGACACTTTACCATAATTGCTTCTCTCCACCCAGGGGTAAATGGGTACCTGTGAGAGCAGAGTTGGTTATTGTGTTTGATTAGCCTTATATGCGCCGAAATGGCAGTAATTGAGCTGTATACTCCCCAGGGAGCTGAGATGGTTTCAGGAATGATTTATGCGCCTGATGAGCAGGGGTAATAATGTAATGCACCTTGAGCACCAGTTTGGTGGATACGTGTGCCATGTAAGTCCACATTATTATTATTATTATTAATATTTAATACGAAAGCCTAGTTAATAGTGAACATACACCAGTTATATCACAATTAGTTGTTTCAAAAGTCTATTATCTACATGAAGTGTGCCAGTCGTGTACTAACCTAGTCCACAAAGTAGTATTCCAAGAACAATGAATTTGGCCAATTTGTGACGTATTGTTCCACAAGGACTCAAAAAGAAACAGTGCAGTCTGGCTTCTGGTTGGATTGAGGAAGATTTTTAGTGATTGCCTTTTTTTTTGGATAGTTGTAAAACAATCTTATATCTTGTAGCCATGTTTAAATTTATGGGAGAATTGGCCTTGTCGAACATTGTCTCATGTCACTGTCACAGAATATTCTGCTTTTATGTTTCTTCATTCTCTGTAGCATTTTGCAGTTAATAGTGTCCCATAGAAATACTTCATTTTCCATTAGAAAAAAATGTACTAACAAAAATATCAAGAAAGTATTACATGAAACTAAACATGATAAGATACTAACATAAAAAGTTTGTATGATGAGCTTTCACACTAGAATACTCTTTATACTACATATACCTCTGTAGTCTATACTATATTTCTATATATATCATCTGTCTAATAAATTATACTTTTTGTACAGTCTTCAATAAAACTCCCACAAATATAATCTCCACTTATAATTTTTGTTAACCCTCCTGCTACTACAAGGGTCACAATCAAGTCAAAATGTTGATATACTTCCCAAGGTATATCGAGTGCACTTAAAAGTAAGTACATTTGTAGGTCAAAATGAGTCAACCATTTTTGACTGGTAAAAGCATTGTCTGGTATTGTTCAAGGTGGTCAAAATGATAGTAAAAACCAGTCAAAATGTCCCTGTGTGCACATTTGGGTCAACAGTCAAAACAGGCAGTTGACTGGTTTTGACCTCTACAGCAACTTCCCACTAAAGTGCAGCTATAATAGGAGGGTTAATATCATTAAATTATCTTTAACAGGAGCAAAGTCTTTCTGAAAACTCCTACACGAAGACCCTCAGGTCTACCGCCTCTCATAGCAAATCTGTGTCCTCGGAGAGGACGGCACAGTATGCCATCGAACAACAGCAGCGATTGATGTCAGCCGCTGCTCAGCGTATCCTCAGGGAGGCAGAGGAGACGGCTGGATCGGAGACTCAGAGTCTTGAGGCATGGGAGAGGAGAGCTCAGCAAGTGGTGAGTTGACTGAACAACACTGTTTCTTTATAAATTGATGGTTTCTGGCTAGCACCACAGTACAAAGATATTGACCATTGGAAGACCTTTTACTATAGGGCTGACAGCTCAGTTGGTAGAGTGGCTGGTACAGTAATTATTATTATTACTATACATTTCTGGTAATGAAACCAAGACTCCCTAAAAAGCGCACATAAGTACTGTAGCTCAGAAGCCTGAGGAAACCTGTAAACAAGGGTGCTTGCTATGCGAACCAGAACCTTTTCTTCCATGGTAAGTGTTCTGGGTTCTTTTACGTGCATTACTTTAATAATCTAGTACATGGGGCCTACGGCTTAACGTCCCATCCGAAGGACGAAGCAAACCACATTCGGGATTCGAACCCACATTCTGACATTACCAGAACTTCAGTCCGATGCACGAGATCACTCGGCAGCGACACTCCACAATCAGGAGGGCACTGGTTTGAGTCACGCTTCAGTCAGTTTTCTTTGTTTAAGAACAATTTCCACTTTCTTTTAGAGCGGCAACATTGTTTGACTCACATAGCTTCAACGAAAACTTTAAAATCAAACCCTTATTTCATGGTTCCATCACCTGCACAGTCATCTACATTATTATAAGACTAGTTCATAACACAAGATTCATCTTTACCCTGACTAGTTTGATGATGAGGAGTTGGAGGTTGCCGGCCAGCGGATGCCCATCAAGCAGGACCAGTCTCGCCTCTACTGGACTCCGGCCCCGCCCAAGATGGACCTGCCCTCCGCCTACATCCGCAGCACCCTTTACCCAGAATTCCGCGGGGCGGTGATGGATAAAGAGAGCGAGCAACTGATCTCAGTGGGAGAGGACGAGGAGGAAGAGGGAGACAGCGATGTTGGAGTCACAATTTATGAAGGAGATGAAGGGGATAAAAGCATCACTAAGAGGTTTGTAGGACTTCTGTCTTCAAAGTTCTATCTTGTACCAATAAGAAAACCCCCTGGCCGTTTGAATCTGCCTCATTAACATGTTTTAACTTTCTTCTCAGAAATATGTGCATGCATTATTGACAAAACTTACTCCAGATTGTTTTGCATGTGACATTTACCAAAAGTGTACTTCACCTTTAGAAGAAGAGCAAACTATGGTAAAATCGTCTTGATAGTGTACCCTCCTGTCAAGTAATGCCAGCGATATGCACTGGATACACTGTTCCTAGCTAGGATTGTTTTACAAGTAGTAATTGAATTGCAGTCCTTAAGACCCTGGCTTCCAACCCTTGTCAGATACAATAACAAGGGGAATATTGATCCCCAAGTAACTTAGCACATAGGATTTCATTTGTCATTTGAACACTGGATATTGTTGTATATGATTGTGCTTTCAGGCCCACCGAGCATCACCACAGGTCTTGTGAAGACCTGACTCAACTCGGCCGGATGAAGAGAGAGGCGGCGACCAAGGCCAAGACAGTGACCCCACAGCCCAGCTCCGCTGTGTCTGGAAAGAGCGACAGAGTGATGTCATCGGGAGAAGGGGAACCAACTCCGACAGTAGTGTCATTGACCCCTGCAAGGTCAAGCTCAGGTATTGGATTACTGCCTTGTAATCATTTTGTTAAAAATAATTGCATGCTTGGTCTTTTCAGCAGGATAAAGACATCTGGGTCATGGCCACGACCCTCGGTCTTTATCCTGAGGTAAAGACTGCACGACAAACTTTTATTCCCTTAATTGCATCCGGATAATCAGTCAGCTCATTTAGTTTATATATCGCACAATTCATCTGTGTTTTTTTAGTACCTGCATGAAATCACGTAGTGAATTTGTATTAACGGTTCGATTTTAACTATCATAACATTTACTTATTTATAATCCAGTATTCATTTGATGTGTGTAATATATGCATGAAATTGCATTCACAAACTGAGTGATTTCCTGTGTCTCAATATGCGTTGACAAAACATAACATATCGTTCTTATTAATATTCGTATGTCTTCAAAATACAAACGCGTATTGAAAGTATTGTCTTATATACAAGATGCCAGTCATTTTGTTATCCACGGTCATTTGTGTTGATTGAAGTTTGTTCCTGATGACACCATGTGCAGGTTTTTGTAGGGAGAAAAAACTAGTAATTTACCTTTCAACCACAGAGAACAATAGCCAGAATTTTACTTTAAAACATTGGTTATTTACAGTCCTGAAAAAATACTGTACTTGGAAGGCATTTATTATTTTTTTTTTTAAGAGGCAAGACATATTTACTTTGGTAAAGATAGCCCCCCCATTTGAAAAGCATCACAAACTCAATGTTAACATTTCAAAGGATATCTAGGCAATAGATTGGCCACCCGACTCGTCTACCAGTCATCAGTAACAGGTGAGGAAGGTCATACGTTTTGGTCACAGTGCACTGGTGATACATCACCATCGCTTAATAGTGCGCGCACGGGGGCAGCCATGTTGTAAAGCGCCACCAGCTGGTCATGTCGTCCAGGTCATCATCGCTATTATAGCGGTCTAGCTTACCGGATTCAAGTTCTGGTGTTAGCAACAGAATGTGGGTTCGAATCACGGCCGTGACACTTGTGTCCTTGAGCAAGACACTTAATCATAATTGCTTCTCTCCACCCAGGGGTTAAATGGGTACCTGTGAAGGCAGAGTTGGTTTGCTCTATATGCGCTAGAAATGGCAGCAATTGAGCTGTATACTCCCCAGGGAGCTGAGATGGTTTCAGGAATGATTTATGAGCCTTATGAGCCTTATGAGCAGGGATAATAATATAATGCGCCTTGAGCACTACTTAGTTGGTGGATACGTGCGCTATATAAATCCACACATCATCACCATCACCATCACCATCACCACCACCACCACCATCATCATCACCACCACCATCACCACCATCACCACCATCACCACCATCACCACCATCACCATCATCATCACCACCATCACCACCACCACCCCACTTACTGTAACTAAAACATGTCACCATCCTCACTTGTTACTGGTGACTGGTAGGTGATTCGGGTTGATTAAAAATTATCCAAAGTAAACTGCTTTGTTGAAAAAACAAAGGTAAAAAACAACACACTTAATCACTGAATAGTCTACAACCACAAATTTACATTGAAGCATTATGTAATCTATCATCCTCACCATTTCAATCCTCCTTGATCCCTGTCATATCACCTCCAGCACATGTGCACTATTGTTTCCTCTCTTTGTGTTTCTCACCATTAACATTAAAGGTGTCGCCAGCCAGGCATCTGACGATACTATCACCAATACACTGATGCACGGTGAGTAACAACAAAAAAGGTTTCTCGCTCCGTCTGTGCAATTTTAAACTCTAAGAAAGACTAATTGCGGTGACACCATGTGGAATCTCAATTGAGTAGTAATTAGTTCTGAAAAGAACTGGTGGTACAACTCGACGTTTCGATCAGTATGCTCTGAGGACGATCAGAGCATACTGATCGAAACGTCGAGTTGTACCACCAGTTCTTTTCAGAACTAATTACTACTCAATTGAGATTCCACATGGTGTCACCGCAATTAGTCTTACTTATCATCCTCACCATGCAAAGCTACAAGTTTTACCTAATTTTAAACTCTGTTAGGCTTGAAAGTTACTGCATAGAATACAAACTGTCCACATTGATGACCTCTCTGGTGTTAAAATACGAATAAAGAGATTATTAAGGGAATGGGGTGTGGCCATTGTATGAATTATCAGCTGCAACATTTATGAACACTCGTAGATGAAAACAAGATGGGAGCTACTATCTATGGTGAAAATAACAGCAGGTTTTGATAGCAGCACAGTGGGTTGTGTTTTGAAATATGAGGATTAAGACTGAAAATAGCCAACTTTAAAATGGGCCATAATCCTGAGTATTCAGGGGCCCAATTGTCAAGGTGCTGCTTGATGGTAAGCTAGAAAATATCGATTAGACATAAGTGTGTTTCACCAATAGACAACATATCTTTGCATGGGGCATGATGCATGAGCGTCACCATGGATTTGCACTGTTTTTTCATTAATTTTGTAGCAAAAGCCTTTTGAAATGAAACAAATGTCAAGTAAGCAAAGATTTGGCTGCTCTATGAAATTGTCCAATGGTAACATTCATTAACACAATTCATTCCTTGCATGAAGAACACCCTTTAGTTTGAAGTGTGAGTACTAAATGTTTGTCCATTGTCTTCCCATGAAATCAAAGTACTCTGTGTGTGTTATTTTCAAGTTGATGACATTGTATTAACATACTACTCATGCATAAAGTTTCACATTTCATGCATTTTAGGAAAACAAGTCTCTGGCTTCTGGTCTGCACGTGTGTTGCCTCAGACCCATGCATCGGCATTTTTAATTTTCTTATTTATTTTGGCTATGAAACGATGTCCAATTGCAGCCAAAATTGCCGGATCGTTTGGAATTCTGTCATGCTGTGCTTTAAACGACTTTTTCCACATAGGGGTATGAACGTTTGCCTGATTTGTGAGGCCTCTCTTAGCCACCATACTTTGTATATGGGAAATTTGGTCCCCGCGTATACATGTATTGCGTATTTCCCTCTTGGCAAAAAAAAAAGATGGCCGAACAAAAAGTGCATCACCGCACTGATTTTGAAGCCGACCGATTACCAGAAACCGGAGACTTTTTGGCCTTACAAATAAAAGTTTCTTCTGCATTAAGTGCATCTTCATGTAAGACTTAATAACGGTAAAATAATATTTCTGGAAGATAAAGGTAAAAAAAAGAAAATCAGTAATTGGTCGGGAGTCAGTTTCCTCTTAGTGATTTAGTTTTTCCTTGGTACAATTTCAGAGAAAAGCAGTAGCTGTCAACCAAAGATGTTGTTCAATATAAATTCCATTGCATTTTCCCCATTTTGTACTGCATATCTGTGTTTATTTTATCAACAAAATGAAAATATATGTCAAGCAAGCACCACAAGAAATCTAAGCTCTTTAAGCTATAGGAGAAATATAACATTGGAGGAGTACACATGACAATATTAACCCTAACCCTAACCCTAACCCTCTAGGTATTCTGGCTAGGAACCTTCCTGAACCCTAACCCTGTAGGTATTCTGGCTAGGAACCTTCCTGAATCCTCCAAAATCCATCACTGCACTTTTGGAAACATGCCCTTATCTTCAAAAGGCACCATGCATTTTCATTGATCTTTCATATTCAGCACTTATGGCCTGTACTTCTTGCCAGGTAGTAATTTTGCCCCATTTGAAGAGGTGAACATACCAGTTTCCAACAGTGCTGAATTTTCCCCAAAAAGTGCCCCTTGGAGGATTTTGCAGGATTTGGGGTGCTTAGGGTTAATATAAGGCTTGATGAAATGAAGAATAATTTATCCCATGATTTTACAGTGAAATCATACACCAGTGTGAGTGAAATGAGGCGCAAGTTCTCCCAAGTAACAATTTCAACGAAGGAAGACCAAGAGTCGGAAGAGCAGACGAAGGTAGACCTGCTTGATGATGTGCTTGACTTGATCCAACCGATCAGGTATCTTTACAATAAAATCATTCTTTTCTCTTCATAGCCCTCTAGTGAAGGATTCAGGTTATGTGTAAGCAAGTGGGCCTAGGGAGTTAGGATTAATGAATAAATCGCTAAGCAAATGACAATTAAACAATATAAAATATTTGTTGTGTTCACTTGCAGACGTACTCATTCAGCACCGAAGTTAACAGAGGAGTACAACACACTGGTACTGGATGATGACTTCAATGCATGCATGGACGAGGTGATGAAACAACAACAGCGGATTATAGATGCTAAGGCGGCAATGCTGCGAGGATCAGACGAAGAAGAGAGTGAAGACATCCTTGGTGACATGGTGAGTTGGTTTAGTTCGGATACTCGGGGTGCAGGGGTTAATCGAGTGGTGAGTTGGTAGTTCAGACACTTGGGGTGCAGGGGTTAATCGAGTGGTGAGTTGGTAGTTCAGACACTTGGGGTGCAGGCGTTAATCGAGTGGTGAGTTGGTAGTTCAGACACTTGGGGTGCAGGGGTTAATTGAGTGGTGAGTTGGTAGTTCAGACACTTGGGGTGCAGGGGTTTATCGAGTGGTGAGTTGGTAGTTCAGACACTTGGGGTGCAGGGGTTAATCGAGTGGTGAGTTGGTAGTTCAGACAGGTGGGGTGCAGGGGTTAATTGAGTGGTGAGTTGGTAGTTCAGACACTTGGGGTGCAGGGGTTAATGGAGTGGTGAGTTGGTAGTTCAGACACTTGGGGTGCAGGGGTTAATCGGGTGGTGAGTTGGTAGTTCAGACACTTGGGGTGCAGGGGTTTATCGAGTGGTGAGTTGGTAGTTCAGACACTTGGGGTGCAGGGGTTTATCGAGTGGTGAGTTGGTAGTTCAGACACTTGGGGTGCAGGGGTTTATCGAGTGGTGAGTTGGTAGTTCAGACACTTGGGGTGCAGGGGTTAATCGAGTGGTGAGTTGGTAGTTCAGACACTTGGGGTGCAGGGGTTTATCGAGTGGTGAGTTGGTAGTTCAGACACTTGGGGTGCAGGGGTTTATCGAGTGGTGAGTTGGTATTTCAGCCACACTTTGATCTTCTCGTACTATGGAAGCTTTGGAAAGTTTTTGAATTGAATTTAATCCAATTTCCTATATTTTAGCTAGTAACCATGGCAAGGATGACACCGCAATCTTCCTCTCCCAATGCCACTGTCCAGAAACGTGAGTATCCATTGCCTTTTTATAGTAACTATGAGACAGTATTGTAAATATCCTATTATTTCCTCATCAAACTATGTGATGAAAATCCAACTTTGCTCATTGATATGTGAAAGGTCCTTGGTGATGCGCTGATGGTTTTATTTTGTTGGACACTGTGTATTCACAAGGAATTATTTTCTTTCATCACCACCAGCATGTCACCATTAAGATCTGAATAAACTTGAATACAATTGTACAATGGCTTTGTTGTGAGCCAATACGTTTAAACAGATGTGTTCAAATACCCCTTTACACCGGGCACTGTGTAGTGTGCACAGATTTCTTACAGACTTCTTGATGCAAGACTAAGCAATTTGCACAGGGACGATGTGTAAATCCTAAAGTGGTGAAATGCAGACCATTACCTGTTCACCGTGATGGATCATACGATAAACAATTGTAGGTTTATCTTATGGTAACCGCAGACGAAAAATGTAACAGTTTCATTGACTGGTTTTGTTTTTGATAGCATCTTCACCAACACTAGCAGAGAAAGCAAGAGCAGCTGGTTTGAAATATGTTCTGTATCCTAAACAAAGAGGGTAAGAGAATGTCACTGTTATATGTGTAGCTATAGACTGATCCAGTCTGTCAATCAAATGGCATGGATGGACCAATAGGGTTTATATGCCTCTCCATGTGGTCTGTTGCTATGCCGGTCAAGCTCTTTGCTTCAAATATTCATGGTGGTGTCCCTGACTGTTCTCGGCACTGTTAAGGATAGGTAGGACCAAAGCTTGATCCCTACTACATGTAGAGGGATTAACGTTTTGTTTGATGAATGAAAATCACTTAATCCGTACATGTGCATCATGTTTTTTAGTTTAAAAAAATTTGAGATTTGAAGAAAACAGATCACCATTATTAATATATTTTGCTCATTTTAATTGTACCAATTTAAACGTTTTTATAATTTGTTTACATTTTGTAGGAAAAAGAAGAGGAAACCTCTAGATCCGGTGAGTAATGTTTATTTGTTCACCTGAAGGAATTACTTATTTTGATCGTGATAAAAAAAAAAAACGTGATGGAGTTTGCCCTATATACAAAACCATTATTATTAGTATTATTATTTTTCCTCTTTGATTTTCTTGCATCTAGCGCCGTCTGAATGCAATTGAAGACTTCCTTAATCAACAGCCAAGGAAAATATCAAGGTATGGGACTCTTTGTAATCTAAATAAATAAACTTTGAAATGTCAGAAATGGTGTCTCTGGCTATGGTTGAAGTTATTCACTGCATCTGGGTTAACAATCGCCATTGCGTTCAATATAGCCACAGACCTCACCTCACTTAATGTTGATTATGTTGAATGCCAATTTAAATTTGTTAGGGGTTTGTTCTCTTGTCGTTCAGGTCCGAGAGTCTACCAAAAGTCAAGATGCCTGTTCCGTTGCCATTGAGAGTACCTCCGTAAGTATCTTGAGATTTATTCCATTCATTTCATGATCAGAAAATTAACTTGGGTCCTATATACATTGTAACTGGATTTGGTGAGAAAAATGAGTCCGATTTGAAATAATTTGCCTTCATTGCTGCAATCTGAGCTGATTGGTGTTTTTTTTGTGGGTTGTTTTTATGATCTGCAGAAAGCAGCCAATGATTCAGACCTGTAGTCCAATACTTTTTCATCAGTATCAGTACAAGTACAAAAAATGTGCTTGATGGGGTGCAATGGATTGAAAATGATTTGAAGTTTACATTTTTTTTTTTTTTATTCATTTTTGTTATTGTCAGTCACCCTAAACAAGGCCAATAGCCACTAGAGTGTAAGGGGTTACATATGCGATATGTCATATGGCTACTCAACAAGACATACTTGTCTATCCCTAAAGGTATTTTTATCGTGACACCATCACTAGATAGGCCACCTCTTATGACAGGTTCAAGAGCCCTTTCTACCCTGACTATGTAAGGCACGGTCGTCAGTCCATGAGGTATCATTTATTGATAAGATCAAATATGTAAAACTTGTAGCTTTGCATGGTGAGGAGGATAAGTAAGATTAATTGCGGTGACACCATGTGAAATGCTCAATTGAGTAGTAATTAGTTCTGAAAAGAACGAGGTATAACTCAACGTTTCGATCAGTATGCTCTGATCGTCCTCGGAGATCAAATATCAAATACCGTAAATATCGTAAATTTGATTTATTCCCTTCCTTTACACAGGAGAGTCCGGTCACATAGAAGAGGTAGTCTGCCTGAGTTGCTAGACTTTGAAGAGTATATCCAAGAGAAGATGCACAAGTAAGCCAAGTTACTTATCAATCAACTATTGTATTTGTTTGAAATGATCCTCCCATGGTATGGAAACTTCCGTTTTTTTTCTTAAGGAAAAATTGATTGGTACAAATGTAGCTAGCAGAATCATGAGAGAGTCCCCAACACAGTTTGTTTAATTAGGATGATCCATTTTAGAGTGAGCAAATCTCGTATGTGTTCATTGGCCTGTCTAGAGGCTAGCTTGGAAGAGCAAATTCCCCTATGGGAGGTAAAGTCCTAAGCAATTTGTTAATTTGAGGAATTAATATATTTTGAACCCTCCTCCCTTTTTTTATTTAAATAGCCATTCCTAAGTTTTGAAGACAATAAAATGACCCTTTCTTCAATCACCTTTCAGGGATGAGAATAACAGTATTCGTGAATGGGTTCGTGGTATCTGGGATGGATGGTTTGATGAGGTCTTCCCTTCCTCAGAGGTTGATAGCGAATCTGATTTTGAAGAGGAATTATCACCCGTGGTCTCCCCGACAAAGAGGTAAACACAAATTATTAAATGCCACAATGAATCTGCAAGAGGAGTGTAAGCATGGTGTCCTCCAAAGCCGATAATGTCCTCTTGGCTGATAGTTCTGGGACCACTGGGACTCATTCTCTGTGCTTGCTGGCATAACCAGTGGTTTCAAATTGTGTGTTGGCTTTGTAATGATAATTCATCTTATTCATGAGATCTTATGTCTTATTACCTGAATACAAGAGGTTGTGGACCTGTACATGCTCATTATAGTAAACCTGCCTTATTTTGTCTGTCTGCAGGGGCAACCTCGCTTTCAAATGTCATTGAACTTGAAGTAAATTATTGGCAATAGCTACATCCATTTATTTATTCCTTATATCAGGAATGAACGTTTTTTGGAACTATCGGATTATTGGGCCTTCTCGCTGGTGCATGCAGCATGTAAGCTACAGAGTGTGGTTGTGAGAATTACAGCCTCACTTTCATATTTTATCGTGAATAAGGCAAATATTACATATATAGTGCTTTTTTCCAAAAGGTTAAAAAAGCACATTTGGCTGATATTTTAGAGACACTGGGACAAACCCCTTATCATTCATAGTAAGTGTTCTGGGTTCTTTTCACATGCATTACACGATACACAGGACATCCAGATTAATATCCCATCCAAAGGTCCCAGATCCTGAATATGTGAAAGGGCCTACCATTCCCTAGACTAGCCATGCAACAGAGAGCAATTCATTAAATGGTTGCTTAATAACAATCAGTAGTGTAGTCAACTGACTCTCATAGAGCTAATTGGTACTAGTCGCACCATGCATGGGCCGTTGAGGGCACATGTTAGACCACTGTGGGCGAAAGGGCAGCGATAGTGCGTCGCGTATTTTGCAGTTGATGTGAGTCTGCGCGGAATATCTCCAGTGATCATTGGTTGGCAGAAGTACACGCCTGTGTAGTACCATAATATACGCGCATAAAGTGTACGCACAACGCACACACGGCACAAAAGTGGCTATCATCAAGACACTGGGTGCAAATTCACCGCTAGAGGGCTACGATGTGCACTGAGCAGATAACAGCATCACACCAGACTTGAATGTACTCAATTTAATGATTATGTTTATTGCTTAAGGAAAGCCTCAGTGGCCAGCAGTACAGCATCCGTGGAGATAGACAGCATCCAACCAATCATGGAAACAGAAGATGACAGGGACATAGTGGAGGTAGGAACTCATAAAGATGTGATTGATTTGTAATCATTCAATTTCAATCTAATGTTACATTTATATCCATACAAACATAGCCAAAACAATACAAAATGCTTTAAAACCATGCACAGTCGTAATAATCCAAGGTTTGTATTAGAGAACCTTTTAAGGGGACAATATCGTCACGATCAACAGGACATCAGAGTGCTAGTTTTAGATTAATAAGGTAAGGTGAAAAGGTCATGGGTTGGGAAGGGACAATGAGTGAGCATTTGAAATGCATATGTTATGTTTGGTTTTTGTCATGTTCTCAAATTATGACATCTACTTGCTAATCAGTGTATATTTTTTTGTTTAAAGGGACAATATCGTCGCGATCAACAGGGCATGGAATCTGGAGTGCTAGTTTTAGATTAACCCAGTAACTGAAAATAATCCCCACATGATAAGGTCATTACCGTTACTGCTGCATACTAAATGAGCCAGCAATTTCCAGTCACTGTGTACATCGTAAACTAGAACACCGATTCCATGCCCTGTTGAAAGTCTTCTCTGATCGTGATGATATTGTCTTTTTTAAGAATTACAAAAAAAGGAATGAACACATAGTACAGAACTTGTGAAATTATTAATTACAACATAGTAACCTTGAATTAACCCCCCTACCCCCTCCCCCTCCTTTAATAGTCTTTTTTTTAAAGTAATTTTACAGAAGTATTTCTTCCACCTCTTTGTCTTTGAATTATGTATCTGAAAATATAATTTTGTTTTCAGTGGTTACATGAAGAGGTTTTGCAACTCACTGTAGTCATTGAAAAAGCAGAGAAGCCTTCACCCTTTGACCTCTGTCGCCGAGGAGCCATGTATCGCAAGGTAGATTTCCATCTTTTTTTCCTTCCTTACTTTGGGGTAATATTTCTTCCTTTTCCTAATTTTTAAGTGCCAGATTACCAGACCTAATAGTAAAACTCTTTGACCATTGTGTAATGGTTGCATTAGGGCTATACCCTATTAAAACTGTAAGGACACGACGTTATATCCGCTTGGAACAAGTGTGACTCTGACAAGAGCTTGTTGATTTCATTGTGTGCCAGGAAGAAGGTTGTAAGGTTCTGCGACCTTCTTCTGGGCACACAAATTACAACTTTTTGTCCCAGCAGAAGGTCGTCAGCAATAAAATGGCTCCTTTGAAAAAAAGTAGGGCATTACTGTTGTATATTTGTTGCTAGAATTACTCCCAAGACATGTTTTTCCATTCCCATGCGGAATTTAACTTTCCTACAATGATTAATTTTGCACATTAATTGTTTACGACCTTTTGCCGGTCAAACTTCCGTTACATCCTTCTTCCGGGCACACAATGATTTACTCTGTTTTAGCAAGTACGCCCTTACAGAATGCAATCCAAGATGTTGAATTGCTCCTTGGACACTTTTCAGTGCCACACAGATTACGCTATTCATGGGACCTTAGCCAATCTCGCCCACTAACTCCACCCGGAACAATCTAAATTCTCACCTGCAAAAATTCTCGCCCTCACTATTTAATCTGTTCACACAATGGGAAGGCTTAATTGGCAATTCAAAAGGTCTATGCCCCACAGGAACACTCTTTTTGTCAAAGGATTAGGGAGTGAATGATGGAAGTGTTTTGAGGACTACAGCTTCATCTCTTGCTTTCCGGGCGAGTCTCGGGATAATACTGGGAGAATAACCCAGTGGTTTTTACGGGCGAGATTGGCAAGGGTCCAAGTCTTCGCAAACTAACCATCATCCATTTCAGCCACACAAATCTTATCCAAATCTTATCCAAATCTTATCCAAATCTTATCCAAATCTTATCCAAATCTTATCCAAATCTTATCCAAATCTTATCCAAATCTTATCCAAATCTTATCCAAATCTTATCCAAATCTTATCCAAATCATATCCAAATCTTATCCATGGTTATATCATGATTATTTCGTGTTTGTTGGTAGCTTGGCAAGCTGAGGCAAGCATGGGACGACCTGAACCATGCCATCTTACTGGAGCCTCAGCTCCTTGATGCCTACTGGCATCGTCACCTTCTCTTCCTCCTCCGCCACAAAACGACCAAGGCTCTGGAAGACCTTAACACCATCCTCAAGATTAATAAGGAGCATGTTGGTGCATACAGATCAAGGTGAAGATAGACTGTTATGAGATAATAATAAGAGTCAGTCCTGTGTTTTAGTGATGTGCAATGTAGCCATAAGGCTCAAAGAAATAATTATCTGGTTCGTGGTCAGAGCTAGGCTTCAGAAGTGGTGCAGCAAAATATTTTTTTTTTTCAGTTTAATTATTTTGATTGAACCCATGTTAATGCATGTGAGTCTAATCAGTGACCAATTTCATAATGCTGTTAAACTGAATTCTGTTTTTATAATCACAATGATTTTCTTACAGGGTTAGCATAAAATATTTGCACAAGCCGACTAAAGCGGCAAATCTTTAATTATGCAAAATTCATTTCAAAGTTGAAATTACTCGCAATCCAGTGAAATACACTTAACTAATAAGCACAATTGTTTGAATAGTAAGCGCTGATTATGCTTACAGTAAGTAGAGCGATGAAATTGGGCTCTGCTCGTGTCAACACAAATAAGCAGTTTGCAAAAGAGTTATCGACGCATGAGTTGGGAAATTTTAGTGGATTGGTATGCACCATATGTCACATTGTTATTTCATTTGTTGATTTTTTTATGTAATCATGTAGGGCTGAGATATTTTGTCAGAGAGGGGACGTAACAATGGCCATTATGAATTACTCACAAACCATCAAGCTGGATCCTGAAGACCACGAAGCTTACTATAAACGAGCTGAAATGTATGAAAAGGTAAGTCTACTCAATTGATCGTTTTACTCCTTGGTGGAGAGAAGCAGTTATGGTTAATTGTCTTGCTCAAGGACTCAAGCAGCAATATAACCAAGCGAGGATTCCAGCCTACATTATGAAGACAAGCAGGCCTCCCAGCGAAACCTATGAAACCTATAAAAACCTATATTTCAAAATGGGAACCTTTATTTCCCCCAAAAAACCTATATTAACCTATAAAAACCTATATTTTTAATCTCCTGCGACACGTTTTCAACTCCCTCATAAAATCCTCATGGCTTTGAAGAAAAATTACTTCCTAAGTATAAAGAGATGAAGCCAAAACAGTAGCCAAACTAACATGTGTACCGCTCTTAGATTTTAGGTACTCAGAAGGCAATTTACCAAAAACTTGTTACTTAACACTGCATAATCACGGGAAAAAATCTATAAAAGCCTATATTTTGGAATTTGGTAAACCTACAATCTATATTTTGCTTAACTAGTTCGCGTCGGAGGCCGTGTATACATTTAATTTTTTTTTGCACCACGGATTGGAGAGCGTCTAAACACGCCATAGGAAACTCCGGAATATTTGTATGCATGCTCGGTTGAGCCACGCATGTACGGTGACATGCTCGGAAGTGCCGGCCACCCAGCTGTGGAAGCTTCCATTAACGTGTGTGTGGGGAAAAGAAACCTGCCACAGGGGCCCAGAAAAACTTTTTTATTCCCGACGCGAACTGGTTAAAAACCTATTTAAAAACCTATATTTAGATTAGGCACTGGGAGGCCTGGACATGATCCAATGCACTCAGCCATGGCACCCAATACAAATGCCAATCATATTAGTCTATACGATACTAAGTAAGACTTGTAACTTCACATGTTTGAAAATGATAAGACTGCTTGCAGTGACACCATGCTAGAAATTCTTATTCTGAATTAATTAGTAATTAGTTCTGAAAAGAAATGGTTGGTTACAACTCGATGTTTTGATCAGTATGCTCTGATCGTCTTCAGGAGAATGAAGACGATCAGAGCATACTGATCGAAACGTCACCGCAAACAGTCTTTACTCACTATAGGACACTGTTTAACTTGTTTACCTTCCCTTAGAACTTCACAACTTTGGCAATAATTAAGCATTGGCTGCTTTCTGCAGATATTAAAAACATTAAAATAAATAAAAATAACAATCGGCTCTGATTGCAGCAATGAAGGCAAGCAATGTCAGGAAACTCAAAGATTACTCCCTATTGTTCTTGTTATATTTTCAGCGTGGGGAAATGTTATTGGCATTAGAGGACTACAGAGAGGTTACCAGGTTAATGCCGAGCAAGACAGATGCCATCTTCAAGAGGGGCATCTATCAGTTCAACAACAATAAGTGAGTTCAGTAGAGATTCTCAGACAGACTGTATCGTGGTTGTTGCTGATGACTATGTCTGTAAGCTTTCCAAGGAAAGGTAGTTCTTTGGGACACATGCCTGAAGATTAGTAACCTTCCCAAATCCTCCAAAATCCTCTTTGCTAATGTGAAGGATTTTGAAGGATTGAGGTTACATGCTACATGCTCTTTGCTAAAGTGAAGGATTTTGGAGGATTGAGGTTATTAGGCATACTTGCCTTTCCATGGTACATGTACATCCATGTTTGTTGTAGTGATTGCAAGGTCAGTGCTTGGGTCAGTGGACACTGTTTATTGCTCCATGCATGCAGGGAGGGTCCCTGGCCTTGTACATGTATCACAGATTAGAAACACATGTGTGCATACATGTCATGTGCTTGCTTTACTACTGAAGGATTTTGGAGGATTGAGGTTATGTGTAAGCAAATGGGCATAGGGAGTTAGGGAGGATTCAGGTTATGTGTAAGCAAATGGGCCTAGGGAGTTAGGAAGGATTCAGGTTATGTGTAAGCAAATGGGCCTATGGAGTTAGGAAGGATTCAGGTTATGTGTCAGCAAATGGGCCTAGGGAGTTAGGGTTAGTGAAAGCCAGGTACATTTAGTCAGACATTACCATACTCAATATCACAAGTCCTGATCATGGGCCAGTTTCATCGAGCTGCTAAGCGCACAAATTAGCTAAGCATAGAAAAGTTACGCTTAGCAAAAACCAGTTAAGCCAAAAAAATATATAATTATATGCTTTGTGGCAGGTTCTCGGCTAAATTTTGCTTAGCTGATAAATTTGCTAAGCAATAGTTTCTGCTTACAGGGTTTGCACGGAATTGTTTGTCTTTCTATCACAGGGCTTGTCTGCACACAAGCAGGAATTTCTACTAACCTGTGAAATACACTAATGTCAAATAATTGGATAGTGTAAACTGACTCTTTCTCTATCAGGAATTGGATGGCGGCCATCAAGGATTTCACTGAGCTACTCTCCCAGGAACCTGCCAATGCCTTAGCAAGGACCTACCGAGGTCGTGCCTACGCCAAACATGGTCACTTTGTCCAGGCAGTTGAGGACTTATCATCAGCTATACATCTCGACCCGCTCAGCAGCGTGGCTTTCTATCACAGAGGTTGTCTGCTCAGAAGGTAAGGCGAAAAGGTCATGGGTTGGGAAGGGACAATGAGTGAGCATTTGAAATGCATGTGTCATGTTTGGTTTTTATCATGTTCTCAAATTATGACATCTACTTGCTAATCAGTGTATATTTTTTTGTTTAAAGGGACAATATCGTCGTGATCAACAGGGCATGGAATCTGGAGTGCTAGTTTTAGATTAACTCAGTGACTGAAAATAATACCCCACATGATAAGGTGATATTACCATTGCTGCTGCATAATTGAGCCAGTATTTTTCAGTCACTTTGTTCATCTTAAACTAAGACACCGATTCCATGCCCTGTTTGAAAGTCTGCTCTGATCATGACGATATGGTCCCTTTAAAATGCATAAATCTTTACATGAATATTTTAAGATTTTTGTTTAGATTGATGAAATCCTATATAGGACTCAAGCCAGCCAATCATCATCGGGCAAGCTCGGTGGTCAAGAGTTTAAGACGTCTGAACTAGCAAGCAGGAGGTCATGGGTTCGAATCCCGCATGAGTCGCCTGTGGATTTTTTTCACAGACACTCAGAAAGCACTAAGCATGCAGTGCTACATACATACCTCGGTGTATAGACAAAATCAAATCAAAAGATTGTTGTTGTATTTCACACAAACAAACCCTTCACATTTTACCTTTCACCTAACAGGGCTAACCCTAAGCAGGCTCTTCAAGACCTGAGTGTGTCTGTTCTTCTTGATGATGGTGAAGATAATGTGATGGCCTTCTACCATAGAGCTGTACTTTATATGGATGATAACAGGTACATATGCATTATAATATATTGGAGTATATCTGCTGTTGTAGTGTGAGAGACACACTCTTAAAAAATTGTTTTTAATTTTTCCAGACGTTATCTTTCCATAAAACACTTTAATTGCTGACTGATATTGATGAACATTTCATATGAAGAAATAACAGCTTCCTTGCAATTTTACTCAATTACTAACATCCAATATACATTTAAATAAGATACGAGGATGCCATTGCTGATTTTGAGAATGTTCTGAAGCTCGACAAGACGATCGCAGCAGCCCACGTAAACCTTGGTCTCATCTACATGACTAAGCTGGAAAACTACCCAAAGTAAGTGTAACATTGCAGGATTTGAGGCTTTGCATGGTGGAGATAGATGTTTTTGAGTTCTTTCGGGTACGCCATGTAATGATCTCTTCTTGGAAAAAAGTGATGGTTCTGAGAAGAGCCGGTTGGTTTGTTCTCAACGTTTCGACTAGTCTGCTCTAGTCATCGTCAGGAGACTAGTCATCGTCAGGAGACTAGTCATCGTCAGGAGACTAGTCATCGTCAGGAGACTAGTCATCGTCAGGAGACTAGTCATCGTCAGTCTCCTGACGATGATTAGAGCAGACTAGTCGAAATGTTGAGAACAAACCAACCGGCTCTTCTCAGAGCCATCACTTTTTTCCAAGAAGAGATTACATGGTGTACACGAAAGAACTCAAAAACAGGTGTAACATTCAGATGACTTCCGTTTCCAGCAATATTGCCCGGCGATCATCGTTTTGTACAGTGTATGTTTTGCATGACATCATGCTCAAATAATATACAGCAGTTTATGGGATTTTCAAAGTTCTGTGCTATTTTATTTTTACTTGTTTGCATATTTTTTGATATTTTTAATTGCAATTACATTGTATGTATACATGCACAATATATATGAGGCATTTTATTAATATTTTTTCCTTATAACTCTATCACATTTATTCCTGGATGTGCACTCTCATGTATTAATAAAGTTGATTTTTGATATTTTTTTTTCGGCAGAGCCATCCAGAAATTTACAAGTGCTGTCAAAGTAGATCCTGTTTACGTTCGTGCCCTTGTGTGCAGAGGAGAGGCTTACCACAAGACACATGATGTAATTATCTTAAATGTATACCTTTGCTGATTATAAGGAATCTATAATCCCATTTGATTAGGTTTACTCTTTGGCTAGTATGACTAGCTTAGGTCTGTAAAACTTGTAGCATTGCATGGTGAAGAGGATAAGTAAGACTAATTGCGGTGACACCATGTGAAATTCTCTATTGAGTAGTAATTAGTTCTGAAAAGAACTGGAGGTTACAACTCGACGTTTCGATCAGAATGGTCTGATCGTCCCCAGACATCGACCTCCAGTTCTTTTCAGAACTAATTACTACTCAATAGAGAATTTCACATGGTGTCACCGCAATTAGTCTTAGGTCTACGGGTTTGTAGGGGCAATGTAGGGGCACTTCTATTAGAACATCAACATGTCTATGGGGACATTGCAAGAGGGAGGATCATGACAAAGGCTATTACATGAATGCAATTGCCTCCATTGCCTCTGTTGTGGTTTAAGACCTGACTAGTTGATAACAGCTTGGTCAGCTTCCCATTCCATGGCATACATTTGGTAGTCAAGCCTAATTTTTTATGTGAGTTGTACTATAGATGGTTGCCCAGAATCATGTGACATAACAAAAGTAAAATAAATGTTGGAATTATACTACAGAACAATTACATGTATTTATTTCCAAATAACAATAACAGCCATGTAAGTAAGACTGATTGCGGTGACACCATGTGAAATTCTCTATTGAGTAGTAATTAGTTCTGAAAAGAACTGGAGGTATAACTCGACGTTTCGATCAGTGTGCTCTGATTGTCCTCAGGAGAATGATCAGAGCACACTGATCGAAACGTCGAGTTGTACCTCCAGTTCTTTTCGGAACTAATTACTACTCAATTGAGAATTTCACATGGTGTCACCGCAATCAGTCTTACTTATCCTCCTCACCATGCAAAGCTACAAATCTTAACAGCCATGTAGAAAACCTTCAAATAAATTCCACTTCCAGTCAGCTGGACAGATTATTTTTTCTTTATTTACATTTTTAAATTCAACTGACTTCTACAAAAACTGACTTCTACAAAAACTGACTTCTACAAAAACCGACTTCTACAAATTCCAATGTTTTCTTATCAACTGTTAAAAGATTTTTGTTCCAACTGTTTTGTACTCTTACAGCTGAAGAATGCACTTCTGGACTTTACCCGAGCAATTCACCTCCGTCCCGATCAGCAACAGTACTACATGTACAGGGTAAGGCTCTAAGAGTTATAAAACTGACCCAATGCTTTGGAATCAACATCATGATTTATAAGACACTTATTTATGTCAAGCAGGGGTGCTGAACTTCGGGGATAAATAACTTCTTTCTGTTCCCTCTGATACAAAATCTTACAGCGAAATTGCTTTCTGTATCTGTAGCAGGTCCAACGCAATGGATTTCCATTCCTGTCAACAACAGGAATGCAACCATTATCGCAATGTACAAGAAAATTGTACTCTTTACAAGGACTCGGTAACTGTAACTGTTTTGTCTTATTTGCTCATTTTTTTTTGTCTAAACCACTTTGATATTCTGTAAAAATGCTTTATAAATGACAATTATTAATAGTATTATTTATTTTGTGAGGGTGAATTTGTCCGGTTAAGATGTCCCCCACAAGATCGTTTCTTAAGTGAAAAAGCCAGCATGGATCAAAACATGTTTGCAACAAACACTCATAATTGCATTCCAAATGTTATCACATTTCAGGGAGAGATATTGTTAGAGATGAGGAATCTTGAGCTAGCTAGCTTCTGCGTGCGGTAAGTACCCACATTTTAGGGAAAATATTGGATATCAGCATTTGCTCTGTTAAATCTTTGATTTGCTTGCACTTTTCTATATGACTTATACCTTTTGGTCTATTATGCAGTGTATTTCTTTATCTAGTTGATTTCTGGGGGTTATTGTGTATGTCCGGATAGTAGATTGTGTAGTTGGTATTTGTTTAAAATGTCTGTGTTCTTTTTACATTGTTAACTGTAGTTCATGAGTGTGACTTTAATCCTCCTATGTACAGTGCAGTTTGCCATAGAATTGTCAGACCTTTCAAAACCTTTCAAGTTTGCTGTACTGAAGGGTTTTGAAAGGTGAGAAAACTGTCTGACAAAAGGGACCTATGAAAGGTTTCGAAAGGTGAAACAACTCTCTGAACAAACTGGTGTTGAAATGTTTCAATACCTTTCAAAGGGTATTGAAAGGTGTGGTAGTTCAGTAGCAACAAATTCTGGAGGGTTTTAAAGGGTTCATACATTATTGATAGCCATTTTGCCAGTAAGCAGATTTTGAAAGGTTTTGAAAGGTCAAACCATAGGAGGGTTAATCAAGAAATTAAAATAAACTACATTAACAAAAATTGACATCAATGGCGTTTATTTCAATGTTAACAACAAACAACAATGTGAGAGCAATATATCATACATGTATTATGGCATACAAAAGTAATTTTTCGTATTGTGAATAAATTATGAATACCTTTATCAAACTTATCAATCAATACTTACATACACTCACTGGCCAAAAGTATTGCAACATGCTCAAAATAGCACTTTACAAGTAACAGGTGAGATGATCATTTAATCCGATTTCATCCATTGTGTATTACATAATTTCCGAGCAAGAACAGTAAAAAAGAACATTGACTTCAAAACACAGGCACTTTCAAGAAGTCTTAATTAGTGTAAATAAAATAAAATTATTGTAACACAGTTCTCCAAACTGAACTTTGGGGATGTTGCAATACTTATGGCCAGTGAGTGTACTTTTGAACAGTAAATACATACAATATTAACCCTTCTACAATCAGTGCAATTTTTGAAACAACCCATTCAAGCCACTCTAAGCCATTAGATGTTGCCAGTGGCCTCCTATGGTTGCCCTTCTGTGCACTGTCACACCACTGAGATTGCAGGGTAAAGTGGTCTCCCATCGATACATTGCAGGCCATACTAATATGTTCAAACATTTACAGTGGCCTTGGGTGGCACACAGTTGATTTTGTAAGATTACTTGGAAAGGACAGCAGGCTTGTACATGTATGTACTGAAGGTTGCTAAAGAACAGAATTTTGTGAATCGGAGATTAGGCCTCAATGTGTACAAGGGTTGTATCAGAAAATAATGCTAACATTTTGACAGACAAGACAAATTGTCTTATGAATGTCATATAACCGCTGAGGGTTTTTGGTCTTCTTTCTTTCATTTAGAACCTTTTTTCTGTTCTTTGAGTACTCCTCTTTTGGGGTGGATGTGTGCGCATTATAAATAATAATAATAATAAACGTTTTATTTAGTGATGGTAACCATGTCACCTATAGCCTAGATGGTTTTCAATGTGCCATCAATTAACTACCAGGGGGGTAAATCCCTACTCTTGCACGATAAGTGTCATTATGGGTTCTTTGACGTGCACTGATGTTTGTAGTACACGGGACCTACGGCTTAATGTCCCATCCGAAGGACGAAGCAATTATGGTTAAGTGTCTTGCTCAAGGACACAAGTTCCGCGACCGGCCAGGCTGGGATTCGAACCCACATTCTGACGCCACCAGAACTTGAATCCGATGCACTAGACCGCTCGGCCACGAATCTCCATGAATATAAATGCTCATTTTTATAATCATGATGTGGTTTTGTGCACAGAATGAAGTGCTTCAAGTTATTTCAAATGTGCTTTTTGTTACAGGCATGCAGCTGAGCTGAGTCATGGTCTCGGCTCGTCTGCCACACAACAGGCAGCTGTGCAATCCTTCCTGCATAACTACACCAAGGCTATCAACGTGCTGTCCACAGCGGCCCGCTCTCAGCCGTCGGCCCCCCTCTTCATTCTCCTGGGTAAGACGCAGATTAAGGCTAAGAAGTACAAGGAGGCTGTGGAAAGCCTTGAGAAAGCCCTTAGCTTCATGGTGAGTGCCTTGACTGGGGTTAATTGAGGTTATTGACATAGAGAGCTTACATTCATTGCCATATTCGAGGTCAAATAATGGGAATGCCCTTATGTGTATGTGCGGTATGTGAACGCGAGCCAATGAAAGACCTTCTTTTGACCTCAGAGAGGGCGCCCTTTTGGCCTGTGACACCATATGCAACCTTTTTATTGTTTCATAATCTTAGAAAGTGTATAAATAGAACTCTTTCAACTCTTTCAAATAGTTGTTTATTTGCAAATATATACGAAAATAAGATGAGATAATATTGTGGTTATAAGAGTAAATTGGGTTTAAATTTGAATAGGAAGGGATTCAGTTTAGACAGATCTAATGAGATTTAGGATTAGGATTAAGTTTAGGATTAAGTTTAATACTTTTGGTCTTATCATTATCAGAAACCATGGCAGGAACGTCACACATGGCCCATGGAGGCAGCAGAGGTGAACTATCTGATTGGTATGTGCCATACAGAGATCCCTAACTACCTGAAGGCATTTGAAGCATTCAACAATGCCATCAAAATCAACAGTGACTATCCTGAGGTGAGCTGATAGTTGTGACATCTCAGATGAATATGATCAGTTCAATGTTATAACATTGCTGATAAGAGGAACTCAAGATGATAATTTGTCATGTAGGATATTTCTTTATTTTTTTTATCCCTATAGGCCTACTACCAGCGAGGCTTGACACGTATGAAGCTCCGTCAATCCAAGGGAATACTGGACTTCAACAGAGCTCTAGCCTTAGACCCCAAGTTGTTCCAGGCCTTCTTGAGTCGAGCGGCTTACTACGGGATGAAAGGTCGCTACTCTAAAGGGATTGTCAACTGTAATGAGGCCATCAAGCTCCAACCTAATAGTGTCAGAGCCTACTTGTACAGGTATACTTTGTTTCCCTAACCCTAACCACCCCTTACCCCAACCCTAACCACCCTCCTTACAGGTTTTGCCCAGACACCCTGCTGTTGAATGCTACAGAATGCAACAGCAGAAAAGTGTGGAGGCTGCTCAATGCAACAAGATCCACCGGCTCGAACAATGGTTCTTTTGTTCTCTTCTGATGGCAACCAGATGTAATAACTTTTTACATTTGTTAGCATTAGGGTTAATACTTCTGCATTTAATTACCTATTCTTGTTAGCCTGTAGTATTTTAAGCCTCTTTGAGGTTTTGTGTTTCTTCGTAACATCATCAACAAAATTTATGTGAAAATGAGACTCAAAGGAACAAATGCAACATGAGAAAAGTTGTGGAATCTGTTGAGAACATGTTCTCAGCGTTTTCAATGAGCTATAATAATAATAATAATAATGTGTGGATTTATATAGCGCACGTATCCACCAACTAAGTGGTGCTCAAGGCGCATTAGAAGAATGTAGACTATAGAAGAATGTAGACTTTTTGCAAGTACAGTCGTGCCGTATCTTGCAGTTTATCTACAGGTAGAAATGTATCGATAGCTTCAAAGACATTTGGTTTGTTTTCTTTCTTCCAACCACATTCCTCTGTTTTCTCATCAGTAGCCAAAACAAAAACTCTTATCCAAACTCTAATCTTACCCAGGACTTCAATTCTTCGGTGAGTAGGTATTATGTTCATTACAATTAGTTATTATACAAAGTATATTTCTTGATTTGTATTCCTATTGCAGGGGTGCACTTAAGTATTACATCCTAGCCTACAAGCTGGCTATCAAAGACCTATGTAAAGCCATAGAGATAGACAACACGTGCTCCCTGGCGTACTTCAACCGAGCCGTCTGCTATCATACCACTAAGGACTACAGTAAGGCACTGAGGGACTATGGCATAGTGTTGATGCTGGGAGAGGCCAATGCCCTAAAGGTTAGTTGACCAAGATATGAACCCCCCCCCCCTCTCCATATTACCTTCAACATGATCGCATCATCAAAATTTACTTGAGAGTACTTTTATATGTCAAGTCTTCAGGTGTGTTTGCTTGTACAGCTTCTCATAAATAGAGGTTTGATGCACTTTGCCCAGAAGGACTGTTGTTCAGAAAATATTTTTTGGTTCTTGTTGACTTGTACAGGTTCTCATAAATAGAGGTTTGATGTACTTTGCCCAGAAGGACTGTTGTTCAGAAGAAATTTTTGGTTCTTGTTGACTTGTACAGGTTCTCATAAATAGAGGTTTAATGCACTTTGCCCAGAAGGACTGTTGTTCAGAAGATATTTTTTGGTTCTTGTTGACTTGTACAGTTTCTCATAAATAGAGGTTTGATGCACTTTGCCCAGAAGGACTGTTGTTCAGAAGATTTTTTTTGGTTCTTGTTGACTTGTACAGGTTCTCATAAATAGAGGTTTGATGCACTTTGCCCAGAAGGACTGTTGTTCAGAAGATATTTTTTGGTTCTTGTTGACTTGTACAGGTTCTCATAAATAGAGGTTTGATGCACTTTGCCCAGAAGGACTGTTGTTCACAAGATATTTGTTTGGTTCTTGTTGACTTGTACAGGTTCTCATAAATAGAGGTTTGATGTACTTTGCCCAGAAGGACTATAAGAATGCCAGAGAGGACTTTGCTCAGGCCGTCAAGGTTGGTTGATATTTAAATGCTTGTGTCTAGTACATTGTGATATTGAGAAGTTAATGTTTATTTTGGTTTCCTACATGACTAAGATTGTTTCTATTTTCTCATTGTACTACACATGATTAAAGTGGGGATCCTCACACGACAAGATTGCTTTATGAGGGCCTCCATCACTTTATCATCAATACTACTCTTCCATAATGTTATATTAATTCATGTTCAATGTAAATACTGAGTTGAATTGAACTGAATATGAAGCTTTCATGTCAAATGACTTTTTGAAAAACAAATTTAAACATATCACACCTGTGATTTCTCAGGATTTTTCCTGATTCGGGATTTTTTTTACAAATCTCCCTTTGAATAAAAATGTTCTTGGAAATAAAGAAGTAGCCACCAAGGAAATAAAGAAGTAGCCTGTATTGTGTCCAAACCTCTTGTTTCTTGTTTGTGGGGATGTTGGAGAGTGTGTAAATCATCCAAAATTAAACATTCAGGAGGTTCAGGTGCATTTGACCTCGAGACCAAAGGAGATCTAGACCCAGGTCCGTTACCCATTTTTCAGGATATTTTACTTTTATCATTTACTTTTATTTTACTGACATTGGGTGGGGATTATTAAGAACACTGCACCCTTAATTTCTGTTATTTATTCAAAAAAATTCTGTGTTTTTATATGCTAATAAAAAAATGTGAAGAAAAGCAGTTGATTTTGTGTACTTTATGTTGACAGAGGACACACATTATGAACATCTAATGATAACACAAACGTTTTGTACATTGCGTGTATACACGCAATTTGTTTTTGCACCGCGGATCGGAGAGCGTCTAAACACGCCATAGGAAACTCCGGAATATTTGTATGCATGCTCAGTTGAGCCACGCGTGTACGGTGATCTGCTCGGAAGTGCCGGCCACCCGCTGTGGAAGCTTCCATTAACGTGTGTGTGGGAAAAAGAAACCCGCCACAGGGGCCCAGAAAAACTTTTTTATTCCCGACACGAACTGGTTAAAGGATGCCTTTCTGCACGGCCACTTTTTATTATAATCATAATTTCTGTGAGCATTTGATTAAAATCTATTCTTTCTTGTTTGTATAGATGGACCCACGAGACCCAAAGATCAGACACACCCTTGGTCTATGCTGCCACAAGTAAGACTTTTGTCACATTTTTGCCTCTTTTTCTTCAAAAATTTACTTTTTGTCATAAGAACTCTCTTCTACAAAGCTCAACCTTTTTCTTAAACAGGTTTGATTGATTCCCAACTAAAGCCAACATTGGCTTGTTGTTTGCTGAATATTATTTCACTAAATTGTACTCTGTTCTGTTTTGTTTTTATTTATGGAACTCTTTATATGTGACATAGTTTACTTGGTAATGAAACTGTATGCCTTGCTGATCTTTATTTGTAATTGTTTTGTCTTTGAATTATATATTTTACTTATTTACTTATTTTTATCTTTATTTTTATCCTTTGTATGTCTGTAATGAGACTATAACACTACATTTTTACATATATTTGTTTTGTTTTTTGTTTTGACCAGTGTAATTTGTAATATATTTGGCCTCTTAGCTGATATGAAAACAAACACATAATTATATTCATTGTTATTCAGTTAAGAAATTTTGATAATAATTTCATTGTTTATACATGTATCTCAAGAATTGTGCGTCATTGTTAGCATTGCCAACAGTTAACCCCTTCAAACAAATTGAGCACTTGTTATTTAAGAGCAGCTGTCCTTCAAATATTCAAATTTCTGTTGTGATCCAGATTAAATCGACTGGAAGATGCTGTGACAGTCTTCACATCAGCTTTAGACGTTGACATGTTCTTCCTGGATGCATATATCGGCAGGGGTAACGCCTTCATGGACTACGGTCATGAGATTACCAACCAGATGGCAAGGTACACCGTGTCTGTTCACTGCGCTCTCTCTAAAAACTATGCATAAATTTGAATTCATTTAAATAAATTTGAATGTAAAATATGGTTAATAGTGTACCACTCAGCAATTCATTTATTTGGTTTGTTCGTCCAAAGGCGTGACTACGAGAGGGCTGTTCACCTTAACCCTAAGTGTCTACCAGCGAGGGTCAACTTGGCTTATAATCTACAAGTGTGTGGTCACTTTCAGCAGGCGTGGAACCAGTTGACGGCTTGTCTTGAGATCAGTCCAAGTAAGTTAGGAAGAACAAAATGACCGATGGTCAATGCATAACAAACCCAGGGCACCCCAGTTGCGTCCACTTGATGTTTTAGAACTGAAGATATTAACTGCAAGATTCAAGTTTCATTTGAATTACCTCATTGATTTATTTGTTTGCAGAAGAGAAAATTCATGAATTTATATGAACATTTGTAGAAATTCATATTATTTGTGTGGCGGTCCAGGAAAACCCAACACATGGTCAAATTTTTACAATTCTTGTTGAGCATTTAATCAAGTAACACACCCTTTACTGATCTCATAACAGTTTAAATGAGTTCAATATTCAAACCACAACTAAAGTTATGACCTTTCAAAGACGGTTTATTCTAAAACCCACAAACGGAGAAATTAGGCTTCAAAGTTGGCTGTGCAGTAAACGTAAATCCCTTGAACTATTAATAGGACAGGATCAGGACTAGTGTAGAGCTTTCCATTGATGGGTTATTCATAGGGGGGCGTGCTTTGGGAGAATTCATGAGCGTCGGCCAAAAAGTGCATTGTTTTAGAGTGAATTTTTTAAATCTTCTAATTATTTTAAAATGCATTGGGTTCAAAAACATCCTAAAAATACATTTTATACTTTGATTTTCCTAAAAAAACTTTTAAGAGGAAATTTAAAGACAACAACTTCCATTTGGAACCAAAATCTCAAAAATGACACTATGGTAAATTTTTACGTAAATCGGTCCATAATTACAAAATGTGCGTGGCGACTTTCCGACAGGTTTTCTCCGACTGCCACACATTTATTCATTTCTTTCCTTATCATTAACACTATAATCACTGAATGAATTTGTACTATATTTGTACTGTATTGTAGATATTTTTCATTGAATAATATTTGAATATTTTTGTTGGTGAACATTGTTGCATTTATGATGAATTGCCAATAACACTGAAATAATTGCTTCATTCACCAAACTAGGGTACAGGCCAGCCCTTGAGGGCCGAGCTGTGGTCTGTCTTCAGATGAGTAACACCTTTGCCGCGTTCCTGGATCTCAATGCGGCGCTGAAGCTGGAGGCAACCGCCGAGTTGTACACCAACCGCGGTGTCGTAAACCAGTTCATGCAGGACCATCACAACGCCATGAGGGACTACCAGTCAGCCATCAAGGAGGATCCGACGTACGCCCTAGCGTACTTCAATGCTGCCAACCTGTACTTTCATAATCGCCAATTCAGACAGGTACATGCTCTGCAAAGGTTTTGTATTTGTTATACTCTAGATTCTTCTCACACTACATTGTCAATATTTTTTGGGCTCCCTGACTGGCAATACATAATCAGTATGGTGAAAAACTGGTTGTAAGGCTTTTGTGGACATATGCCTTTTTCTGAATCCCATAGACTTGTGTACTTGAATAAGCCTCACCGGAATTGCCGCATGCATGCGCATTGACTTGAAAAACAACCTCTTGGCTTGCAAAAAATGAATACCCTCGCATACAAGGATATGTAAAAAGTCAATGTGGGACAATTTATTATTATTTTTTATTTTTGGTGTTAAATTTTTGACCTATTGTGATAACAGTATGAACATTTTTTTTTGAAAATGATTAGATCATAAACAATGTATTTAATTATATTTAACCGATTTCAAATAAAATATTTTCTGTAATGTTATCATAATATGTAAAAAAAAATGTTAAAAAATTCCTCTTTATGTCACTTTGCTATATATATGTACAGTGAACCAATTAAAATCTTTTTCAAGTAATTAAAAGTTTTAACAAAAGTTCTGAATATTCTTAAATAGCACTATGAATGTTGTATTTGTTCTGCTTTATTTGGGATTGCATTTTTAATCCAGTGGTGGTTTTATATTATTTTTTGTCCAATTATTTTCAAAAAATAGTATTTAAAATAATCAATAATTCTTGTTTATATGATTTCATTTAGTTTTTGGTCATGCTAAACTTGTTATAGCTTTTTTGATACAGAAACAAACTGGTTAAAATAATTCATTATTTTGTTGAATAATTTTCAATACAGGCTATAGACTTCTATACCAAGACCCTAGAGCACAACCCAAAAGATGAATCAGCAATGTTGAACAGAGGCATTACAAAGGTAATGTGAATTTTAAAAAAACAAGGATTCCATGAAAAATTTGTCTCAAGTTTCCGAGTTGAAGGGTGGATACTGATATCGTGGAGTGATATTGTGGAGTGTCGTGGCCGAGCGGTCTAGCTTACCGGACTCAAGTTCTGGTGTTAGCAGCAGAATGTGGGTTCGAATCCCGGCCATGACACTTGTGTCCTTGAGCAAGACACTTAACCATAATTGCTTCTCTCCACCCAGTGGTTAAATGGGTACCTGTGAGGGCAGAGTTGATTGATTAGCCCTATATGTGCTGTAATGGCAGCAATTGAGCTGTATACTCCCCAGGGAGCTGAGATGGTTTCAGGAATGATTTATGAGCCTTATGAGCCTTGGTTAATGATATAATGCACCTTGAGCACCACTTAGTTGGTGGATACGTGCGCTATATAAGTCCACACATTATTATTATTGTTATTATTATTATCGTTTCGGTATGCGGTAACACCATAGTGTTACCACATACCGAGAAAATATCGATATTCCACCATGCAAAGCCTCAAATCTTAGGGTGAATACATCAACAATTGGCTTTTAAACCCACTGCATGTTGTTATTGTGACTGAATTTCCCTTTGTGTTTATAGGTGCTGATGAGGGACGCTCGAGGGGCACTTGAAGACTTCCAGTTGGCTGTTAAGATGAGCCCACTCTCTGCTCATGTTTACTTCAACAGGGGCAACCTCTATGCCTCCTTGCGCAGATACAAACTTGCAGAAAAAGACTATTCAGAGGGTAGGAACAACTGAAATTAGTTGATGTCTACAACTCTCAGAGGAAGTATTTGAGAGCACATGTTTTTAGATCATTGTTGTTCAGTAGGATAATGATGTTAATCATATTGCTGTTTTCACCAATCTATATATATCGCGGAACCCGCTGCTATATAGGATTCTAGCCGGCCAATCGTCATCGGGCAAGCTCGGTGGTCGAGAGGTTAAGACGTCTGCACTAGTAAGCAGGAGGTCGTGGGTTCGAATCCCGCCCGAGTCGCCTGTGTAGTTTTTCACAGACACTTGGAAAGCACTGAGTATACAGTGCTATACACATGTCGGTGTAGGGCAAAATTAAATCAATTGTTTATCTCCCGACGCAAGAATTTCACCAATCTACATATTGATTGGCATACACAAGCAATCACTGGCTCTTAGAAATATGCATGTAAAGTGTACAAAAATGTATATACCAGGCCTGTGATTTCAGGATTTTGTACAAATCTCCCTTCGCCTCAATTTTTTCTTCAAAGAAGAGAAGCCACCAAGGAATGAAAAAAGTAGCCTGTATTGTGTCCAAACCTCTAGTTTCTTGTTTGTGGGGATGTGGAGAGTCTGTAAATCCTCCAAAATTAAACATCCAGGAGGTTCAGGGGGCTTTGTCCTCTAGACCAAAGGGAGACCCAGGCCTGCTACCCACAGGAGGTTCAGGGGGCTTTGTCTTCTAGACCAAAGGGAGACCCAGGCCCGCTACCCACAGGAGGTTCAGGGGGCTTTGTCCTCTAGACCAAAGGGAGACCCAGGCCTGCTACCCACAGGAGGTTCAGGGGGGCTTTGTCCTCTAGACCAAAGGGAGACGCAGGCCTGCTACCCACAGGAGGTTCAGGGGGGCTTTGTCCTCTAGACCAAAGGGAGATGCAGGCCTGCTACCCACAGAAGGTTCAGGGGGACTTTGTCCTCTAGACCAAAGGGAGACCCAGGCCCGCTACCCACAGGAGGTTCAGGGGGCTTTGTCCTCTAGACCAAAGGGAGACCCAGGCCTGCTACCCACAGGAGGTTCAGGGGGGCTTTGTCCTCTAGACCAAAGGGAGACGCAGGCCTGCTACCCACAGGAGGTTCAGGGGGGCTTTGTCCTCTAGACCAAAGGGAGATGCAGGCCTGCTACCCACAGAAGGTTCAGGGGGGCTTTGTCCTCTAGACCAAAGGGAGACCCAGGCCCGCTACCCACAGGAGGTTCAGGGGGCTTTGTCCTCTAGACCAAAGGGAGACCCAGGCCTGCTACCCATTATTCAGGATTTTTTGGCTTGTGTCAAAACACACACCTGATATACAATGTTCTATTAGCTACATGCTGAATGTATTTTCACTGATATAGGACTTTTGTGTGCACAGGGCTGTTTGTCTCGCTTCTCATTTGGACATTTCTTTGTTTTTGTTTCTTTTACATAACAGCTCTAAAGTTGCAGCCTGATGACCCTCTGGTTCACAAACGCAGGGCTGAGGTACGTGGTAAGATTGGCAGACGTGCAGATGCAGTCAAGGACTACAAGAGAGCCATAGAACTTCAGAGCAAGAGGCATCCCAGAGTTTAAAAAGTAACCATTGTGAAGAAGTTTCAGGCTCCATTCGGTGGATCAAGTGTTAAGAAGATAGCAGTGTCTAGCATTGATTTGCACTGTACTTCCAGCTCTACATGGGTCACACTTAAGAACTGGATAAAGTTTGAAAAACACCGACTACTGACCACAAATGGACAACATAATTGAGGTTAAAAGAAGAACCCATAATAAATAATCCAAGAGATTAGTTTAGATTTTTGTAATATCTTTACATCTTGGTAAGAGACTTTGAGAAAGTTGAATAGTGCAAAGCCTCTAAAATAGGAACATCCAATGTCGGCATAATGGAAATGGTTTGTAACGTCAGTTACAAAGTTGCATAAAGGTAGCAGCAGATTTAACAGATCCACAGTAGAGGAACATCTCTAAACTCTGATATCTTCAAAGATCTGGGCCAAATGTCATAGCTCTGTAAATGCTGTTTAATAATGCTGGAGATTATGCATTCAACGGTTTTTCACAGTTACCAAGGAAATTCTGCTTGTGGACTTGCCCTAACTAAGGATTCTCCACTTATACAGCTAGCGCAAACATTTTGCGCTAAACCTGTACACAGCAAAGGGTGATTGTATACGCAGAATTCTGTAATTGGACCCAGGTTTTGCTGGCATTGAATTTTAACACATTCCGTCCTGAATTCCAAATGCTTTGTGTACAAATATGTATATTTAACTTGTTTGAAGGTTTCAATTATATTTTAAACATGCAATATTGAAGTGATAAACACATATATATAGGTTAATGTTGTATTATAAATTTTAATTGTTTCTATTGAGGACCAAAGCTTCAACACATATTTCCTTCCAGTATTTACTACATTTGGCTAGCGTGATATTATAGAATGTAATTAAGTGATGCTTTTCCGTCCAGATTTCCAGGGGAAATCATAATTTTACAGTTGTTTATCTTTGCAAAGTATTAAATGTGAAGAGTTAGGCAAAATAAAATGTACAAATTCAAATACTTGTTAGGTTGTAATATATTTTTAAAGTGGTGTGAAAAACAAAGACAAGAGAAATATGAAATAAATCATAATTTATTCACTCATTTTAATGAAATACAGACAATAAATAAATTACATGTTTATAAACATGAACTAGCTTGAAATAAGCAATGTCTTGAGGACAAATCCACGTTGTGTTGGTAGTATAGGTTTGTCAAGTTTTAAGAAAACTGAAAAAAAAAATCCTTCGAAAAATATGCTAAACTTGTCATTACTTTTTTTTTTAAATCAATTTCCAGGGCTGTTCAAGTTCATTGTCTGTATTTAAATTTGTACCTCCATTGTTTTAGTCAGTTATGAAAGTAACTAGTATTAAATATTTGTATATTTTTAAATAAGATAACTTGGTTATAGACACTCAAGTATAACAACGGCTATTGAAAAATGTGTATGACTGATTCCGAAAAAACCCTGAACTGCACGTTTATTTTCAACATGTATGCCTGTGCGGTTCATGAAGGTCATGTTGACCACACAGTGATGTCTTTTGGTTTAATAATAGGGAAATAAACCCACAAAATAACAAATGTACTGACAAGTGGGGGGGGGGACCTACTGATAAAGAAACCCCTTGTATTTGACCAAGACAATCCTCTTTGTGGTTCTTATCCAGTTTTTATTCACTGTATTATTAAAGCCTTAAATGTCTTTATGCTTTGTCTTGTTTTCATTTCCTCCGGGACCGCATCAATTATCGTCGTCTCTTCTTATGTGGCACCTTTTTTCTACTATCACTACTTGAGCTGCTGCTGCTTGAGCTACTGCTGTCACTGTCACTGTCACTACTGCTAGAGGAATCCAAACTGTCTGATGAGTCACTACTTGAGGAATCTGTACTATCGCTGTCAGAGTCGTCACTACTTGATGAAGAGGAGTTTGAGCTGTGGCGTTTCTTTGATCTGTGAGCATGAAAATATGTTGTGATATTAAAACATGAGATTAAGGTAAAACCATGGTGACAAGGTCACTCAGAGCATGTATAAAAGATCATAAAAAGTGTAAACCAATATTTGTTTAAAGACACACTGACCCAATCATGATTAAAGATCACCCTCAGCTAGTGGTAGATCCCAGAATAAACTGCAGAAAGAATTTCTTCAGACAGCGAGTTATAAACACCTGGGACAACTTACCAGAAAACGTAATGAAAGCCAACACCATCAGTGCCTTAAAAAAAAGATTGGACTTATTGGTCTAATATTATAAACCCATTAAACCTTAAAGGGGCAATATCGTCACGGTCAGAGCAGACTTTCAACAGGGCATGGAATTGGTGTCCTAGTTTAATAATAATAATAATAATAGCGGCATCGTAGTTTAAGATGAACACAGTGACTGAATATTACTGGCTCATTTATGCAGCAGGAACGGTAATATGACCTTATCATGTGGGGGATTATTTTCAGTCACTGAGTTAATCTAAAACTAGCACTCTGATTCCATGCCCTGTTGATTGTGACAATATTGCCCCTTTAAGTAGTACTAAGTACAGATGTCCTTTTTTTGGGGACATCTGAATTATATTTACCTTTTTTCCTTTGTATGTGTTGCTTTTGTGTCTGTCTTCAGTCTGTCAAATAAGAAAGAAAATACGTTCTATTTTATGATTTGACAAAATGCACAATTCTATAACCATCGATCTTCCATCACTTTGTTGTTTACAACCCCTTATTCTGCATTGATTTATGGATATAGAATATTTCAGTGCCTTGTACTGTAGCTGTATGGTATAACTGCTATAGATATGGGTTACATGAGTTTAAGCTTTAACCCTCCTACTTTAGCTGAACTTCAGTGGCAAGTAGCTACAGTGGTCAAAACCAGTCAAGTGATTGTTGACCCAAATGTGCACACGGGCATTTTTGATCACCCTGATGAACAATACAAGTTGATGCTTGTACTAGTCAAAAACGGTTGACTCATTTTGGCCTGTAAATGTACTTACTACACGTAAGGTTTGACAGTGTTTAACTTTTAAGTGCACTAGATATACCTTGGTAAGTATATCAACATTTTGACTGATTTTAACCGTAGCCGTCATAGAAGGAGTTAAGAATCACAACCACCTATGCTGTACTCCATATTTACTTAATTTGTAATAAGAATTTGGAAATATACCCACCTTACGTTTTATGAGAAAGTTGTGAGAAGTAATTAACAATTTCTGCTACAAACACAACATAATTAAAGTTAATTGTATACATGTATTTGTTTGTAAACAATAAATTTTATGATAAAAGTGAATCAAGAAAATTCATCCGAGGAAAGTCCTCTATGGGCCTAGCTTTATAAAATACTGCATCGGATAAAAAACTAAACTGTGTATATATTCTCCAACCACTTATGTTTCCAGCATGTTGATTAGTATGACTGTGAAATTTACTTACACTAGCTGTGTCTCTGCCTTCTGGTTTGCCTGCTTGATTTTCTTGTTGAGGTGTGACATTCGTGACGTACGATGGACATATTTCCTTTTTCCTGAACACTCGTACGTCCAGTGACCCATCTCTAGGCATTTTTGGCATCGTACGTTCTCTTTGTTTTGACTGAAAATGTTTTAAGAAATATCTATTTTAATATTAATTCATACAAATACATAAAAATAAATGTTGATAGTTTAATATATATGGCTGCGTAACAAATAATTTGTTTTGGAGATTCGTAAGTATTTATTATTATCTGCCAGTGCCACACAGTATTTACTAGAATTACAGTTTCTCACGACTAAGATTCCACATTGCATTGAAACTTTCACCCCACACTACAAGTTAGTTATTTAAAGTATATCTTGATTCAAAGAAAGTAGACATACTTGCAGAAGCAGTATTATTATATTAGTTTGCCTAATTACCAATGTTCTTCTCTTAATCAGTTCAGTGAGTGAGTGAGTTAATTAACTTAACGTTAAATTTCAGAACGTTAGTCTTTAAAATGTCTAGATAATTTTGACAGGTTCCGATCCAGAAAATCATAGTTTCTATTTGATTTAGCTTTTGTAACAAGCATGAACTTAGACATAGTGTTGTCATTTTCTAGGAAAATGCAAAGCCTAAGGTAAGTGCGTCATTTTAAAAGCGCATCAAATTAGTTACACGGACCATGACCATGACCATCACCATGGAGGTCTAGGCTACCTCCATGCACGGACAGTTTTCACAAGTTCTGGACTCTCGTAGCAATGGAATATACAGTCACACCAGGGGCAGAACATGAAGGAAGAAGGAATATTTTCAGCATATCTTTTATCATTAAAAATCGTAGAGCAAAGGACCAATCAGGCAATCTGAAACTCACTTTTTTTTAGCTTTCACCAACGCCATGTATGTCGCCATCTTGATTTGTATTAAGGGCGCCCTCTACAGTCTAATATTTTGTTTTCAAGCACATCACGCGCACTAAAAACCAGTTAACTTTCATCCAATCAGAAATCAGTTTACTTGGGTCTTCACTGAAGAAATCACCTGCTCTTTATCAGACGAGTCCATAACCCCTGCTTCGAAACCTAAGGCGGAAAAGGCGCACAGTGCTATCAATTTTACATTCATGCAAATCAAAACTTGATTTATATTATAATTTATATTGAGAGATCCTTCGTAATCATTTTAGGAAAAGTGTTCCTGAACCTTTCCTAAAATGCTATTAATGATAATTTGTATTAATGTTAATTGTAAATTGATGGTGAAAATGCTTGCTATTGTGAAAAAAGACTAAGAGCAACCACACACATATTGAAACTTAAAAGAAGTTTATTTTATCAAATTATTCAAGATTTCAAAATAGTACTATTAATTTGATTAGTTAAAAATGGAATCATATTAAATGTAAACGCTGAATATGACAGAATAAATATCATTTGTACAGGTTTTGTAATGCATGCATATATTTTATAGTATTTATGAATATAATTAGTAAATAATAAAACACAGATATTTCATTGTGGCGATTTTCTTGCAGTGAAAAATGCTTAGGTTAAACATAGAATTTTCTGCTTGAGGAAGCGATTAATTTTTCACCTATGGGAGTGCTGAGCCATGAAATTGGAGCCAGATTTATACACAATCAATGTGAGAAAATTGTATATTTTTTCTTGCAGTATTTGTGCAAAAAAGGGAAGTTTGTATTGTATATAAACTTGTATTCTGAAACTATAATCTCTATACCTAAATATGGAATGATTTTCTATTTACAAAATTATTATGTTTTAGTATTGTTGCATGCTCTAATTAGATGACTTTAGACTTTTACAATTATTCTTAATTTATGAGAACACAGTAAAGGCACATAACTAGTGGTTGCACGCCCTTCACTGTATATAATTAATGTCATACAGGTGACTGCACTAACCCTCCTAGTGTAGCTGCACTTTAGTGGGAAGTAGCCATAGAGGTCAAGATCAGTCAACTGCCCGTTTTGACTGTTGACCCAAATGTGCACACAGGGGCATTTTTTACTGGTTTTTACTGTAATTTTGACCACCCTGAACAATACCAGACAATGCTTTTACCAGTCAAAAACGGTCGACTCATTTTGACCTGTAAATGTACTTAACTACACGTAAGGTTTGACAGTGTTTGATTTTTAAGTGTACAAGATATACCTTGGCAAGTATATCTACATTTTGACTGATTTTGACCCTTGTATTAGTAGGAGGGCTAATACACTCAATATGCTATGTACTAACTGAGGGCCAATATCCAAGGTGTTAGCCAGGATTTAGAAATAGGTGTCCAAATTTGCTGGAACTTTCAAAACAGGGTGTTTGAATTGTTCGCTTGCAATACCTTTTCATGTAAATGAAAAGGTATTGCAAGCGAACAATTGAAACAGGGTGTCTAAAAGACACCCAGACACCCCTCTGGCTAATACTATGCCAATATCCATAAAACAAATTATTGACATCTTAGAGAGGAAACAACAAGTACAAATGTTTCCCCTTTGGGCTCATAATAATAAAAACCTAGTGTAAACAGGATAGATATATAAAGGAATTATTAAAGTTGTCTTTATTATGGAGGGGGTCATTCACTGTACATGGAGATACAAAGAAATAATTTCATTTTCAGTAGCTGAATAACATCTGTTTGTAGTAACAGCGCAGCAAAATATACACAACTTTTAGAGGATATTCAACATAACAAACATTTTTAAATCCAATTGTTGACAAGAAAAGGCTGGATAGCTGGTTTTAACACCACAGAAATATTTTTTCTGAGTCCGGAAGTGAAGATTTAAAACAATGTTTTCACAGTTTATGTGCATTTGTGATTAACTCGGATGATTCATTATTGGTTTTAACGTGTTCTGGAAAACCACAGGGAAATTTAGAATCAGCAGCTACTCATAATGCGAGCTGTTAGTGTTTGGTCAAACTGTTATTTTGATGGATGTTGCTGCTTTCTTGACTTGCGGTAAGGCCACTCTACTTGGATTTTACCATTTTCATGGACTTCTGGTAGGCTACGCAAACAAGTATCAAGATACAAAGAGTGTCTTGGCGACCCTGTATAACCTACAACTGCAGGCCCATTTGGATCAGTGGTTTGCAAGAGTGACAGAGTTGGCCTATTTTTGCGAAAAAGTACAACAGAAACAATACAAGATTGCATCGGGCGAAGTTCCAGGGCACTGGAGTAGTTCAGGATGATGGGCGAGTCCTCCCCAGTTGGAATTGCTGGCTTACCATGCCACTCAAACAAGACATCAAGACCAGCATTATGAGCAAATTTGCTGAAGGATTCCCATGTTTCTTTGTTTTTCTTGTTGTCAATGTAAATAACAACTGCACCAGGTTTCAGCTCTCGGAGAACTGCCTGAAGGAGGGCACTCTTTCTTGGATCATCTCGCATGAATGCAAACACAGCTGAGAAGGACTTCACAAGGGTGACAATTTCAGCTCTTCTCACTACATCCAGTACATTGTTTTCAATGGTGGTGTCCCTCACAAGATCACATCGGAAGTAATCAACAGGGAAAGGCTCTGGGAGTTTTTGAAGAATTGCAGCCCAGCTTGTCTTCCAGCTCGGAAATGCATCTATGATGCTGCACTTAAGCATAGCAATGGGGATGAGATTGGTATCACTGAAGAACTTAATCATACCCACAAGGTCAGGTGCTGGACCTCCCCCAATACAACAGACCCGTAGATGATTCATCTGTCGCCATCTTTGAACAATTCCTGAAAGGTCCTTTTGAAGTAGTGGATGTAGAGCTATGTACACCATGTGACAATGTTGCATGTAGTACAGGAACACATATGCACAACGGTTTGCAGCGTCATCCCATTCTGATCTGGACCATGGGTCCGTGTCCCCCAGTTTACACCTGTAGGTCCTGGAGATGTTTTGCAGAGCTTGCCTGAACCTTTCGGCCCTGTCCTGGCTGGACTGACCCTCAACATGGCTGAGAAGCACAGGCAGGGCATCACTCACAAGGTCACGGAAGAAATCGGCTGCTTTCTGCGATTCGGTAGACAAGATGCTCAAATCCAATGCCATTGTAATCTTGGTGGAAATTGACAATGCCCTGCAACAAAATCATAACTGATGTTTACATTTTCATTTGTTTACAAATTCAAGTGTATTTACAAGTGATACAAGTTTTTCCCTTCACCGACATAGCCTTAATCATATCACATTTTCAATACGCCTACCAAAAGACATTGCATGGTGACATTGTGATTCAGCTTCTAACAGCCATTAGTGTTTTCGTTTTTTTTAAATGTTTTTTATAATTATTTACAAGATGACCAGACTATCATGTCTATCATGTCCGTTCTTCCACACCCTGCCATTGTAATTCTAACAACAATTAAGGCGGGGAAGGGGGTCATGTCATGTGCGAGACCTTACAATGTGTAGGAATATCACAAGGCAGAGAGAGTTTGACAAGTGTACATGTACATACGGCGATCAATAAAACGTGTTGCTAGGCATGCTTCAGTCCAAGCATTTTGTGACAAAAATGGGCCGGCATCAGACCGTTGTAACGTTAATAATATTAGGCCTAGTATAAGTAGTTCAGGGTAACACTTACCCTGAGTACGCTGCCTCTCCTTTTCAAAGATTCTTCGCAGAAGGAAAAATTAACCCAGGAATAGTCGAATTGTTGGCTAAATAATGAGTGTACATACTTTTATGATTATGTACATATTTGCATACAACAACTTTATGGTCCGTCCAAGTGAGAGCAAGTGAGGGCGCTATCCACAATGCCGTGAAAATAATCATTCGGCCGGCATACTGCCTTTCGCTTGTTGTCCGCATACATAATAGGTGATACCTCAACATTATGCGTATTGAAAACACGATGAGTCACCCCAATTACTTCGTCTATATTATCTAATAAAGTGCCAGGTTTGTTTTAATAAATGTTTGTATTGTGATAGGCCTAATTATTTTACTTTATAATATAATTATGGTTTCGGAATTAAACTTGTACCAATTTTCTTAATGACAAAATAATTTCCCTCAGCAAATAAAAGAATGTACGTTTTAACATTACTTTCAGCTTTTATTGTGAAGCTTCATGGATGACTTCAATATTATCATTCATAAAGTGAACAAGTATGCATATTGTCATATAAACTATACAGATATTTGTAAAATGTCACTCTGCACTACTGGTTTCTGACTTGCTATGAAAACGTTAACATTCAATCATAAAGTCACGTGATTGAAAGTGCATGGGTTGGTGACATTCTTGCGTCCGGTGATAAACAATTGATTTAATTTTTGCCCTACACCGACGTGTGTATAGCACTGCATATGGTGTCCGATTAAACAAAAATTGATTGAAAGTGAGCCTTAAAAGCTGTCTTAGGCCTAGTATTTCACGCAAACGCAAACAAAACAAAGCTGAATTTTGCGTCATTAAAAAACCCTAACTCCCTAGGCCCATTTGCTTAACACATAACCTGAATCCTTCCTAACTCCCTAGGCCCATTTGCTTACACATAACCTCAGTCCTCCAAAATCCTTCAGTAGTAAAGCAAGCACATGACATATATGCACACATGTGTTTCTAATCTGTGATACATGTACATGGCCAGGGACCCTCCCTGCATGCATGGAGCAATAAACAGTGTCCACTGACCGAAGCACTGACCTTGAAATCACTACAACAATCATGGATGTACATGTACCATGGAAAGGCAAGATGCCTAATAACCTCAGTCCTCCAGAATCCTTCACTTTAGCAAAGAGAATTTTGGAGGGTTAGGGTTGTTTTGTAACATCTGTTAAAACAACTTATGAACCGGGCGTGATACTCTGTAAATATAAATTAAATTTCCAGTTTTCTCAAAACTTCAAAGGTCAGTAAAATAATGCATAGTCTACTTCTCTTTTTTTAAAAAGTGTTTTCACACATTTGTTCTGCGGAAGTAACATTAATCTCCCTAAGGAAATAACATGAGTCATTCCTCCTAAACTGTACCACGTAGGGTACATGATATCATCATCGAGTATACCATTATTAAGTCAACAGTTTGCCAGTTGATGAACACAAACGAGTACATAAATCAAGGCCTATGCAAATTATGCAAATTATATAGTTTGAGAACTCATCTTTGAAGAGTCGTCTAAAATAACAAACAAAATAGCACCTACTTTGACAAGGCCCCCCAAAAGTCTCCAATTGCAGCCAAAATTGCCGGATCGATTGGAATCCTGCCATGTCATGGTTGTGTATTAAATGACTTTTTTCTCATAGGGGTATGAACATTTGCCCGATTTGTGAGGCCTCTCTTAGCCACAATATTTTGTATATGGGTAATTGGTCCCCGCGTATACATGTATCACGTATTTCCCTGTTGGCAAAAAATAGTTAATAGTCGTACGCGTCACGGTGGTCACGGTACGGTGTAAACGAACTCTGAATGTTGTACCAAATTAATTTGTTTGAATGTCAATTGAATTAAATTGAGTCATTAGGGATGATCATAGTTAATCAGACCTATGTACCAGTACTATAGACATTGGACATACCGACATAAATGTTATTTACAAAAAGGTTCAAGGTTAAACTGAGTCAATGGCAGACTCCATATAAATAGGTTATTTATTAAGGAGGCTTAAACAGAAACATTCTTTATTTTTGTATTTTTAAGTGAGGAGCGCCATCTCAAATCTGATTCGTCTGCAATGTTTACACGAGGCCATATGATTTTATGAGTGGAGATCAAAGTAAAACCAAACAAAAATGTTAAAACTACGGGATATATATATAAACATACACACTGTTGTCTGCTGTGAAATTACCCAGGTTCTCTTTACGGAAAGTCACAGTGTAAACATGTGCTACATGGTCTATCTGCACGTACGTGTATAATGTTGATAGGCCTATTAATGATTGCATGGAATTCATTATCGTTGTGATGTTTTCGACGATCTGAAGTTCAAAGTCGAATAGACTCAAAGTGCAGCATTTCAAAGCATTATTATTAATTTTGAAAAACATTGTGATTGCGTAATCTATATTGCTTAAAATTGTTTGTTCTGCAGTAAAGAATTGCCATTATCTGAAATAAGCTATTTTTTAAATAGGTACTTCTATAATACCGAGAACGAGACAGCTTTTGAACAGATTTTTGATAATTTTTATTAGGCCTATTTGTTTAAGTACAACATTAATTCAATTACACAATTTATTCAAAAGCAAAGTCTTTCTGTATAATAGTAATAAACGTGGAGGATCATTTTTAAAGGAAAATTAAGTCCACATTTTGTTTTAAGAATACAAATAGGTGAGTGTACAGTGGCAGTTGTATACTGTAAAAAAACAAATACTGCATCCAGGAAATTCTAGCTATATCCCGACACATTTAACATTAATATGCACAGAATTAATATGTATCGCCCATGCTTTCTCTGCTTTCTACTGGCAATTGTCTTTTTCATCATAACATTGTGTATTTCCTTTTAGAAAGTAAACAGAATAAGCTTGGTTTAACATTAAATATAATCCCCAAAAGAACTCAGGACAGAATCCACCATAAATAATTTCAGGAAATATTTACTGCTTGTTTCTCACGGTTATTTTTCTTTTCGTCTAAAAAAATAGCAATGTTATTATTTTTATTTCTTCTTTTTAATAGGCCTACTCAAAAATAAATTTTTAACTACCGGTAGTATTTCGCTACCGGTTTTTCGACTTGGTTCGATACAACAAAAACCAAATACGCTGTCATGTATATGGGTGCATGTAATAGAAAAAAATCACTGGAAAGTAAACACAATTTATACAATATACATAATAAGGGGGCGACAGTTTCCGTCTCTCTTGTCATACAAATTGGGGAACACCTGTTCCCCGTCACCCACCCCTCCCCCCCAGAAAGCTATCATTGCACACGGTAGTACGTAACTGAGTACATAACTGAAGGCAATAATTGTAATGATTTATTTTACGTACAATTTGGATGCCGAGTTGCATTTCTATTATAGGCCTATAAAGTTTATAATCTAGAGAATTAATGACAGATACTGTCTTCATTAATGCATTATTTTAATGTTATTTTTGTAATTATATAAACAAGAACATTTTATTGCAAAGAGACTTTTGATAAGAAAGCAACACCCATCATGACCACCAAAGCCTATTAACCCAACATTCAGTAGATTTTCTCAAGAGCATGATTGACACTGTGCAGCGTTTGAGTGGTTTGAACCCACCAGTCGCCTTGGAAATACGACTGATGGACGCCGAGTGTTCAAAGTGAGGCAAAATCATTTCTCCATGCCATTCAAACAGCAGTTCTCTGACACCTGCCAAATATGCGATGTTCTGAAATTCTACGTGTTGATTGCTGTAAAAATTGTCGATGTACAGCACCAAAGTACCGGGTTTCATTTCGTGAAAGATTTCACGAAGCAGGTTTCCGTGAGCGGTATCCTTCCTAATAAAAGCTGCGATGGTGGAAAAGAACTTGACCACGGTGATCATATGGGCAGACCGAATTGCGAAGAGCCCATCTGGGCTCAGGTGACTGTTCGTCCACAATATATTGCCACGCAAGTACATTACACGGTGTGGAAACTCGTTGGGATTAGCTTCAGTGATCGTGTTCCAGCTATTTTCCCATTCTCGGTAGAGATCTATTATCGTGCATTCAATATGCGACTCTTGCAACAGTGAATTGTCTCGAAGAAACTTTGTCAGGCCAACCACGTCTGAGCCGGGACCTCCCCCGATGCAACACACACGAAGGATGGGGTACCATCTCCAGCTTTCCTTAATAAGATACCCTGAATACACCAGTGATAACTGTAAGCTGCGGTAAACTAGATAACAGTGTATCGTGAAAAAACGATACACGTAGGCACAGCGGTAACCAGTGTCACTCCAGTTGGGTCTGGTGCCCGTATCATGCAAGCTTTGTTTGTAAATCATCGAAATAGAATCGAAACATGACTTAAGTCTTTCCATCATCGCATTGCATTTGGTGTCACCGCCAAGTGCAAAAATGAAGTTAAAATAATTGCCAACAACGCGGTCAAAATACCTTTCTGCTTCTATTGACTGAAATTCATATCTGTCGCAATACTCCATTGTATAAGGGAAGACAAATTATCATTCTCTGTGATGAGGCGGTTCTCCACTAAACCGGAAACATTCACACGAATAATGACTATAATATTATAATGAGGTAATGTAAACTCAAACAACATGCTGGTCTTTGTTCGTGTGTGGCGTACAGTCATGTAATACTGATGGGATGATGCCTCTGTGGCTGCTTTGTTCTAACTGCGTGTTTTGTTATTCACCAAGCGGAGGACGAGGGGGTGGAAGGGTGGGACAAAAGTGCGCCACCAATGCTGCTACATGTCTCAATTCGCAAACGCCTCAATTCGCAAACGCCGATGCACGTGGTGAACATCGTGGTGTGCGTATAGACGATGGACTGTGTGTTCAAATAGCTAGTGTGCCTCAATAGCATTCTCTCGCGCGCTGCAAACGTATACGTGCACGTACGTGTATTATAACGGCTTGGCGACAACATTTTCTGAATCATTTACGTGAGATATCTCAAAATATCGGAAAGGGTCAACGGACAGATTTCCGTAAAACTCTCTTGAAAGGTAAATCAACATTATTTATTCAGATTAAGGGAAAAAAGTCAGAGGGTCAGCAACGGTAAAATGTTTACAGAATCGTCTGTTCGTTGACACTGTTTTTGTTGCAATTCAGGGGTGTCATTTCATTATGAGTTTCTGTAAAAGTAAAATTCTGTAAAATTTTCAGTTTTACAAAATATTTTGAAAAATGTGAGAGTTGTGTTTTTCATTGTGAATATTAATGGTTAATTAAATTATGATAAAAGGTATGAAAATTTAAATATTAAACCGTTTCGCTTTTTTTTGCCCTGTCACATTAACGGTATGGCCTACAATTGCGGGTCAAGCCTCGGATCACGTCAAGCCTCGGATCACGTCAAGCCTCGAATCACTATTGCGCAGAGTTAATTACCTTTTCAGAATAATATTTTAGAGGTAGAAGTACCGTACATTAACGACACTACACTGTAAAAGATTTTTCTGTTTTTCTGTTGAAAAGAATCAAACATTTACAGCAGAAATTGCAGTTTTCAGATTTTCCTGTGAATATACAGAAATGTTCCGTTACTAAATGGTTACGTTCCTATTCTCTGTAAAGTTACAGCAGGTCTGCTGTTGATGCAAAAAGGAGAATTCTGCTGAATAACAAATAATCTGCTGTATAATAAAGAAGTCTCCGTAATGCCAATTAATAAAACAACTTACTGTAAATAAACAACAATTTTTCAACACTGTAGCCGATGCCGATTCCCTTTATAAAGTAAGACGATTCCCCTTAATTTGTTTCCAGTTTGTAAATTGTTTCTTTAAATCTGATTATTTTCGCACAAAACAAAACCCTCAATCAAAAGTTTTGAACGTACACATTTATTAATGAATTTTAAATACATTTTTTTTAATTTTAACGGAAAGGTTCATGGTATTTGGTAATGTACATTTCGTTTAACCCCTTATTTTCACAAAATAAATAATATAATACTAACCTATGAAACTTTTTTTTAAACGGTGCTAACGTTTGAGTTTTTATGTTTTACAAAAAATACCGGTCGGCATCTTTTAAGTACCGGTAATTCATCATTACAATTTCTTTGTTTGTATCTAAGATGAAAGCACGTCAGACACGGTGCACCAACTTTACACAAAGTCCGATTTTAGAATAATACTTCATTAATTTAATTAATCGGTATACTTGCCAATGCTGTACCTTCCCTAAGTTTATAGTGATTATTTTTTTAATAATAAAAACACGCAATATACTTATTATTAGCATCATACAAGCGCATACAAAAACACAAATCAAACAAGTCCAGTACCTCAAATTACTTCATTAGCCACACCCTAAGTGAATTTAAATCATTCAACTATACTCACTCAGAGAGATTCATTTCCTCTTTAAACACGAAATCCCTGACCTTAAAGGGACAGTATCGTCACAATCAGAGCAGACTTACAACAGGGCATGGAATCGGTGTCCCAGTTTAAGATGAACACAGTGACTGAAAATTACTGGCTCATTTATGCAGCAGCAACGCTAATATTATGACCTTATCATGTGGGTATTATTTTCAGTCACTAAGTTAATCTCAAACTAGCACTTCGATTCCATGCCCTGTTGTGACGATATTGCCCCTTTAAGCTGCCACCCTTTAACCTTAATTGAGTATTCATATATAATTATTACATTGCTGACAATAATGCAAATACAAAATACTTTTTATTCTAGTAAATAAAAATAATCATTTAAATATTTGTTCATGTAGGCATAGACGCATAATCTGTGGAACTATATAACGCGTGATACTCGCCATCTATACCCCTATACCTTACTAACATGCATTTCATATCTTAAAATTAAATGTTGGTGGTTTTCAGTATTTTAAAGCTTGACATTCAAAGATAAAAATAGGCTACAACTCACCATTATTCAGACATTGAAATTATTATAACTTATATCATGAAATACATGCTCAGAATATAACTTTGCAAATTGTAAAAAAAAATAATGCAAATTGTAATTTAAAAAAATAAAAGCTTACTGTATACACTATTAATTGTTATACTATTAATTGTTATACTTTTTATACCTGGTAATATTAACAAATTAATCATGCTTTATAAACAACACATGATTTTATAAAAGGAATCGCTATTCGTATAGGGCTACAGAATTTCAAAAACTTAAAGGTCTTATGTTATAAGAAAACGACGAAAACGGATATAAAGGTTTTTATGTTTTGCAAAGTTGTTTTTGAAATTCGACATTATAAAAATGTCTGTCTATAAGATAGACGTACTTCATACTTTCCCAATCAGGATAATTGAACCAAATTTAAACAAGTAATTACCTTTTAAAGATTATTATTTGTTAATTTGAAAAACTGGCAATTTCCAGTACGGTACCTTCCTATTATTAATGCAAACAAAACTTAGCCTACTGAGATTTGAACTTGAAGTTAAGCATTTTTTATTATAATAAGAAATGGCTGAAATTGTAATAACTCTTAAAAATTGCTTAGGAAGTGGATGTAACACGTGCGCTTTGTCAGTACATAGCGGTATAGGCTATGTTTACATTTTGGAGTTTACTTTCAGGGGAAAATACATCACTTACACTGTAAAAACGTTGGGCAACATGGGGTTGGGTAAGGTTATTTCTCTCAGAATTGGTCAGTATTTACAACAACTGTTCGCATATTTTGGCAAACATTTTCCAACATTGGGCAATGGTAAACCAACTGTGTAACCTGTTGATATGTTGACCAGTGTTGGGCAACATATCAACCGTGTTTGCCCAATATTTCTTACAGAGTAGAAATGATGTTTATTATAGGGTTCCACTAAAAATAATTGTTGTTACTTAATTAAGAGCCAACCTTCACGATGGCTGTTGCCTATACCCGTTGTTTGTATAGGGATGGTTGGAAGATTTTAAAGCATACTTTATCATTGGGTAAGTACTATCTAAATGTACAACAATCGCAATGACGTGGAGAAGTGTTTTTTGCTGATTAACTAAGCTAATAGAAACTACTATATTGAGTGGAATATTAACAGAGGCCATTTGCTGTGCATTATTGCAAAACTTAAGAAATATCATTTTGGTTTTGCGGATAAAAACTAGTTTTGAGTCTCGAATCTTACAACATCATCATTACATACAGGTACTAACTGTAGTTTTTATGCATACACTGCATAGAAATTGTTTCCATTGTTTGTTCAAAGATATTACAATTTGAAAATTTGAACGTAAATGTGTAAATTTTTAACTTTAGGCCCATAAAAAATATCATAAAATTTATGTTTTAAACGTCACCATTCACTTAACGAAGAATTTTATTATAGGCCTACCGGTATCTTATGTTTTTTGCAATAGCACTGCCCGGATTTTGCAGAACCGCATTGGTTTGAAATCCACTTTGCTGCAGAAATTTCGTATCGTGGCTGAGTATTTTTTTGTAGGCATGATTGTCTTACCGGGCCAGTTGTAAACCGTTTTCATTCCCGCAGAACGAGCAAAACTGCTTAAGAACTCCCAACTCTTGTTGGCGTTCTCATTGTCGATAAACAGCAACAAGGCGCCTGGCTTCATCTCTTGTAGGATGGTCTGCAAACGCTTTGCTCCGCCACTGGGATCCTGTCGTATGAAGGCTGAGATGGTAGAGAATGTTTTAATCATTGTGACGATATTCGCCTTCCTGACAACATCTAAAACAGTCGAATCCAATTCTGAGTTGTGAACCAGGTCGCATTTAAGGTAGGTCACAGGCTGGAGCTCTGGTATGTGTTCGTGTATGATGTCCCAAGTTTGCTTCCAAATTGGAAACAATTCCAAGACGGTGCACTTTAGTCTCGAAACAGGACAAATATCATTTTCTCGAAAGAAAGCAGCCATCCCAACCAGTTCTGAACCTGGTCCGCCTCCTAAGCTGCAGACCTGTAGCTCATCCTCTTCTGTGGTCAGTAAGTTTACCTGTAGCAACGGTTGCAAACTTAGAAACACGAGATGGCAATGTTTCATGAAATAGAGAAACACGTAGGCGCAGCGATTTGCCGGATCGTCCCATTTTGGTCTGGATGCTGCATCGGCAAATCCAAGCTTAGATCGGTAGGCAACTGATATGGTTCGTAACGAACTTTTAACCTGTTCGTACCGTTGATGAGTCTCAACCTTTGAACAAAGAGCCTCTAAGGTTTTGGTGAGCAGACCACGAAAATATCCCGCTGCCCTCTTTGATTCGGGTGTCCAGAGACGAAACAGCTCATCTGATACGGTCAAATCGGTTTTAATTGGTGCATTCATGATGTTTATGTCACTACAAATAGACAATGAAAACGAGATAAATAATACTTTAAAAAAATACTTGGCATAGGAACTATGGAGAACCTATTCTCCCTCCCACATTTGTTGCCCAGGTGCGCATGCACGAAGCCTCATAATTTTGATGCAGTGTGATGGTCAATGACCATAACATTTATACCTAATGTATGTCCTATATACAGCCTCATCAAAATAAATATCCTCATTAGTTTTTGTAAAATGCTAATGGCTATTGAGTCATAATTATTATACACTGAAAAAACTGGAGTGTTCAAAACTACACCTGCAATGTTCATATTGGAAAGCTTGCCCAAAATATGAATACCACTTCAGCTGCAGTGTTTATATTGGAAAGCTTGCCGCATGGCAAAGTTGACACCACTGTGTTATTTTAACACCCAGTTTTTAGCGCCCCCTTTCTTGGCCTCTTAAAATACCGTCGGCCCACAAACAAATCCTATAACTTATATTCACGCGTTCGTTGTACGCCTGTTGTAAAAAAAAAATAGCACTATAACGAAATACACAATTTTGTTTCTAACAATGATTGTTTCTCTAAAATGGCCTATACATTGTGTGTTTGTTATTAGCAATGACATTACACACAGATGAAAACAAAATAGCAGTGCCTACCTTTGAAAGTCGCATTCGAAGCTTTCTTGTCAGGTGGTCAGATAAGAGTAATGGTCTGAACATCAATGAATGTTAAGGCGCAGCAGGATGTTAATTATATTGTACTAGGCCTATATTGCGCCATAAGGCGGAGAGTCTTGTGCTTACTAATATCGAGAATGATTGCGTGCTGAAGGGAGATCCCCTTCTAAAAGAACTACGCATAGAGCGGATTTTTGGTCATATCCTATTATAATATCATTGACCTTACCGTCATACCATATAAATTATTTACGAATAACTGTATACATCCATCAGTAGGCCTATGTGCAAATAGGCGCTATGCCATTGATAATACTGCACTCCCTTGGCATCAATGTGCCCCCAATTTCTGTGTCTCCTTTTTGCCACTGACCCTGTGGTATGTGGGTGATTGAAGCTATTACATTCTGCCGTTGAAACAATAGGTCTTTCTCCTGAAGACGATCAGAGCATACTGATGGAACGTCGATAGAGTCATGATGATCATTATGCATACGATGGTGATTATTATTGTAAATCTGATGATGATGAGGACGATATTGACGATAGTGGTGATGATGATGGTGATGGTGACAACAATAATTCTCAATAGAGAATTTCACATGGTGTCACCGCAATTAGTCTTACTTCTCCTCTTCATTATGCAAAACTACAAGTTTTAAAACCCTCCGAGGTGGGAGGTACCCACGACTTTATTCGAAGGGCGTACCTCTCCTCTTTTCAGTGGCATCCCTATTAATGATATTAAAATTATTATCTATGCATTCCCAATTAATTTTATACATCCAAATGACTTCCACACATGCCCTGCTATGGTCTAGTATTATTTTCAACCCCAGATGACACACGACGGCTGTGTAGTGTAGCTCTCTCCTGTATGACCTGGCAAACAGTAAACAGCCATATACTTATGCAGCATATCTCTCAGCCATATCTCTCCAGCATGTAACAGAACCCAGACACTCTGTCTGGGGGGGGGGGTTATGCCTGGCACTGGCATGCCGCAAGACATCAAAGAGCACAGCCTGATGCCAAACAGATGGTTCCACTTATCAGAGGGTTAGATCTGGGTAGGTCTTTATGTGTACACAATGGATGGTTGATTTTGTGCACAGACATATGGCAGCAATTTCTTTTCCAGCCCAGGAAAAAAAACTACACAGCTCTGGGAACTGACACCCCTTCTAAGATATGTGGAATGGTCCACTTTAGGATATCAATGACTCCCAGGCCTCTGTGGCTTTTTTTTCTGGGAAAAACAATGAAATAAATAACTTCTGCCTCTCGCGAGTGGAGGGCCATCACATCGGAGGGTTTTCAATAGGCCTAATCTTAATTTTAAGATGAAAAAACAACTTACGATGACATCCGAATGACACTTAGAGAGCTCCGTAGAGCTCATGGTCAAGCTGTGGATGACAAAAGCTTAATTGCCAATAGCATGCAATAGCATGATGAGATGTCAGCAGAAAATGCTGTTATTTTTTAGAAAGGAAGTACACATCTCATTTATCGATAATTGTTCAATACTTTATGTGGAGATCAAGAACAACATGTAAAATAAAAAATGAACATATAAACATAGACAGTGATACCTGCCATAAACTCTGTGGTATTCCAATTGAAATTACATGTGACTTGGCCTTTCTCTGATTTTACCATTTGCTACATAAATCTAAATACATGAACACATTTTGTTTTTATATCATACCTAAGAACAATTTTATAAGTAAGACTAATTGCGGTGACACCATGTGAAATTCTTTATTGAGTAGTAATTAGTTCTGAAAAGAACTGGAGGTTACAACTTGACGTTTCGATCAGTATGCTCAGATCGTCTTCAGGAGAATGCCGGACCCTGAGAAATGCTGCTTAAGTAGGCTGGAGGATCACACGATGACCGGATGCTGGAGGATTAGTGCGTTGAGGCATGCAGGCGGGAAACTGGTGGGACTAGGATCCCAGGAGTGGCGGAGAGGAGTGTATGCTCACTGAACTGAATCAGTTGTTAACAAGCACAGAGGGAGGGAGGATGGTTGACTTAGGATGTAGGATGTAGGGGATCCCTCAGTCTAGGGTGGGTTGTGGACTTTGGATATAGAAGATCCTTCGGTCCGAAGTATTGATCGCCAAATATCGCTGATGTAGAAACCGATGTCCTGTGGGACAGTGTCGTGTTTGAAGATCTCGATATTTGTATACCCTCGGTAAATTCACTTGGTAAATAATAAATAATTGGCTACATCCGCTAGGCCTACCTATTACTTGTGGGCGGCGCAGCCGGCAATTTATTGTGACAATTAGATGACCTATACATTTGCATTGATAAAATTACATTATTTATGTTGGCACAGACAGTTCACTGGCCAAAATAACAATTTGAACACGCAATTGTATAAAAACTATTATTATCAACGCAGACCATTCAACAAGCTAGTCTGGTGGCCTTGCCAGAACTCCGTATCTGCTTTTCACATCACGTGAACATAAATTAGTTGGGTATTCCCCCAACAGCAGTGAGACAGCTTCCTGCTAGAAACCAGTCGTCAGGCATTTTGTCTTTACACATAGGCTTATAAGGAATTAAAGGACAGACTGAAAGGTAGGTACCCTTCTACGAAAGCTGAGCGAAATTTAGTCATAATTTTGCACTTTTGTGCAGCTCAATCATAAAGACTGTACATTTCTCTTCGCGTTTGCATTTGGTAAAATGTATGTAAATGCATCCATATTTTTAAAGAATCACTACAAATCGATATTACCATCATGTTTCTTAAAATTACCTGTACTACAATCACACGTTGACTTACTAATGCACGGAATATAGTCTGACCAAACAAGAATTAGTATGTAACAGCGGCGTAGCCACGGGGGGACTGGGGGGAACGTGTCCCCCACAAATTTCCAGTGCCCCCCCAGGTGTCCCCCCTCCCCACGAAAAATCCTCATAGTGCCCCAAAAACAGAAAAGAAAAAGAAAAGGGAAAAACTCATATCCCTGCCCCCGCCCTCCCCCACACACACACACACTAAAAGCAATGCCCCCTGGCTATGCCGCAGGTATGTAAGACAAATACTGTTGTAAATGTAGCATATTTGGGGACATAGAATATAACGCATATACAGTCAATATTATAGTCGCCCCGTTGTGAAGACAAATAATCTGAGATTTCTGACCTTTTTGTAGGATGCCACCTCTTCAAATATGGATATACCCAGTTGCGGATCGGGGGCTCGGAGTGAAGCCTTTTCACTGCATAAATTTTTTTTTCCATTGTTTGTTCAAAGATATTACAATTTGAAGATTTGAACGTAAATATGTACGATTTTAACTTTAGGCCCATCAAAAACTATCTTTGTGTGCCCCTTTTGGTGGCCTTTCCAGAACTCCGTATCTGCTTTTCACATCACGTGAACATAAATTAGTTGGGTATTCCCCAACAGCAGTGAGACAGCTTCCTGTTTGAAGCCAGTCGTCAGGCATTTTGTCTTTACATAGGCTTGGAATTGAAAGACAGACTGAAAGGTAGGTACCCTTCTACGAAAGCTGAGCGAAATTTAGTCATAATTTTGCACTTTTGTGCAGCTCAACCATAAGGGATGTACATTTCTCTTCGCGTTTGCATTTGGTAAAATGTATATAAATGCATCCATATTTTTTAAAGAATCACTACAAATGTTTAAAACCATCGATATTACCATCATGTTTCTTAAAATTACCTGTACTACAATCACACGTTGACTTACTAATGCACGGAATATAGGATGCTTGCCTAATGTACAGTCTGACCAAACAAGAATTAGTATGTAAGAAAAATACTGTTGTATGTAGCATATTTGGGGACATAGAATATATAACGCACATACGGTCAATTATAGTCGACCCGTTGTGAAAAAAAAATTATATGAGATTTCTGACCTTTTTGTAGGATGCTACCTCTTCAAATCTGGATATACCCAGTTGCGGATTGGGGGCTCGGAGTGAATCCTTTTCTACCCCCCCCCCCCCTCCAAATCCCATTGAACCCGTTGCAACATTTCTGGGGCACAAAATTCCCCTTAGCCCCACACCTCCTCCAAGTCCCCATGTGCACAAAACCAAATTTTGGAGATGTTAAATTTGATTAAATTCCCCCCATTTCATTTTTGTATCCGCCACTACTGCTTATGCCCCCATCATATGATGCCACATACATGTACCAGTCTTAGTAGACCTACACAATCAGTTAATCGAACCTCTTTGTATATCATTACTGATGTTCTTAGCATGTTTCATAAATTTACATTACAGAATGGAGTCTTTCAGCAGTTTTCAAACACCAAACTCACATTCTTCAGCAGCCAATTTCTTCCGATGTGTATTGACAGATGCTCTTGACGAACTCATACATCAGGTTGGCGGTATATTACAATATGATAAAGTAAAACAATCATTACGAAACATCTCCTGTTTGTACAAGTCAGGGCTCTCTCAGCCATCTTCCATATATCGATCTGACTGGGATGATCCAGCCAACCGTTGCGCTTATGTCTTCCTATACTTCATGCACCACTCTTACCTCGTGTATATCTCCCTTCAACACAACCTGCCGGAAATCTCAAGAAGTTTGCGTTACAAGAACAGTCTCAGGGTATGTAGTATTGGTGGTGGGCCTGGTTCAGATCTTGTCGGCCTAACCAAATTTCTTTATGACACGAACATCTTCCCACCCTTGCTTGAATGTCTTGTCTTGGATCTGTTTCCAAACTGGAAACATGCTTGGGACCCAATTTACAGATCTACCCGTAACAATCTACCAGTAACGTTCCAAGTGTCCTACCGTAAATGCGACCTTGTCAGGGACACAGGGCTTCCGGGTGATGTTCTCAGATTTGTCAAAGATGCCGATCTAATTACTCTAGTGAAATCGATTTCGGCAGTAGATGCATTCTTCCGAAGTGACCCAAATCGAAGGAAACTCCTACAAGATATTCTTAGTGAGTTGAAGCAGGGATGTTTGGTGCTATACATTGACAATGATTACCAAGGTGACGCTTTTGAGCAGCAGTTTGCTTCCCCAGCTGGTCTAGATGTGGTGTTTAAATTCCGCGGGAAACCAACTTTACCGTTTGGTTCGTATTCAGACACCATCAGAAATTACTGTCGCATTTTAGATTACAGTCCAATGCGGAGCTGTGATGTTATAATTCGGCTTTTCCGCAAAAACAGGTCAGTGCAAACTGGCGAAAGCAGTCTTCGGTCAGGAATTACGGAGGTCCGACTTAATCCATTTGTGCAACCAACAGCTTCCCAACATCAGCTTTCACTGCCCAACATGTGGACATGGTACAGGAGTCTTCTGACCGTACCCCAGCCGTCAAGAGTTGGAACACATCAATTATACGGCTCTCAAACAGCAGAAACCCCCGGTCACTTGTTTTCACAATCTGTTTATGTTCCCCAGATTGTTGATGATGACGATGACGATGACGAAGATCATGACAACGACGACGACATTAACGATAATAATGGACATTATCATGAGAGTGATGACGAAGTCGATGACCATGTTGGTGGTGACGATCACCATCGCAGCGAGGAGAGGGAATCTAGCCAAGAGGACGACGATGATGACGATGAAGACGACGACGATGAATTTGCCGATAACAACCATTATGGCCATTATTTTGCATATGATAGTGATAGTGAGGAGGGGAATGATGATGATGATGACAGTGAAGAATCTACCTCATCTGATAAAGATTATGCTCAAGGTTATCATGGACATGATAACAATGAGGAGGAGGATGGTGATAGTGAGGAGGGGAATGGTGATGATGACAGTGAAGAAGATGAGATTGATTATCATGGAGGTGATGATGATGATGCTGATGAAGATGATAATGATGATGATGATGATGATGATGATGATGATGATGATGATGATGATGATGATGATGATGATGATGATGATGATGATGATGCTGAAGATGAAGATGAAGATGAAGATGAAGATGAAGATGATGATGACGGTGATGATGATGATGATGGTGATGATGGTGGTGATGATGATGATGATGATGGCGATGATGGCGATGATGATGATGATGATGATGATGATGATGAAGATGATGATGATGAAAAAGATGATGATGAAGATGATGAATATGATAATGATGATGATCATTATGGCCATTTTTATGAACATGGTAGTGAGGAGGGGGATCATGATGGTTACAATCATGATGATCATTATGCATACGATGGTGATTATTATTGTAAATCTGATGATGAGGAGGAGGACGATATTGACGATGATTGTAATAATGATGATAGTGGTGATGATGATGATGTTGATGATGACGACGACACTTATGACGATGATGATGACAACAACAGTGATGATGGCGATGATGGCGATGATAACGATGGTGGTGGTAGTGGTAACGATGGTGGTGGTGGTGGTGGTGATGATGATGATGATGATGATGATGATGATGATGATGATGATGATGATGATGATGATGATGATGATGATGATGATGATGATGATGATGATGATGATGATGATGATGATGATGATGATGATGATGATGATGATGATGATGACCACGATAATGACGAGGATAACGATGATGATGGTGATGGTGGTGGTGATGGTAGTAGTGATAATGATGATGGTGATAATGATGATGAGGGTGATGAGGATGATGAGGATGATGAGGATGATGATAGTGAAGAGGATGATGATGATGACGACGACGATAATGACGAAGATAACGACGATGATGGTGGTGGTGTTGGTAGTAGTGGTGGTGATGAAGATGATGAGGATGATGATGATGATGATAGTGAAGAAGATGATGATAGTGAAGAGGATGATGATGATGATGATGACGATGGTGATGATGGTGATGACTATGATGACGACGATGACGACGGTGATGATAATGAAGACGATGGTCTTGGTCATAATCATGAGGTTTTTTTGCATCAGTCGTATACTTCCCAGTCAATCAACTTTCAGGAACAAAGTGTACCAAGGAGTAAACCTAACAATAACCATCACTTACTTGCGCTGAGTCTCAACAAGAAATATTATGTCCAAACATCAAAACGATATTTTCCGTCTACGTGATATCATTTCAGTGACTGTTAACCCGGTATAAATCTACCTGAAAAGTCTATGAGTTCAATATCAAGGATTGGATCGCTTTTTAGTTGAAAGAATATAATTATGCAGTTTGAATTTTACTTTAAACCGTAAAGCACAAATGTGTGCCCATTTGTTGTGGGGGAGATAATGAACCCGACCTACCGGATCCTGAATGCTTTCAAATTGTACAGCATTAATATATACTTCCTTTTGAAGGGACATGTGAGGGGAAAATGTATATATAGTTGTCGATTGCATATTGTAGTAAAGTTGTACTCGAATCATAATGAAATATTCCAAGATGGCCGACAGTATGAAAATCGTATGTATGTATGTTTATAGTCATAATTGGTGCGTTCGAGAAGTTTTGAGGTTACCCGAGTAAGTCACACGGGCGATCCCCGAGCACAAGCTTATCGAACGAGCATCGCCCTCTCGTGGTCGTTAAAAGTGGGAAATGTAAAAGGTCGTACGTTAATGACATATCGCTTTCATGATTTTGTAAACAATATCGAACGATCGAAAAATAATTATTTCCAGGGTAAAAAGAAACTAATGGTCATGTTTCTTCTCAGGTTGGTACGCATCAACACGTCTTCCAGTAAAAGAACAGTCTCTACTCACAAATTCATTATTTAAGGGGTGAAAAAATGTAAACCGGCACGAAATTGCAACACTGAAAACAAAAAATGGCTACTATTCAGAAAGTTTTCAAAGTGACGTCACGGACGTGACCTGCTTTGCGAGCAGGTTACTTGAGCCTGACCCAGGTGAGCCCCAATAATGACGTCAGAGCTACTCGAACGCACACAATGTAAGGTAGTATTAACAACAAACCATCTTTGAAGATTCTTACTTTGGAAAACATGAATAATTGCAGCAATTTGTTTGTTATTTTGCGAAATAAAAATATTAATTTACAGACCAGATAATTGTTCTGACACAAAATATTTCAAATAACTTCCAAATTTGAATACATTTTATAAACATGCAAATTGTATTTGTTATGAACATGTAATCTGTTAGAACTCCAATAAAAGTGAACTCGGAAAAAGATAAATATTTAAAATGACGTCTGGATTATCTCGTAATATTTTGTTAATTAAAGTGCCGTTTTGTGTTATAAACGTACTATGACCATGGCTCGCAAAATGTCATAGTAAATAAATGTTATTGAAATAATTCACTTTTATGGAGAGTAACATGGGTTATAGTTAAAACAATAAAAACAGTTAAAACAAAAAAATACACCTTTTTAGTCAAAATATATTTTGAGGTCACTGACCTGAGCGAAGTGATGTGGCTAGAGCACAAAAAATCTAAAAGTATGGATTGATCCAGACATTATAACTTGGCGGCACCTGTAAATATTATTATAACGTTCTAGAAATGAAACCAAGGTTTACTCAAAGGGCCTATAGCACTATAGCTTGTAAGCCCGTAAAACCTCATGTGAAGCGAAGACAATGAAGTAGGCCTTATGTTCAGTTTCATAGTGTGTGAGGAAAACCACAGACTAAAATATTCTAGAAAAAAATCAACATATTAATCAGGTATAGGGACTGAAAACCCGATCCACATCTCGACTTTGGTCACAGTGGGATTCGAAACCGGTTCCACAGAGGTGAAAGTCTAGACAGAGCTATAATATACTCTCCATAATTATCTATGGATCACAATAACTAGTTTAATTTTGCTCCCTCGACAACAAACAGACGGATTGTTCAAAACCGACAAAAGCAAAAAGCAAAAGCTGCCGACATTGGGAACTTTGAAGTAATGTTTCTCAAAATGTACATTTTTAAATTAAAGTGTTTTGTCAAACAATATTCACCAAGGCCCCCGTGGCTACAACACTGACATGTGCAGCCCCCTAAACAAACAAACAAACAAATAAATACAATACAATACAGAACGACAACCGTTTCTTGTTTGTGCCAACAACATGGAGTGTCGTGGCCGAGCGGTCTAGCTTACCGGACTCAAGTTCTGGTGTTAGCAGCAGAATGTGGGTTCGTAGTGTGATGGTCAATGACCATAACATTTATACCTAATGTATGTCCTATATACAGCCTCATCAAAATAAATATCCTCATTAGTTTTTGTAAAATGCTAATGGCTAATGAGTCATAATTATTATACACTGCAAAAACTGGAGTGTTCAAAACTACACCTGCAATGTTCATATTGGAAAGCTTGCCCAAAATATGAATACCACTTCAGCTGCAGTGTTTTGTGGAGTGTCGTGGCCGAGCGGTCTAGCTTACCGGACTCAAGTTCGAATCCCGGTCGTGACACTTGTGTCCTTGAGCAAGACACTTAACCATAATTGCTTCTGTCCACCCAGGGGTTAAATGGGTACCTGTGAGGGCAGAGTTGGTTGATTAGCCCTATATGCGCTGTAATGGCAGCAATTGAGCTGTATACTCCCCAGGGAGCTGAGATGGTTTCAGGAATGATTTATGAGCCTTATGAGCCTTATGAGCAGGGGTAATAATATAATGCGCCTTGAGCACCACTTAGTTGGTGGATACGTGCGCTATATAAGTCCACACATTATTATTATTATTATTATTATGAAGTATTATTTTGGCCTATTTAGAGCCCCGTAATTATTATGATAAATATTGATTACAACATTCCTCAACAATATACAGATTGTTCGTATTGTTGCCAAACGCAGTGCCATAAATATTTTGATAGCAAAATACCAAGAAAAGGTAAGCTTAATCACTATTCTCTCTTGTGGAAATAATTGCCATGGGATGGGATATTTCTGCATTATATCTTTGTAATTATTATACATGTAATATGAACATTGGATGCATATTAGGTAGGCCTATAATAATTTAGTGTACTGTAAAGGAGACATGATATACGGTACGGAGGTACCTTCGTTTGATCCTCATAATCGGTGTCATTTTGTTTTGGTATATATTGTTTTCTAGAAGGGATGATGGAAGGTATGATGATCTGTAGATGGGCAAATGTTATGTCTGTGTAAGGGTGGTCCCATGCCCCCTCCCTCCCTCTAACCAACAAAAAAGACACAGTAGAATAATAATGCTCATAATACTGTTGTGCAGGGAGCGGGGCAATGTAAACAAAATGCATTGTTAATTTACGTACAAGGCGATAAAAATGGAGCACGTGCCTCTGTGCAATCCCCTGGATCTGCCAATGACGCTGTGTGTCTAGTGGAGCCAGTGGATAACAAAGTTCAAGAGAAAATAGTGCTGCTATTGAAATGTGGGGAACCGGAATACGTTCACTTCTAATGTTTACAGTACATGGTCGACCGCAGAAAGTCTATTTATAGCACAATAGCAGAATGTATTACTTTTTGGTGACCTTGTGCTTCCTGTGCTAAGACGGTTTTCACCATATCACTCCACTTAACAAATAATCCAAAAACATTACCAAATACTAGCTTTTGTATAAGTTTCACTCCTAGATTGTATAAATGGTTATTATATTTAGTTATCACTTGATTTGACTTTATTATGCTTGGCAAGTTCATTGCTACGGGAATAATCACTAGTTTTATATAAGGCGGATCAATTCAGACGTGTGAGTTGTCACCTCATTTTCTCTCTCCGATGGTTGTTTTTGTAAGCAAACATACATCACGATTTCAGGCGCTATCTTTCTAAATTTTGTTCCGTACTTTGTGATGGAGAGGACTTTTCCTTGTAACTGACTACTATCTCATATTCCAGGACTGGGTGAGTGTGGTTTTTCTTTAATAAATATGATCTTGCTAAGTGTAATTTGCGGGAAGTTTTATCTAACTTATGTAAGTCAACTGGGTCATGTAGCGACTATGCGTTGTACATAGGCCTAATTATGTTATTGATCATGTGAGTTGTTGTTTCTGTGTGCATTGCGTTACACACATTGAACTAACGAAGTACTGTGTACATTAATACATTTTGTCTAAACCTTAATGTTATGACATTTATACTTCTCTCTCTGTATTTTTCATAGGGTGTTTGTTACTGTTATTATTGTTGACTCAATAAATCAGAATCCAGATGAATGCAATCTAATCTATACTACTGAGTCGGTGGTCGCTTCATTCATAATTCCTTGGCTGATACTACGCAAGTAGTGTACCACATCAGAAAAAACAAGTGTCAAAACAAATCTGATAACATTTAGACTTAGGTTTGAATGTGGCTGGATAATCCCCAGGTTATTATAATCAGTGTGTATCGTAACACCTTATCTATATTTTCATTTTTGGTATCAACAAGTGATATAATTATAATATGGTACACGCAAAAATATTGTATTTTAATAATTTAACAAAACCTCAATTTTATATGAAATAATCATATAGTGCTCAAACGCTCACGTTTCCTCCAATATCGCTGAGACCGAAATCGTTCAAGGTTGTTACCAAGGATACGTAATGACTGTGTCGCTGAGTCTATATCGCTTAGCAACCTCTTGTGTGATACACAATCAACATCGATAAGGAAGAAAAAGTAGAGTAAAGTATGTAAATATGATAAACATGGCTGGTATTAAAACAAGTTTTGTTGGTAGAAATGTGATTTATAATCTTGACCTGCTGTACAAGATTGTAATAACTTACCTAATTATATTGTTGATAAATGGTTAGTAATGAGGATAGACCTAGGCCTACGTGTATATACATCAAAGAATAGCATATTATAATACACATGGAGAAGATCGTTTGTACTATTCGGATCAAGAACCACATAAACCATGTCACAGCGTAAATGCCTATTTACAGTTGGGATTGTCCTTAGGAGTACATGGCAGGAATCAGTGTGCATGTTTCATGGGCGGATCCAGATCAAAAACAATTATTTTTCAGTGTTACAAAAATTACAATGAAATAATCAAAGGGAGAGAAAAACAAAGCACAGTGAGGGGGAAATGAGAGTGCGTTCTCCCCTCCCCGCCCCCCCCCCCTCTCTCTCTCTCTCTCTCTCTCTCTCTCTCTCTTTCTCTCCTTTTTTTTTCTTTTTTTTCTTTTTTTACGATTTTAGGGGGGGGGATACAGCCCCCCTGGGATCCGCCAATGTGTTTATATGTGCAGTCTTTGTATTTTGAGATTTGATCACCACATAACATTAAAATTTTAAAATTACCGCTGAATATGATTAGAGATGTACAGGCTATAGTGTCTGACTTAAGATTTAGTTTAACTGTCATCTCGTAATATACTTCCTTCCCTTCCCTGAGTCCTCACCTTCCCCGCTTAATTATTACTGATACCTGCTGATTGCTTGATTATTGTACTGATTTAATTATAATTCTTTTATCTCTGTATATACTGTATTCTTCAAGGATTTGAAATAAAGTTTCCTTGTAAAAAGTACAAAATTAATTAAAAAGAATAAGATGATAAAACGAAACATCATTTTATAAGAATCATAATTTCTCAATTCTTCAATAATTTTCTAGTTTCATATACAAATATTTGCTTTTTAACCATTTATCTTTTCCATACATAAATCAACGTGTTTGTTGTTAACATAAACCACATTTTTTAAGGACCTTTAATATCACTTGATTGTTATGTTTCAGATGTTTGTTAGTATTGGTACAAGATAAGAGTTACAAATAAATTAGTATGATAATTGAAAACGGAAAACAAATCTACTAGATCTCGAGCAAGATACAGACCATTTGATTATATATATTAATAATATAGGCATATAATTAAAGCTATTATGTCGGAAAAGCTATTATGCCAAGCCAGACTATTGGCGAAGGTCAATTGTTCAAACGTGGTTTTACTAAATAAATGAAATTGAAAAATAAAATGAACTAAAATGTCAGTGTTGATATTTAAAAAAAATCCGCGTCAGTTTATCGTGTAAAAACTAAATCATGCCATACGTTTCCTTACTGGAAGGAAATTGCTTGTTTGTGTCTGTCTTTCTTTGTTTTCAACTTTTCCCTCACGAGCGGAGTCCAAGTAAATGTCATGATTACTACAACACCGGGGACTCAAAATGGAGATATATTTTAGGTGATCCTGGAGGGGGTATATTATACTGCGCAAAGGGAAATATATAACAATGTGATAATAAAGATCTGAAACTTTGGAATTTTTAAGGCTGCCGCCCCCCCCCCCTTGAAATCTGAATCCGCCCCCATGGCCGAGCGGTTTGATGCACTGAGTCTTGTTCTGATAACTGGAGTCGTCAGAATGTATGCGTTCGAATCTTGAGTTAGACAT